>CM073608.1:21001500-21223875 GCA_037074985.1 Solanum bulbocastanum | reverse complement strand
ACAAAACCTGATGCTCTAAGCCCTAAATCCTAAAACTTTATAAAACCCTAAACCTAATAAACACAATAAACTCTAAGCCCTAGACCTTAAACCCTAAAAAATCCTAAGAAACACTTAAACCTTAAAAACCCTAAAACAACTACAAGCCCCTAAATCAAAATAAAAAAATCTAGGCTCTAAATACAACAAAGCCGCCCTAAATCGTATATGCTAATCCCTAAAGGAGACAGAAAAAAACCCCAAAACCT
Source organism: Solanum bulbocastanum (assembly GCA_037074985.1). Classification (NCBI taxonomy): domain Eukaryota; kingdom Viridiplantae; phylum Streptophyta; class Magnoliopsida; order Solanales; family Solanaceae; genus Solanum; species Solanum bulbocastanum. The sequence continues at coordinate 21,223,627 of CM073608.1, read as the reverse complement.
AACTTACTTCAAATCTAAATACCACAAAACCCTAAATTGTATATGGTTAACCCTAAAAAAAAAGTAAAACCCCTAAGCCCTAAACCAATAAAGCCCTAAAAAATCTTAACCTATAAAACCCGAAGCCCTAAAACCTATGAACCTAGATTAAACCATTACCCTAAAACCCTAATCCCTATACACTAAACCCTACACCAGAATCACTAACCTAAAACCTTAAATCCTAAACCTAAACCACTAAGAAACCCAAAACCTTAAATCTTACAAAAATCTAAACCCTGTAAACCCTAAAAAAGCTCTAACACCTAAACCTTAAGAAACCCTAAATCCTATAAAAAGCTAAAATAAACCCTAAAAACCATTAAAAAATCCTACAAAACCCTTAGTTCTATGCCCTAAGCACTAAACCCTAAAAACCCCAAAGAGACACTTAACCATTAAAACCCTAAAAGCCCCAAATCACCCAAAACAAAAAAAGGCTAAGCTCTAAGCTGTATAAAGCCCTAAATAGTATATGCTAAACCATACAAGATACAAAAAAACCCTAAGGACAAAATCCTAAACGTATAAAATCCTAAGAAAGCATAACATAAAAAACCCAAAGCCCTAAACCCTTAAAACATAGATAAAATTCTTAACCTAAAACCCTAAAACTAAAAAAAGCATAAGCCCTAAATCCTAAACCCTAACCAATAAACGCTAAAAGTATTTATAACCCCTACAAAACCCTAAGCTCTAAACACCCAATCGAATGTTAACCCTAAACTAACAAACACAAGAAAAAAACCTAAAAGCCCCAAAAACCCCTAAACCTAAAAAACTATAAAGTCTAAACCCTATAAAGCCCTAAATCATATATGCTAAACCCTAAAAAACACAAAAAAAAATCTAAGCCCTAAACCCTAAACATATAAAACTCTAAAAAAACTTAACCCAAAAAACCCACAGCCATAAACCCTAAAAACCAAGATTAAACCAATAATCTAAAACCCTAAACCTACAAAAACCCTAGCCTAAAACCCTAAATCATAAACCTAAATCCCTAAGAAATCCAAAACCCTAAACCATAAGAAACCCTAAATCATATAAATCCTATAATATACTCTAAAAACCATTTAAAACCCATACAAAACCCTAAGGGCAAAACCCTAAACCTATAAAACCCTAAAAAAACTTAACATAAAAAACTCAACGCCATAAACCCTTAAACATAGATAAAACTCTTAACCTAAAACCCTAAAACTAAAAAAACCATAATCCCTAAATCCTAAGCCCTGAACTATAAACCATAAAATAAACCCTAAAACTATTTAAAACCCCTACAAAACCCTAAGCTCTAAGCACTCAATCCTAAAAATCTGTTAACAAAAAAACAAAAAACACAAAAATATTTCCCTAAAAACACCCAAAAACCCCTAAACCCATAAAACTCTAAAGTCTAAATCCTATTAAAGCCCAAAATCTTACATGCTAAACCCTAAAAAACATGAAAAAACGTAAGACCCAAACCCTAAACATATAAAATCCTATAAAAACTTAATCTAAAAAACCCACAACCATAAACCCTAAAAACCAAGATTAAACCCTTAACCTAAAACCCTAAACCTACAAAAACCCTAGCCTAAAACCCTAAATCATAAACCAATAACCCTAAACAATAAGAAAGACTAAATCTTTTAAACACTAAAATAAACCCTAAAAACAATTTAAAACCTCTACAAAACCCAAAGCCTAAAACCCTAAACCCTAAAAAAACTTAACATAAAAAACCCAACGCCATAAACCCTTAAAACATGGATAAAATTCTTAACCTAAAACCCCAAAACTAAAAAAACAATAAGCCCTAAATCCTAACCTCTAACCTATAAACCATAAAATAAACCCTAAAACTATTTAAAACACCTACAAAACCCTAAGCTCTAAACACTCAATCCTAAAAATCTATTAACAATAAAACAAAAAACACAAAAAATCCCCTAAAAACCCCTAAAGCCAAAAAACTCTAAATTATAAACCCTATAAAAGCCCTAAATCATATATGCTAAACCCTAAAAAACATGAAAAAACCTAAGACACAAACCCTAAACATATAAAACCCTAAAAAAATTTAATCTAAAAAACCCACAGCCATAAACCCTAAAAACCAAGATTAAACCCTTAACCTACAAAAACCTTAGCCTAAAACCCTAAATCATAAACCTAAAACCCTAAGAAATCCTAAACCCTAAACCATAAGAAACCCTAAATCTTTTAAACCCTAAAATAAACCCTAAAAACAATTTAAAAGCCCTACAATACCCTAAACTTAAAATGCTAAATCCTAAAAAAACCTTAAGAAACGCTTAACCCTTAAAAACATCAAAACACCCAAAAACCCCTAAACCTAAAAGAATCTGATCTCTAAACCCTATAAAGCCCTAAATCGGATATACTTAACACAAAAAAAAAAAAAAACATAGATTAAACCCTTAACCTAAAACCCTAAACCTAAAAAAACCCTAAGCCCTAAACACTAAACCCGAAGCACAAACCTAAAACCTTAAAGAACCTTAAATCGTATAAAACATAAAATAAACCCTAAAAACCATTTAAAAACCTGACAAAACCCTAAGCGATATCCTAAATCCTAAAAATCTGTAAACCTTAACCCTAAAAAACACAAAAAAACCCTAAAAGCCCCAAAGGGACACTTAACCCAAAAAACTCTAAAAACCCCAAAAACCCCCAAACCTAAAAAACGCAAAGCTCTAAACCGTATAATGCCCTAAATCACATATGCTAAACCCTAGAAAATACGAAAAAAAAAACCCTAAGGCCAAAACCCTAAAAAAGATTAACATAAAAACCCAAAGCACTAAACCCTTAAAACACAGATAAATTCTTAACCTAAAACCCTAAAACTAAAAAAACCATACGCCCTAAATCCTAAACCCTAACCTCTAAACACTAAAATAAACCCTAAAACCATTTAAAACCCCTAAAAAACTATAAGGTATAAACACTGCATCCTAAAAATCTATTAACCCTAAACCAAAAATCACAAAAAAAATAACAAAACCCTAAAAAACTCTAAAGTCTAAACCCTATAGAGCCCTAAATCATATTTACTAAACCCTAAAAAACACAAAAAAAACCTAAGCCCTAAACTCAAAAAAAATAAAACCTTAAAAACCCACAACCTTAAACCCTAGAAAACAAGATTTAACCCTTAACCTAAAACCCTAAACCTACAAAAATCCTAGCCAAAAACCCTAAATCATAAATCTAAAACCCTAAGAAATCCTAAACTATAAACGATAAGAAACCCTAAATCCTATAAACCCTAAAATAAACCCTAAAAATCATTTAAAACCCCTACTAAATCCTAGGCTTGAAACCCTAAATCCTAAAAAACCTTAAGAAATACTTAACCCTTAAAAGCACTAAAACACCCAAAAACCCCTAAACCTAAAAAAGCTCTAAGCTCTAACCCTATAAAGCCCTAAATCTTACATGCTAAACCCTAAAAACCACTAAAACCATAATTCATAAACCCTAAACTAATAAACAACTACAAAACCTTAACCCAAAAAATCCAAAGCCCTAAACCTTAAAACCCAAGATAAAACTCTTAACATAAAACCCAAAACATAAAAAAAACCCTAAACCCTAAACCCTAACCTAAAACACTAAATCCTAAATCTAATACCCTAAGAAACCCTAAATCTTATAAACACTAAAATAAACCCTAAAAACCAATTAAAACTCTTACAAAACCTGATGCTCTAAGCCCTAAATCCTAAAACATTATAAAACCCTAAACCTAATAAACACAATAAACTCTAAGCCCCAAACCTTAAGCCCTAAAAAACCCTAAGAAACACTTAAACCTAAAAAACCCTAAAACAACTACAAGCCCCTAAATCAAAAAAAAATAAAATCTAGGCTCTAAATACTATAAAGCCGCCTTAAATCGTATATGCTAATCCCTAAAGGAGACAAAAAAAAACCCCAAAACCTAAATTACTTCAACTCTAAATACTACAAAGCCCTAAATTTTATATGGTTAACCCTAAAAAAAAAAAAAGTAAAACCCCTAAGCCCTAAAAATCTTAACCTATAAAACCCAAAACCCTAAAACCTATGAACCTAGATTAAACCATTATCCTAAAACCCTAATCCCTGAACACTAAACCCTACACCAGAATCACTATCCTAAAACCTTAAATCCTAAACCTAAAATACTAAGAAACCCTAAACCTTAAATCTTAAGAAAATCTAAATCCTATAAACCCTAAAAACTAAGCCCTAAACCTTAAGAAACCCTAAATCCTATAAAAAGTTAAAATAAACCCTAAAAATCATTTAAAAATCCTACAAAACCCTTAGCTCTAAACCCTAAATACTAAATATATGTAAACCATAAACCTAAGAAACACACACAAAAAAAAAACCCTAAGCACTAAACCTTAAAAGCCCCAAAGAGACACTTAACCCTTAAAACCATAAAACCCTAAATCCCCCAAAACAAAAGGAGGCTAAGCTCTAAGCCGTATAAAGCCATAAATTGTATATGCTAAACCATAAAAGATACCAAAAAACCCTAAGGCCAAAACCCTAAACCTATGAAATCCTAAAAAAGAATAACATAAAAAACCCAAAGCCCTAAACCATTAAAACAGATAAAATTCTTAACCTAAAACCCTAAAACTAAAAAAATCATAAGCCCTAAATCCTAAACCCAAACCTATAAACCCTAAAAACATTTAAAACCCCTACAAAATCCTAACCTCTAAACACCTTATCGAATGTTAACCCTAAACTAAAAACCACAAAATAAAAAAACTAAAAACCCCTAAACCTAAAAAACTATAAAGTCTAAACCCTATAAAGCCCTAAATCATATATGCTAAACCCGTAAAAAAACAAAAAAACTAAGCCCTAACCCTAAACATATAAAACCCTGAAAAAACTTAACCTAAAAAACCCACAGCCATTAACCCATAAAACCAAGATTAAACCATTAAACTAAAACCCTAAACCTACAAAAACCCTAGCCTAAAACCCTAAATCATAAATCCTAAACCCTAAGAAGTCCTAAACCCTAAACCATAAGAAACCCTAAATCTTATAAATCCGAAAATAAACCCTAAAAACCATTCAAAACCACTACAAAATCCTAAGGTCAAAACCCTAAAAAAACATAACGTAAAAAACCCAACAACATAAATCCTTAAAACATGGATAAAATTCTTAACCTAAAACCCTAAAACTAAAAAAGCCATAAGCCATAAATCCTAAACCCTAACCTATAAACCATAAAATAAACCCCAAAACTATTTAAAATCCTTACAAAACCCTAAGCTATAAACACTCAATCTTAAAATATGTTAACAATATAACAAAACACACAAAAAAATCCCCTAAAACCCCCTAAATACAAAAAAATCTAAAGTGTAAACCCTATAAAAAACCTAAATCAAATATGCTAAACCCTAAAAAACATGAAAAAAACCTAAGACCCAAACCCTAAACATATAAAACCCTAAAAAAACTTATTCTAAAAAACCAACAGCCATAAACCCAAAAAACCAAGATTAAACCCTTAATCTAAAGCCCTAAACCTACAAAAACCCTAGCCCAAAACCCTGAATCATAAACCTAAAACCCTAAGAAATCCTAAATCCTAAACTATAAGAAACCCTAAATCTTTTAAACCCTAACATAAACCCTAAAAACAATTTAAAACCCCTACAAAACCCAAAGCTTAAAACCGTAAATCCTAAAAAACCTTAAGAAACGCTTAACCCTTAAAAACAGTAAATCACCCAAAAACCCCTAAACTTAAAAAATTCTAAGCCATAAACCTTATAAAGCCCTAAGTCGTATATACTTAACCCAAAAAAAAAAAAAAAAACCCTAAGCCCTAAAACAATAAAACCCTAAAAAGGCCAAAGCCCTAAACCTTGAAAACCTAGATTATACCCTTAACCTAAAACCCTAAACCTAAAAAAACCCTATGCCCTAAACGCTAAACCCGAAACACTTACCTAAAACCTCAAGAAACCTTAAATCCTATAAAACATAAAATAAACCGTAAAAACCATTTAAAAACCCCACAAAACCCTAAGCTCATCCCTAAATCCTAAAAATCTGTAAACCTTAAACCTAAATAACACACAAAAACCCTAAAAACCCCAAAGAGACAATTAACCCTTAAAAACCCCAAAAACCCCCAAACCTAAAAAACATTGAGCTCTAAACCGCATAATACCCTAAATCGTATATGCAAAACCCTAGAAAATACAAGAAAAACCTAAGGCCAAAACCCTAAACCTATTAAACCCTAAAAAAGATTAACATAAAAACCCAAATCCCTAAACCCTTAAAACACAGATAAATTCTTAACCTAAAACCCTAAAACTTAAAAAACCATAAGCCCTAAATCCTAAACCATAACCTCTAAACACTAAAATAAACCCTAAAACCATTTAAAACCCCTACAAACCCCTAAGGTATATACACAGAATCCTAAAAATCTATTAACCCTATTTCAAAAAACACAAAAAATAAAAAAAAGACCCCAAAAAGTCTCTAAAGTCTAAACCCTTTAAAGCCCTAAATCATATAAGTTAAACCCTAAAAAACACAAAAAAAATCCTAAGCCCTAAACCTATAAAAACCAATATTAAACCCTCAACCTAAAACCCTAAAAATATTTAACCCAAAAAACCAACATTCCTAAACCATAAAAACCAATATTAAACCCTTAACCTAAAACCCTGAACCTATAAAAACCACAGCCTAAAACCCTAAATCATAAACCTAAAACCCTATGAAATCCTAAACTATAAACGATACGAAACCCTAAATCCTATAAACCCTAAAATAAACCCTAAAAACCATTTAAAACCCCTACTAAATCCTAAGCTTGAAACCCTAAATCCTAAAAACCTTAAGAAACACTTAACCCATAAAAGCACTGAAACACCCAATAACCCCTAAACCTAAAAAAGCTCTAAGCTCTAAACCCTATAATGCCCTAAATCTTACATGCTAAACCCTAAAAAACACTAAAACCCTAAACCTTAAATATAAAGAAACCCTAAATCCTATAAACCCTAAAAAAACTCTAAACCCTAAACCTTAAGAAACCCTAAATCCTATAAAAACCTAAAATAAACCCTAAAAACCATTTAAAAATGCTACAAAACCCTTAGCTCTAAACCCTAAATCCTAAATATCTGTAAACCTTAAACCTAAGAAACACAAAAAATAACCCTAAGCACTAAATCCTAAAAACCCCAAAGAGACACTTAACCCATAAAACCCCAAAAACCCCAAATCCCCCAAAACAAAAAAAGGCTAAGCTCTAAGCCGTATAAAGCCCTAAATCGTATATGTTAAACCCTAAATGGCACAAGAAAACCCTGAGGCCAAAACCCTAAACCTATAAAATCCTAAAAAAGCATAACATAAAAAATCCAAAGCCTTAAACCCTTAAAACAGATAAAATTCTTAACCTAAAACCCTAAAACTAGAAAAACCATAAGCCTTAAATCCAAAACCCTAACCTATAAACCCTAAAACCATTTAAAACCCCTACAAAACACTAAACTCTAAACACCCAATTGGATGTTAACCCTAAACTAAAAAACACCTAAAAAAAACCTAAAAACCCCAAAAACCCCAAAAACCCCTAAACCTAAAAAACTATAAAGTCTAAGCCCTATAAAGCCCTAAATCATATATGCTAAACCCTAAAAAACACAAAAAAACCTAAGCCCTAAACCCTAAACATATAAAGCCCTAAAAAAAATAACCCAAAAAACCCACAGCCATTAACCCTAAAAACCAAGATTAAATCATTAACCTAAAATCCTAAACCTACAAAATCCCTAGCCTAAAACCCTAAATCATAAACCTAAAGCCCTAAGAAACCCTAAACCTTAAACCATAAGAAACCCTAAATCCTATAAATCCTAAAATAAACCCTAAAAACCATTTAAAACCCCTACAAAATCCTAAACCTATAAAACCCTAAAACAACTTAACATAAAAAACCCAACGCCATAAACCCTTAAAACATACGTAAAATTCTTAACCTAAATCCCTAAAACTAAAAAAACCATATGCCCTAAATCCTAAATCCTAACCTATAAACCATAAAATAAACCCTAAAACTATTTAAAACACCTACAAGACCCTAAGCTCTAAACACTCAATCCTAAAATTATATTAAAAATAAAACAAAAAACACACAAAATCCCCTAAAAACCCCTAAACCCAAAAACTCTAAATTATAAACCATATAAAAGCCCTAAATAATATAAGCTAAACCCTAAAAAACATGAAAAAATGTAAGACCCAAACCCTAAACAGATAAAACCCTAAAAAAACTTAATCTAAAAAACACACAGCCATAAAATCTAAAAACCAAGATTAAAAACCTAAAACTCTAAACCTACAATAACCCTAGCCTAAAACCATAAATCAAAAACCTAAAACCATAAGAAACCCTAAACCCTAAACCATAAGAAACCCTAAATTTTTTAAACCCTAAAATAAACCCTAAAAACAATTTAAAACCCCTACAAAACCCTAAGCTTAAAACCCTAAATCCAAAAAAACCTTAAGAAACACTTATTAAAAACAGTAAAACACCCAAAAACCCCTAAACCTAAAATACCCTAAGCTCTAAACCCTATAAAGCCTAATATCGTATATACTTAACCCAAAAAAATAAAAATAAAAACCCTAAGCCCTAAAACAATAAAACCCTAAAAAAGCTTAACCTAAAAAGGCCAAAGCCCTAAACCTTAAGAACTTAGATTAAACCCTTAACCTAAAACCCTAAACCTAAAAAAGCCCTAAGCCCTAAACACTAAACCCGAAGCACTAACCTAAAACCGTAAAAAAGCTTAAATCCTATAAAACATAAAATAAACCCTAAAAACCATTTCAAAACCCCACAACACTCTAAGCTCTACCCTAAATCCTAAAAATCTGTAAACCTTAAACCTAAAAAACACAAAAAAAACCCTAAAAACCCCAAAGAGACACTTAACCCTTCAAACCCTAAAAACCCCCAAACCTAAAAAACGCTAAGCTCTAAACCGTATAATGCCCTAAATCGTATATGCTAAACCCTAGAAAATACAAAAAAATCCTAAGGCCAAAACCCTAAACCTATTAAACCCAAAAAAAGATTAACATAAAAACCCAAAGCCCTAAACCATTAAAACACAGATAAATTCTTAACCTAAAACCCTAAAACTAAAAAAATCATAAGCCCTAAATCCTAAACCCTAACCTCTAAACACTAAAATAAACCCTAAAACCATTTAAAACTCCTACAAAACAATAAGCTATAAACAGTGAATCTTAAAAATATATTAACCCAAAACCAAAAAACACACAAAAAAAAAACAAAACCCTAAAAAACTCTAAAGTCTAAACCCTATAATGCCCTAAATTATATATGCTAAACCCTAAAAACACAAAAAAACCTATGCCCTAAACTCAAAAATACATAAAGCCCTAAAAAAATATAACCCAAAATACCCACAGACCTAAACCCTAAAAACCAAGATTAAATCCTTAACCTAAAATCCTAAGCCTACAAAAACCCTAGCCTAAAACCCTAAATCATAAACTTAAAACCCTAAGAAATCCTAAACTGTAAAAGATAAGAAACCCTAAATCCTATAAATCCTAAAATAAACCCTAAAAACCATTTAAAACCCCAACAAAATCCTGAGACTGAAACCCTAAATCCTAAAAAATCTTAAGAAACACTTAACCCTTAAAAGCACTAAAACATCCAAAAACTCCTAAACCTAAAAAAGCTCTAAGCTCCAAATCCTATAAAGCCCTAAATCTTACATGCTAAACCCTAAAAAAAAATACTAAAACCCTAATTCCTAAACCCTACACTAATAAACCACTAAATCACCTTAACCCAAAAAATCTAAAGCCCTAAACCTTAAAACCCTAGATAAAACTCTTAACATAAAACCCAAAACCTAAAAAAAAACCCTAAACCCTAAACCCTAAAACCCTAAATCCTAAACCTAAAACCCTAAGAAACCCTAAATCTTATAAACACTAAAATAAACCCTAAAAACCAATCAAAACTCCTACAAAACCTGATGCACTAAGCCCTAAATCCTAAAACATTATAAAACCCAAAACCTAGAAAACACAATAATCTCTAAGCCCTAGACCTTAAAACGTAAACAACCCTAAGAAACACTTAAACCTTAAAAACTGTAAAACAACTACAAGCCCCTAAACCTAAAAAAAAAAAAACTAAGCTCTAAATACTATAAAACCGCCCTAAATCATATATGCTAATGCCTAAAAAGGACAAAAAAAATAACCCCAAAAACCCCAAAACCAAAACTACTCTAACTCTAAATACTATAAAGCCCTAAATTGTATAACCTAAACCCTAAAAAACAAAATAAAATCCCTAAGCCCTAAACCAATAAAATCCTAAAAAACCATAATCAATAAAACCCAAAACCCTAAACCCTATAAACCTAGATTAAACCATTATCCTAAAACCCTAAACCAGAAGCACTAACCTAAAACCTTAAATCCTAAACCTAAAACACTGAGAAACCCTAAACCTTAAATCTAAAGAAACCCTAAATCCTATAAACCCTAAAAAAACCTCTAAATCTTAAGAAACCCTAAATCCTATAAAAACCTAAAATAAACCCTAAAAACCATTTAAAAACCCTACAAAACCCTAAGCTCTAAACCCTAAATCCTAAAAATCTGTAAACCTTAAACCTAAGAAACACAAATAAAAAACCCTAAGCACTAAACCCTAAAAACCCCAAAGAGACACTTAACCCTTAAAATCCTAAAAACCCCAAATCCCCCAAAACAAAAATAGGCTAAACTCTAAGCCGTATAAAGCTCTAAATCGTATATGCTTAACCGTAAAAGATACAAAAATAAGGCCAAAATCCTAAACATATAAAATCCTAAAAAACCATAACATGAAAAACCCAAAGTTCTAAACCCTTAAAACATAGATAAAATTATTAACCTAAAACCGTAAAACTAAAAAAACCATAAGCCCTAAATCCAAAACCCTAACCTATAAACCCTAAAACCATTTAAAACCCCTACAAAACCCTAAGCTCTAAACACCTAATCGAATGTTAACCCTAAACTAAAAATACCCCAAAAACCCCTAAACCTAAAAAACTCTAAAGTATAAACCATATAAAGCCCTATATCATATATACTTAACCCAAAAAAACACAAAAAAACCTAAGCCCTAAACCCTAAACATATAAAACCCTGAAAAAACTTAAACTGAAATGCCTACAGCCATAAACCCTAAAAACCAAGATTAAAACATTAACCTAAAACCCTAAACCTACAAAAACCCTGGCCTAAAACACTAAATCATATACCTAAAACCCTAAGAAATCCTAAACCCTAAACCATAAAAACCCTACATCCTACAAACCCTAAAATAAACCCTAAAAACCATTTAAAACCCTTAGAAAACCCTAAGGCCCAAATCCTAAACCTGTAAAACCCTAAACCCTAACTTAAAACCCTAAATCCTAAACCTAAAAAAACCCTAAACCCTAAACCCTAAACCCTAACCTAAAACACTAAATCCTAAACCTAAAACCCTAACAAACCCTAAATCTTATAAACACTAAAGTAAACCCTAAAAACCAATTAAAACTCTTACAAAACCTGATGCTCTAAGCCCTAAATCCTAAAACATTCTAAAACCCTAAACCTAATAAACACAATAAACTCTAAACCCTAGACCTTAGACCCTAAAAAACCTTAAGAAACACTTAAACCTTAAAAACCCTAAAACAACTACAAACCTCTAAACCTAAAAAAAATCTAAGGTCTAAATACTATAAAGCCGCACTAAATCGTATATGCTAATCCCTAAACAGGACAAAAAAAGAACCCCAAAAACCCCAAAACCTAAACTACACTAACTCTAAATCCTATAAAACCCTAAATTGTATATGGTAAACCCTAAAAAACAAAATAAAACACCTAAGCCGTAAACCAATAAAACCCTAAAATATCTTAACCTATAAAACCCAAAGCCCTAAATTCTATGAACATAGATTAAACCATTATCCTAAAACCCTAATCCCTAAACCCTAAACACTAAACCAGAATCACTAACCTAAAACCTTAAATGCTAAACCTAAAACAGTAAGAAGCCCTAAACCTTAAATCTTAAGAAACCCTAAATCATATAAACCCTAAAAAAAACTCTAAACCCTAAGCCTTAAGAAACCCTAAATACTATAAAATCCTAAAATAAACCCTAAAAACCATTTAAAAATCCAAAAAAACCCTAAGCTCTAAACCCTAAATCCTAAAAATCTGTAAACCTTAAACCTAAGAAACACTAAAAGAAACCCTAAGCACTACACCCTAAAAACCCCAAAGAGACACTTAACCCTTAAAACCCTAAAAACCCCATTTCCCCAAAACAAAAAAAGGCTAAGCTCTAAGTTGTATAAAGCCCTAAATCGTATATGCTAAACCCTAAAAGATAAAAAAAAAAAACCCAAGGCCAAAATCCTATACGTATAAAATCTTAAAAAAGCATAACATACAAAACCCAAAACCCTAAACCCTTAAAACATAGATAAAATTCTTAACCTAAAACCCTAAAACTAATAAAAGCATAAGCCCTAAATCATAAACCCTAACCTATAAACCCTAAAAGCATTTAAAACCCCGACAAAACCATAAGCTCTAAACACCCAATCGAATGTTAACCCTAAACTAAAAAACACCAAAAAAAAAAAAACCTAAAAATGCCAAAAAACCCTAAACCTAAAAAACTCTAAAGTCTAAACCCTATAAAGCCTTAAATCATATATGCTAAACCCTAAAAACACAAAAAAAACCTAAGCCCCAAACCCTAAACATATAAAACCCTGAAAAAACTTAATCCAAAAAACACACAACCATAAACCCTAAAAACCAAGATTATACCATTAACCTAAAACCCTAAACCTACAAAAACCATAGCCTAAAACCCTAAGAAATCCAAAACCCTAAACCATAAGAAATCCTAAATCCTATAAATCCTAAAATAAACCCTAAAAACCATTTAAAACCCCTACAAAACCCTAAGGCCAAAACCCTAAACCTATAAAACACTAAAAAAAACATAAAATAAAAAAGCCAACGCCAAAAACCCTTAAAACATGGATAAAATTCTTAACCTAAAACCCTAAAACTAAAAAAACCATAAGCCCTAAATCCTAAACCCTAACGTATAAAACATAAAATAAACTCTAAAACTATTTAAAACCCCTACAAAACAGTAATCTCTAAACACTCAATCTTAAAAATCCGTTAACAATAAAACAAAAAACACAAAAAATCCCCTAAAAACCCCTAAACCCACAAAACTCTAAAGTCTAAATCCTATAAAAGCTCGAAATCATATATGCAAAATCCTAAAAAACATGAAAAAACGTAAGACCCAAACCCTAAACATATAAAACCCTAAAAAATCTTAATCTAAAAAACCACAACTATAAACCCTAAAAACCAAGATTAAACCCTTAACCAAAAACCCTAAACCTACAAAAACCCTAGCCTAAAACCCTAAATCATAAACCAAACTAAGATATCCTAAACCCTAAACAATAAGAAACCCTAAATCTTTTAAACACTAAAATAAACCTTAAAAACAATTTAAAACCCCTACAAAACTCAAAGCCTAAAACGCTAAATACTAAAAAACCTTAAGAAACGCTTAACCCTTAAAAATAGTAACACACCCTAAAACCCCTAAACCTAAAAAACTATATGCTCTAAACCCTATAAAACCCTAAATCGGAAATACTTAACCCAAAAAAACAAAAAAAAAACCCTATGCCCTAAAACAATAAAACCCTAAAAACCAAGATCAAATCATTAACCTAAAATCCTAAACCTTCAAAAACTCTAGCCTAAAACCCTAAATCATAAATCTAAAACCCTAAGAAATCCAAAACCCTAAACTACAAGAAACCCTAAATCCTATAAATCATAAAATAAACCCTAAAGACCATTTAAAACCCCTACAAAGCCCTAAAGCCAAAACCCTAAACCTATAAAACACTAAAAAAACTTAACATAAAAAACCCAACGCCATAAACCCTTAAGAACCTAGATTAAACCCTTAACCTAAAACCCTAAACCAAAGAAAACCCTAAGCCCTAAACACTAAACCCGAAGAACTAACCTAAAACCTTAAAAAACCTTAAATCCTATAAAACATAAAATAAATCCTAAAAACCATTTAAAAACACCACAAAACCCTCAGCTCTACCCTAAATCCTAAAAATCTGTAAACCTTAAGCCTGAAAAACACAAAAAAAAACACTAAAAACACCAAAGAGGCACTTAACCCTTAAAACCCTAAAAGCCCGAAAAATCCCCAAACCTAAAAAACGCTAAGCTCTAAACCATATAATGCCCTAAATCATATATGCTAAACCCTAGAAAATACAAAAAAAAACCCTAAGGCCACAATCCTAAACCTATTAAACCCTAAAAAAGATTAACATAAAAACCCAAAGCCCTAAACCCTTAAAACACAGATAAATTCTTCACCTAAAATCCTAAAACTAAAAAAACCATAAGCCCTAAATCCTAAACCCTAACCTCTAAACACTAAAATAAACCCTAAAACCATTTAAAATCCCTACAAAACTCTAAGGTATAAATACTGAATCCTAAAATTCTGTTAACCCTAAACCAAAAAACACAAAAAAAAAAAAACAAAACCCTAAAAACCTCTAAAGTCTAAACCCTATAAAGCCCTAAATCATCTACGCTAAACCCTAAAAAATAGAAAAAAAGACCTAACCCCTAAACTCAAAAAACATAAAACCCTAAAAAAATTTAACCCAAAAAACCCACAGCCCTAAACCCTAAAAACCATGATTAAACCCTTCACCTAAAACCCTAAACCTACAAAAATCCTAGCCTAAAACCCTAAATCATAAACCTAAAACCCTAAGAAATCCTAAACTGTAAACGATAAGAAACCCTAATTCCTATAAACCTAAAAACCATTTAAAACCCTTACTAAATCCTAAACTTGAAACCCTAAATCCTAAAAAACCTTAAGAAACAGTTAACCCTTAAAAGCACTAAAACACCCAAAAACCCCTAAATCTAAAAATGCTCTAAGTTCTAAACCCTATAAAGCCCTAAATCTTACATGCTAAACCCTACAAAACACTAAAACCATAATTCTTAAACCCTAAACTAATAAACCACTAAAAAACCTTAACCCAAAAAATCCAAAACCCTAAACCTTAAAACCCAAGATAGAACTCTTAACGTAAAACCCAAAACCTAAAAAAAACCCTAAGCCCTAAACCCTAACCTAAAACCCTAAATCCTAAACCTAAAACCCTAAGAAACCCTAAATCATATAAACACTAAAATAAACCCTAAAAACCAATTAAAACTCCTACAAAACCTGATGCTCTAAGCCCTAAATCCTAAAACATTATAAAATCTTAAACCTAATAAACACAATAAACTCTAAGCCCTAGACCTTAAACCCTGAAAAACCCTAAGAAACACTTAAACCTTAAAAACCCTAAAACAACTACAAGCCCTTAAATCAAAAAAAAAATAAAAATCTAAGCTCTAAATACAATAAAGCCGCCCTAAATCGTATATGCCAATCCCTAAAGGAGACAGAAAAAAACCCCCAAAACCCCAAAACCTAAATTACTCCAACTGTAAATCCTATAAAGCCCTAAATTGTATATGGTAAACCCTCAAAAAAAAAAAAGTAAAACCCCTAAGTCCTAAACCAATAAAACCCTAAAAAAGCTTAACGTATAAAACCCAAAGCCCTAAACCCTATGAACCTTGATTAAACCATTATCCTAAATCCCTAATCCCTAAACCCTAAACCAGAATCACTAACCTAAAACCTTAAATCCTAAACCTAAAACACTAAGAAACCCTAAAACTCAAATCTTAAAAACCCTAAATACTATAAACCCTAAAAAAAGTCTAAACCATAAACCTTAAGAAACCCTAAATCCTATAAAAACCTAAAATAAACCCTAAAAACAATCTAAAAACCCTACAAAACCCTTAGCACTAGATCCTAAATCCAAAATATCTATAAACATTAAACCTAAGAAACACAAAAAAAAAAACCCTAAGCACTAAACCCTAAAAACCCCAAAGAAACACTAAACCCTTAAAACCCTAAAAACCCCAAATCCCCCAACACAAAAAAAGGCTAATCTCTAAGCCGTATAAAGCCCTAAATCATATATGCTAAACCCTAAAAGATACAAAAAAACCCTAAGGACAAAACCCTAAACCTATAAAATCATAAAAAAGCATAACATAAAATACCCAAAGCCCTAAACCCTTAAAACAGATAAAATTCTTAACCTAAAACCCTAAAACTAAAAAAACCATAAGCCCTAAATCCTAAACCCTAACCTATAAACCCTAAAACCATTTAAAACCCCTACAAACCCTAAGCTCTAAACACCCAATCGAATGTTAACCCTAAACTAAAAAACACAAAAAAAAAAAAAAAAACTAAAAGCCCCAAAAACCCCTAAACCTAAAAAACTATGAAGTCTAAACCCCATAAAGCCCTAAATCATATATGCTAAACCCTAAAAACACAAAAATACTAAGCCATAAACCCTAATCATATAAAACCCTGAAAAAACTTAACCTAAAAAAGTCACAGCCATTAACCCTAAAACCAAGATTAAACCATTAACCTAAAACCCTAAACCTACCAAAACCCTAGCCTATAACCCTAAATCATAAACCTGAAACCCTAAGAAATCCTAAACCCTAAACCATCAGAAACCCTAAATCCTATAAATCCTAAAATAAACCCTAAAAATCATTTAAAACCCCGACAAAACCCTAAGGCCAAAACCCTAAACCTGTAAAACCCTAAAAAAACTTAACATAAAAAACCCAACGCCATAAACCCTTAAAACATGGATAAAATTTTTAACCTAAAACCCTTAAACTAAAAAAGACATAAGCCGTAAATCCTAAACCCTAACCTATAAACCATAAAATAAACCCTAAAATTATTTAAAACCCGTACAAAACCTTAATCTCTAAACACACAATCCTAAAAATCCCCTAAAACCCCGCAAAAACCCCTAAACCCAAAAAACTCTGAAGTCTAAACCCTATAAAAGCCCTAAATCATATATGCTAAACCCTAAAATATATGAAAAAACCTAAGACCCAAACCCTAAACATATAAAACCCTAAAAAAACTTAATCTAAAAAACCCACAGCCATAAACCCAAAAAACCAAGATTAAACCCTTAACCTAAAACCCTAAACCTACAAAAACCCTAGCCTAAAACCCTAAATCATAAACCCAAAACTCTAAGAAATCCTAAACCGTAAACTATAAGAAATCCTAAATCTTTTAAACCCTAACATGAACCCTAAAAACAATTTAAAACCCCTACAAAACCCTAAGCTTAAAACCTTAAATCCTAAACACAAAACCCTAAGAAACCCTAAACCTTAAAACTTAAACCATAAGAAACCCTTAACCCTATAAACCCTAAAAAAATATTCCTATAAACCCTAAAAAATAACTCTCAACCCTAAACATTAAGAAACCCTAAATCCTAAAAAACCTAAAATAAACCCTAAAACCCATTTAAAAACCTGACAATACCATATGCTCTAAACCCTAAATCCTAAAAATCTGTAAACCTTAAACCTAAAAAACAAAAAAAAAAAACCTAACAACTAAACCCCAAAAATACCAAAGAGACACTTAACCCTTAAAACCCTAAAAACCTCAAAAACCCCCAAACCTAAAAAATTCTAAGCTCTAAACCATATAAAGCCCTTAATCGTATATGCTAAACCCTAAAAACTACAAAAAAAGAACCTAAGGAAAAATACTAAACCTATAAAACCCAAAAAAAGTTTAACATAAAAAACCCAAAGCCCTAAACCCTTAGAACATAGACAAAATTCTTAACCTAAAACCCTAAAACTAAAAAAACCATAAGCCCTAAATCCTAAACCCTAACCTATAAACCATAAAATAAACCCTAAAACCATTTAAACACCTTACAAAACCCTAAGATTTAAACACTCAATCCTAAAAATCTTTTAAGCCTGAACAAGAAAACACACCAAAAAAACCCTACAAACCCCACAAACCCTTAAACCTAAAAAACTCTAAAGTCTAAACCCTATAAAGCCCTAAATCAAATAAGCAAAATCGTAAAAAACACAAGAAAACCTAAGCTCTAAACCCTAAACATGTAAAACCCTAAAAAACCCACAACCCTAAACCCTAAAAACCAAGATTAAACCCTTAACCTAAACCCTAAATATAGAAAAACCCTAGCCTAAAACCCTTAATCATAAACATAAAACCTGAAGAAATCCTAAACCCTAAACCATAAGAAACCCTAAATCCTATAAACCCTAAAATATACCCTAAAAACCATTTAAAACCCCAACAAAACCCTAAGCTTGAAACCCTAAACCATTTAGAGCCCTAAAATCACTTAACCCTTAAAATCACTAAAACACCCAAAAACCCCTAAACCTAAAAAACTCTAAGCTCTAAACCATTTAGAGCCCTAAATCATATATTTTAAAGAATAAAAAACACTTTAAACCATAAGCCTTCAACCCAAAACCTATAAAGCACTATAAAACCTTAACCTAAAAAAGCTAAAGCTGTAAACCTTAAAAACCTAGATAAAACTCTTAACCTAAAACCCAAAACCTAAACCCTAAACCCTAAACCCTAACCTAAATTCCTAAATCCCTAAATCCTAAACCGAAAACCCTATGAAACCCAAAATCTTATAAACCCTAAAAACCAATTAAAACTCCTACAAAACCTGATTCTCAAAGCCTTATATCCTAAAATTCCATAAACCCTACACCTTAAAAACACAAAAAACACTAAACCCTAAACCTTAAACCCTAAGAAACACTTAAACCTTAAAAACCCTAAAAAAACTACAATCCCCTAAACGTAAAAAAATCTAAGCTCTAAATACTATAAAGCCACCCTAAATCATATATGCTAATCACCAAAAAGGACAAAAAAACCCCAAAAACTAAAAAAGCTCTAAACCCTATAAAGCCCTAAATCGTATATGCTAAACCCTAAAAAGTTAAAAAAAAAAAAAAAAACACTAAGCCCTAAACCAATAAAACCCTAAAAAATCTTAACCTAAAAAACCCAAAGACCTAAACCCTAATAACCTTGATTAAACTCATAACCTAAAAGCCTAAACCTAAAAAACCCTAAGCCCTAACTAAACCCTAAACCAGAAGTACTAACCTAAAACCTTAAATCCTTAACCTTAAACCCTAAGAAACCCTACAAACCAAGATTAAACCCTTAACCTAAAATCCTAAAGCTATAAAAAAACCCTTGCCTGAAACCTTAAATCATAAACCTAAAACCCGAGGAAATCCTAAACCTTAAACCATAAGAAACCCTAAATCCTATAAACCCTAAAATAAACCCTAAAAACCATTCAAAACCCCTACAAAACCCTAAGCTTGAAACCCTAAATCCTAAAATACCTTAGGAAACACTTAACCCTTAAAACACTAAAGCATCCAAAAACCCCTAAACCTCCAAAAAGTCTAATCTCTAAACCCTATAAAGCCCTAAATCTGATATGCTAAACCCTAAAAAACACTAACCCTAAGCCTTAAACCCTAGACCGATAAAGCACTAAAAAAACTTAACATAAAAAAGCCAAAGCCCTAAACCTTAAAAACCTAGATAAAACTCTTAATCTAAAACCCAAAACCTAAACCCTAAACCCTAACCTAAAACCCTAAATCCAAAACCTAAAACACTAAGAAACCCTAAATCTTATAAACACTAAAAACAAATTAGAACTCCTACAAAACCTGATGATCTAATCCCTAAATCCTAAAAATCCATAAACCCTAAACCAAAAAAACACAAAAAACCATACGCCCTAAACCTTAAACCCTAAAAAACCCTAAGAAACACTTAAACCTTAAAAACCCTAAAAAAACTACAAGACCCTAAACCTAAAAAAATATAAGCTCTAAATACTATAAAGCCGCCCTAAATCGTATATGCTAATCTTTAAAAAGGACAAAAAAACACCAAAAACTAAAAAACTCTAAGCTCTAAACCCTATAAAGCCCTAAATCGTATATGTTTAACCCTAAAAAAAAAAAAAACTAAGCCCTAAACCAATAAAACCCTAAAAAATCTTAACCTAAAAAACCCAAAGCCCTCAACACTAATAACCTAGATTAAACCCTTAACCTAAAACCCTAAACCTAAAAAAACCCTAAGCCCTAAAACCTAAACCCTAAACCAGATGCACTAACCTAAAACATTAAATCCTAAACCTAAAACCCTAAGAAACCCTAAACTTTAAACCTTAAGAAACCCTTTGTCCTAGAAACCCTAAAAACAATTGTAAACCCTAAACCTTAAGAAATCCTAAACCCAATAAAATCTAAAATAAACCTTTAAAACCATTTAAAAAGACTATGCTCTTAACACTAAATTCTAAAAATATGTAAACCTTAAACCTAAAAAACACAAAAAAAAACCCTAAGCACTAAACCTTAAAAACCCCAAAGAGACACTTAATCCTTAAAGCCCTAAAAACCCCAAAAACCCCCAAACCTAAAAAAACATTAGGCTCTAAACTAAATAAAGCCATAAATTGTATATGCTAAACCCTAAAAGATACAAAAAAAAAACCCTAAGGCCAAAGCCCTAAACCTATAAAACCCTAAAGAAGCTTAAAACAAAAAAACCCAAAGCTCTAAACCCTAAAAACCCCCAAAAAAAAAAATCCTAAACACTAAACCCTAAAAACCCCAAAGAGACGCTTAATCCTCAAAACCCTTAAATCCTCAAAAATACCCTAAACCTAAAAAACGCTAAGCTGTAAATCGAATAAAGCCCTAAATCGTATATGCTAAACCCTAAAAAATACAAAAATCCCTAAGGCCAAAACCCTAAACCTATAAAACCCTAAAAAAGCTTCACATAAAAAACCGAAAGCCCTAAACCCTTAAAACATAGATAAAATTCTTAACCTAAAACCATAAAACTAAAAAAACCATAAGCCCTAAATCCTAAACCCCAACCTATAAACCCTAAAATAAACTCTAAAACCATTAAGAACCCCTACAAAACCGTAAGATCTAAATAGTCAATCCTGAAAATCTTTTAACCCTAAAAAAACACACAAAAAAAAGCCCAAACAACCCCAAAACCCCCTAAACCAAAAAAACTCTAGAGTCTAAACCCTATAAAGCCCTAAATCATCTACGCTAAACCCTAAAAGACACAAAAAAACCTAAGCCCTAATCCCTAAACATATAAAACCCCAAAAAAGCTTAAACTAAAAATTCCCAAAGCCCTAAACATTAAAACCAAAATTACACCCTTAACCTAAAACCCTAAACCTACAAAACCCTAGCCTAAAACCCTACATCAAAAACCTAAAACCCTAAGAAATCCAAAACCCTAAACCATAAGAAGCCCTAAATCCTATAAACAGTAAAATAAACCCTAAAAACCATTTGAAAACCCTACAAAACTCTACGCTTCAATTCCTAAATCCTAGAAGACCTTAAGAAACACTTAACCCATAAAAACACTAAAACACCCAAAAAACCCCTAAACCTAAAAAACTCTAAGCTCTAAACCATATAATGCCCTAAATCTTATATGCTAAACCCTAAAAAACACTAAAAACCCTAAGCCTTAAATTCTAAAATTATAAAGCGCTAAAAAACCTCAACCTAAAAAAGCCAAAGCCCTATACCTTAAAAACCTAGATAAAACTCTTTACCTAAAACCCTAAACCTAAACCCTAACCTAAAACCCTAAATCCTAAACCTAAAACCCTAGGAAACCCTAAATCTTATAAACCCTAAAATAAACCCCACCCCAATAACCAATTAACACACCTGCAAACCTGATGCTCTAAGCCCTAAATCCTAAAAATCCATAAACCCTAAACCTAAAAAACACAAAAAATCCTAAGCCCTAAACCTTAAACCCTAAAAAACCCTAAAAAACACTTAAACCTTAAAAATCCTAAAATCCTACAAGCCCCTAAACCTAAAAAAATTGAAGCTCAAAATACTATAAAGCCGCCGTAAATCATATATGCTAATCCCTAAAAAGGACAAAAAACTAAAAAACTCAAAGTTCTAAACCCTATAAAGCCCTAAAATGTATATGCATAACTCTAAAAACTAAGCCCTAAACCTATAAAACCCTAAAAAATCTTAACCTAAAAAACCCAAAGCCCTACACCCTAAAAAATCTTAACCCAAAACACCCAAAGCCCTAAACCCTAAAAGATAGATTAAACCCTTAACCTAAAACCCTAAACATTAAAAAACCCTAAGCCCTAAACCCTAAACTCTAAACTCGAAGCAATAACCTAAAACCTTAAATCCTAATCCTAAAACCCTAAGAAACCCTAAACCTTAATCCTTAAGAAACCCTTAATCCTATAAACCCTTAAAAAAACTTTATACCCTAAACTTTACGAAACTCTAAATCATATAAAACCTAAAATAAACCATAAAACCCATTTAAAAATCCTACAAATGCTCTAAACCCTAAATCCTACAAATCTTTAAACCTTAAACCTAAAAAACACAAAAGAAACCCCTAACAACTAAACCTTAGAAAACCCAAAAAGAAACTTATCCCTTAAAACCCTAAAAACCCAAAAAACCCCAAAACCTAAAAATTGCTCAGCTCTAAACCATATAAATCCCTTAATCGTATATGCTAAACCCTAAAAAACACAAAAAAAAAAACCAAGGCAAAACCCTAAACCTATAAAACCCTAAAAAATATTAACATAAAAAAGCTAATGTCCTAAACCCTTAAAACATAGACAAAATTCTTAACCTAAAACCCTAAAACTAAAAAATCCATAAGCCCTAAATCCTCAACCCTAACCTATAAACCCTAAAACCATTAAAAACCCCTATAAAACCCTAAGCTCTAAACACTATAAAACCACCGTAAATCATATATGCTAATCCCTAAAATGGAGAAAAAAAAACCAAAAAACTAAAAAAATCTAAGTTCTAAACCTATAAAGCCCTAAATCGTATATGCTAAACCCTAAAAAACAAAAGAGCAAAACCCCTAAGCCCTAAACTCTAAGTACCTAGATTAAACCCTTAACCTAAAACCATAAACCTAAAAAAATCCTAAGCCCTAAACCCTAAACCCTAAACCCGAAGCACTAACCTAAAACCTTAAATCCTAAACCTAAAACCCTAAGAAGCCATAAACCTTAAACCCTAAGAAACTCTTAATCCTATAAACCCTAAAAAAAACTCTAAACCCTAACCCTAAATACTATAAAACCTAAAATAAACCTTTAAAACCATTTAAAACCCTTCAGCTCTAAACCCTAAATCCTAAAAATTTGTAAACCTTAAACCTAAAAAACACAAAAAAAAAAAAAAAAACCCTAAGCACTAAACCCTAAAAATGCCAAAGAGACACTTAACCCTTAAAACCCTAAAAACCCAAAAAATCCCCAAACCTAAAAAAGGTTAAGCTCTAAACCGAATAAAGCCCTAAATTCTATATGCTAAACCCTAAAAAATACAAAAAAAAAAAAAAAACCTAAGGCCAAAACCCTAAACCTATAAAACCCTTAAAATTCTTATCATAAAAAACCCAAAGCTCTAAACCCTTAAAACATAGATAAAATTCTTAACCTAAAACCCTAAAACAAAAAAAATCAAAATCCCTAAATCCTAAACCCTAACCTATAAACCCTAAAATAAACCTTTAAACCATTTAAAACCTCTAGAAAACCCTCAGCTCCAAACACTCAAACCTAAAAATCTGTTAACCCTAAACAAAAAAACAAAAAAAAAACCTCAAAAACCACCCCTAAATCTAAAAAACCCTAAAGTCTAAACCCTATAATGGCCTAAATCGTAAATGCTAAACCCTCAAAAACACAAAAAGAAACTAAGCCCTAAACCCTAAACATATAAAACCCTAAAAAAGCTTAACCTAAAAAACCCACATCCCTAAACCCTAAAAACCAAGATTAAACATTTAACCTAAAACCCTTAAAACCCCAAAAACCCCCAAACCTAAAAAAGCTAAGCTCTAAACCTTATAAAGCCATAAATCGTATATGCTAAACCCTAAAAAATACAAAAAAAACCTAAGGCCAAAACCCTAAACCTATAAAACCCTAAAAAAGCTTAACATAAAAAACCCAAAGCCCTAAACCCTTAAAACATAGATAAAATTCTTAACCTAAAACCATAAAACTGAAAAAATCATAAGCCCTAAATCCTAAACCCTAACCTATAAACCCTAAAATAAACCCTAAACCCATTCTAAACCCCTACAAAACCCTAAGCTCTAAACCCTAAATCCAAAAAATCAATAAACCTTGATCCTAAAAAACAAAAAAAAAAAATCCTTAACACTAAACCCTAAAAAACCCAAAGAGACACTTAACCCTCAAAACCCTTAAATCCCCAAAAATACCCCAAACCTAAAAAATGCTAAGCTGTAAATCAAATAAAGCACTAAATCGTATATGCTAAACCCTAAAAAATACAAAAAAACCATAAGGCCAAAACCCTAAACCTATAAATCCCTAAGAAAGCTTCACATAAAAAACCCAAAGCCCTAAACCCTTAAAACATAGATAAAATTCTTAACCTAAACCCATAAAACTAAAAAAACCATAAGCCCTAAATCCTAAACCCCAACCCATAAACCCTAAAATACACCCTAAAACCATTAAGAACCCCTACAAAATCGTAAGATCTAAACAGTCAATCCTGAAAATCTTTTAACCCTAAACCAAAAAACACACAAAAAAAAAAAGCCCTAACAACCCCAAAAACCCCTAAACCTAAAAAACTGTAGAGTCTAAACCCTATAAAGCCCTAAATCATCTACGCAAAACCCTAAAAGACACAAAAAAAACCTATGCCCTAATACCTAAACATATCAAAACCCCAAAAAAGCTTAAACTAAAATTCCCAAAGCCCTAAACATTAAAAACCAAAATTACACCCTTAACCTAAAACCCTAAACCTACAAAACCCTAAATCAAAAACCTAAAACCCTAAGAAATCCAAAACGCTAAACCATAAGAAACCCTAAATCTTATGAACGGTAAAATAAACCCTAAAAACCATTTAAAAACCCTACAAAACTCTACGCTCGAATTCCTAAATCCTAAAAGACCTTAAGAAACACTTAACCCTTAAAAACACTAAAATACCCAAAAATCCCTAAACCTAAAAAACTCTAAGTTCTAAGCCCTATAATGCCCTAAATCTTATATGCTAAACCCTAAAAAACACTAAAAACTCTAAGCATTAAATTCTAAACCTATAAAGCACTAAAAAACCTTAAACTAAAAAAGCCAAAGCCCTAACCCTTAAAAACATAGATAAAACTCTTTACCTAAAACCCAAAACATAAACCCTAACCTAAAGCCCTAAATCCTAAACCTAAAACCTTAAGAAACCCTAAATCTTATAAACCCTAAAATAAACCCTAATAACCAATTAAAACTCCTACAAACCTGATGCTCTAAGCCCTAAATCCTAAAAATCCATAAAACCTAAACCTAAAAAACACAAAAAAACCCTAAGCCCTAAACCTTAAACCCTAAAAAACCCTAAGAAACACTTAAACCTAAAAAACCCTAAAAAGCTACAAGCCCCTAAACCTAAAAAAATCTAAGCTCTAAATACTATAAAGCCGCCGTAAATCGTATATGCTAATCCCTAAAAAGGACAAAAAACTAAAAAACTCGAAGCTCTAAACTTTATAAAGCCCTAAATCGTATATGCATAACTCTAAAAAAAAAAAAAAACTAAGCCCTAAACCAATAAAACCCTAAAAAATCTTAACCCAAAAAACCAAACCCCTAAACCCTAAAAGATAGATTAAACCCTTAACCTAAAACCCTAAACCTTAAAAAACCCTAAGCCCTAAACCCTAAACCCAAAACTCGAAGTAATTACCTAAATCCTTAAATCCTAAACCTAAAACCCTAAGAAACCCTAAACCTTAATCCTTAAGAAACCCTTAATCCTATAAACCCTAAAAAAAAAACTTTATACCCTAAACTTTACGAAACCCTAAATTCTATAAAACCTAAAATAAATCGTAAAACTTATTTAAAAATCCTACAAAATCCTATGCTCTAAACCCTAAAACATAAAAATCTGTAAACCTTAAACCTAAACACAAAAAAAAACCCTAACAAATAAACCCTGAAAACACCAAAAAAAAACTTAACCATTAAAACCCAAAAAACCCCCAAACCTAAAAATCGCTAAGCTTTAAACCATATAAAACCCTTAATTGTATATGCTAAACACTAAAAATTACAAAAAAACACCTAAGGCGAAACCCTAAAAAAGCTTAACATAAAAAACCCAAGGCCCTAAACCCTTAAAACATAGACAAAATTCTTAACCTAAAACCCTAAAACTGAAAAACCATAAGCCCTAAATCCTCAACCCTAACCTATAAACCCTAAAATAAACCCTAAAACCATTTAAAACCCCTACAAAACCCTAAGCTCTAAACACTATAAAGCCGCAGCAAATCGTATATGCTAATCCCTAAAAAGGAGAAAAAAACTCCCCCAAAAAAAAAATCTAAGCTCTAAACCCCCTAAATCGTATATGCTAAACATTAAAAAATAAAAAAAATAAAAAAAAACCCTAAGCCCTAAACTCTAAGTACCTAGATTAAACCATTCACCTAAAGCCATAAACCTAAAAAAACCATAAGCGCTAAACCCTAAACACTAAACCCGAAGCACTAACCTAAAACCTTAAATCCTAAATCTAAAACTCTAAGAACCATAAACCTAAAACCCTAAGAAACCATAAACCTTAAACCTTAAGAAACTCTTAATCCTATAAACACTAAACCTTAAGAAACCCTAAATACTATAAAACCTAAAATAAACATTTAAAACCCTTAAGCTCTAAACCCTATATCCTAAAAATCTATAAACTTAAACCTAAAAAACACAAAAAAAAAAAAAAAAACCCCAAGCACTAAACCCTAAAAACCCCAAAGAGACACTTAACCCCTAAAACCCTAAAAACCCAAAAAACCCCCAAACCTCAAAAACGTAAAGCTCTAAACCGAATAAAGCCCTAAATTGTATATGCTAAACCCTAAAAAATACAAAGAAAAACCTAACGCCAAAACCCTAAACCTATAAAACCCTTAAAATGCTTATCATAAAAAACCCAAAGCTCTAAACCCTTAAAACATAGATACAATTCTTTACCTAAAACCCTAAAACTAAAAAAACCAAAATCCCTAAATCCTAAACCCTAACCTATAAACCCTAAAATAAACCTTTAAACCATTTAAAACCTCTAGAAAACCCTAAGCTCCAAACGCTCAATCCTAAAAATCTATTAACCCTAAATAAAAAAACACAAATAAAACCCCAAAACCCCTAAATCTAAAAAACTCTAAAGTCTAAACCCTATAATCGCCGAAATCATATATGATAAACCATCAAAAACACAGCAAAAGCCAAAGCCCTAAACCCTAAAAAACCCACGACCCTAAACCCTAAAAAGGAAGATTAAACATTTAACCTAAAACCCTAAACCTACAAAAACCCTAGCCTAAAACCCTAAATCATAAACCTAAAACCCTAAGAAATCCTAAACCCTAAACCATAAGAAACCCATAATCCTATAAACCCTAAAATAAACCCAAAAACCCATTTAAAACCCCTACAAAACCCTAAGCTTGAAACCCTAAATTCTAAAACAAACTTAAGAAACACTTAACCCTTGAAAACACTAGAACAACCATAATCCCTAAACCTAAAAAACTCTAATTTTATCCCTGACTCTTATATTCTAAACCCTAAAAAATACTAAAAGCCCTCAGCCTTAAAACGTAAACCTATAAACCACTAAAAACCTTAACATAAAAAATCCAAAGGCCTAAACCTTAAAAACCTAGATAAAACTCTTAACCTAAAACCCAAAACCTAAAGCCTAAACCCTAACATAAACCCCTAAATCCTAAACCTAAAACCCTAAGAAACCCTAAATCTTCTAAACCCTAAAATAAACCTTAAAAACCAATTAAAACTCCTACAAAACCTGATGATCTAAGCCATAAATCCTAAAAATCCATAAAAACTAAACCTGAAAAACAAAAAAAACCCTAAGCCTTAAACCTTAATCCCTAAAAAATCCTAAGAAACACTTAAACCTTTAAAACCCTTAAAAAACTACAAGCCCCTAAACCTAAGAAAATCTAAGATCTAAATACAATAAAGCCGCCCTAAATCGTATATGCTAATCCTTAATAACGACAAAAAAACCCCAAAAACTAAAAACTCTATGCTCTAAACCCTATAAAGCACTAAATCGTATATACTTAACCCTAAAAACCAAAAAAAAGAAAAACTCTAAGCCCTATACCAATTAAACCAAAAAAAATCTTAACCCAAAAAACCCAAAGCCCTAAACCCTAAAAGCTAGATTAAGCCCTCAATCTAAAACCCAAAAAACTAAAAAAACCCTAAGCCCTAAACCTTAAACCCTAAACCCAAAACACTAACCTAAAACCTTAAACCCTAAACCCTAAACCCAAAGCACTAACCTAAAACCTTAAATCCTAAACATAAAACACTAAGAAGCCCTAAACCTTAAAGCTTACGAAACCCTTAATCCTATAAACCCTAAAAAAAAGTCTAAACCGTAAACCTTAAGAAACCCTAAATTCTATAAAACATAAAATAAATCCTAAAAACAATTTAAAAACCCTACATAAACCCTAAGATCTAAACCCTAAATCCTCAAAATCTGTAAACCTTATAACTAAAAAACACAAAAAAAAAAAAACCCTGAGCACTAAACCCTAAAAACACCAAAGAGACACTTAACCCATAAAACCCTAAAAACCCGAAAACCTAAAAAATGTTAAGCTCTAAACCATATAAAGCCATAAATCGTATATGCTAAACCCTAAAAAATACAAAAAAACCCCAAGGCCAAAACCCTAAAACTATAAAATCCTAAAAAAGCTTAACATAAAAAACCCAAAGCCATAAACCCTTAAAACATAGATAAAATTATTAACCTAAAACCATCAAACTAAAAACACCATAAGCCCTAAATCCTACACCCTAACCTATAAACCCTAAAATAAACCCTAAAACCATTCTAAACCCGTACAAAACCCTAAGCTCTTAACCCTAAATCCTCAAAATCTGTAACCTTTATACCTAAAAAACACAAAAAAAAAAAAAAACCTTGAGCACTAAACTCTAAAAACCCCAAAGAGACACTTAACCATCAAAACCATAAAATCCCCAAAAATGCCCCAAACCTGAAAAACGCTAAGCTGTAAATCGAATAAAGCCCTAAATCTTTTATGTTAAACCCTAAAAAATACAAAGGAACCCTAAGGCCAAAACCCTAAACCTATAAAACCCTAAAAAAGCACAACATAAAAAATCGAAAGCCGTAAACCCTTCAAACATAGATAAAATTCTTAACCTAAAACCATTAAACTAAAAAAACCATAAGCCCTAAATCCTAAACCCTAACCTATAAACCCTAAAACCATTTAAAACCACTACAAAACTGTAAGATCTAAACACTCAATCCATAAAATCTTATAACCCTAAACCAAAAAACAAACACAAAAAAAAGAAGCCCTAACAACCCCAAAAACCCCTAAACCTAAAAAACTCTAAAGTCTAAACCCTATAATGCCCTACATCATCTATGCTAAACCTTAAAAGACACAAAAAAACCTAAGCCCTAATCCCTAAACATATAAAACCCTAAAAAAACTTAAACTAAAAATCCCAAAGCCCTAAACACTAAAAACCAAAATTAAACCCTTAACCTAAAACCCTAAACCTACAAAACTCTAGCCTAAAACCCTAAATCAAAAACCTAAAATCCTAAGAAATCCCAAACCCTAAACCATAAGAAACCTAAATCCTATAAACCGCAAAATAAATCCTAAAAACCATTTAAAACCCCTACAAAACTCTAAGCTTGAAACCCTAAATCCTAAAAAACCTTAAGAAACACTTAGCCCTTAAAAACACTAAAACACCCAAAAACCCCTAAGCTTAAAAAACTCTAATCTCTATACACTATAATTCCCTAAATCTTATATGCTAAACCTTAAAAAAACACTAAAAACCTTAAGCCTTAAATTCTAAACCTAGAAAACACTAAAAAAACCTTAACCTAAAAAAGCCAAAGCCGTAAACCTTAAAAACCAAGATAAAACTCTTTACCTAAAACCCAAAGCCTAAACCCTAACCTAAATCCCTAAATCCTAAACCTAAAACCCTAAGAAACACTAAAATAAACCCTAATAACCAATTAAAACTCCTACAAACCTGATATTCTAAGCCCTAAATCCTAAAAATCCATAAACCCTAAACCTAAAAAATACAAAAAACCCTAAGCCCTAAACCTTAAACCATAAAAATCCCCAAGAAACACTTAAACCTTAAAAACATTAAAAAACTACAAGCCCCTAAACCTAAAAAAATCTAAGCTCTAAATACTATACAACCATCGTAAATCGTATATGCTAATCCCTAAAAAGGACAGAAAACTAAAAAACTCGAAGCTCCAAACCCTATAAAGCCCTAAATCGTATATGCATAACTCTAAAAAAAAAAAAAAACTAAGCCCTAAACCAGTAAAACCCTAAAAAATATTAACCTAAAAACCCAAAGCCCTAAACCCTAAAAGATAGATTAAACCCTTAACATAAAACCATAAACCTTAAAAAACCCTATACCCTAAAATCGAAGCAATAACCAAAAATCTTAAATCCTAAACCTAAAACCCTATGAAACCCTAAACCTTAATCCTTAAGAATCCCTTAATCCTATAAACCCTAAGAAAAACTTTATACCCAAAACATTAAATCCTATAAAACCTTAAGTAAACTGTAAAACCCATTTAAAAATCCTACAAAACCCTATGCTCTAAACCGTAAATCCTAAAAATTTGTAAACCTTGAACCAAAAAAACATAAAAAAAAACCCTAAGAATTAAACCCTAAAAACCCCGAAAAGAAACTTAACCCTTAAAACCCTAAAAACCCAAAAAACCCCAAACCTAAAAATCGCTAAGCTCTAAACCACATAACGCCCTTAATCGTATATGCTAAACCCTAAAAAATACAAAAAAAAGCCTAAGGGAAAACCCTAAACCTATAAAACCCTAACAACTAAACCCTAAAAACCCCAAAAAGAAACTTAACCCTTAAAACCCTAAAAACCCAAAAAAACCCCAAACCTAAAAATCGCTAAGCTCTAAACCACATAACACCCTTAATCGTATATGCTAAACCCTAAAAAAATACAAAAAAAAGCCTAAGGGAAAACCCTAAACCTATAAAACCCTAAAAAAGCTTAACATAAAAAACCCAAAGCCTTAAACCCTTAAAACATAGATAAAATTCTTAACCTAAAACCCTAAAAAGAAAAAAACCATAAGCCCTACATCCTCAACCCTAATCTATAAACCCTAAAATAAACTCTAAAACCATTTAAAACCCCTACAAAACCCTAAGCTTTAAACACTAAATCCTAAAAATTTGTAAACCTTAAACCTAAAAATCACAAAAAAAAACCCTAATCACTAAACCCTAAAAACCCCAAAGAGACACTTAACCCTTAAAACCCTAAAGACCCCAAAAACCCACAAACCTAAAAAATGCTAAGCTCTAAACCGTATAAAGCCCAAAATCATATATGATAAACCCTAACCTAAAATCGTAAGAAACCCTAAATCTTATAAACCCTAAAATAAATCCTAAAAACCGATTAAAACTCCTATAAAACCTGATGATCTAAGCCCTAAATCCTAAAAATTCGTAAACCCTAAACCAAAAATACACAAAAAACCCTAAGCCCTAAATCATAAACCCTAAAAAACACTAAGAAATACTTAAACCTTAAAAACCCTAAAAAAAACTACAAGCCCTAAACCTAAAAAATGTAAGCTCTAAATACAATAAAGCAGCCCTGAATAGTATATGCTAATCCCTAAAAAGGACAAAAAAACCCCAAAAACTAAAAAACTCTAAGCTCTAAACCCTATAAAGCCCTAAATGGTTTATGCTTAAACCTATATCAAAAAAAAAACCCTAAGCCCTACACCAATAAAACCCTTAAATATCTTACCCTAAAAAACCCAAAGCCCTAAACACCAAGAACCTAGATTAAACTCTTAACCTAAAACCCTAAACCTAAAAAACCCTAAGCCCTAAACCCTAAACCGAAAGCACTAACCTAAAACCTTAAATGCTAAACCTAAAACCCTAAGATACCCTAAACCTTAAACCTTAAGAAACCCTTAATCCTATAAACCCTAAAAACAATTGTAAACCCTAAACCTTAAGAAACCCTAAATCCAATAAAATCTAAAATAAACCTTTACAACCATTTAAAAAGAATAAGCTCTAAACCCTAAATCCTAAAAATCTGTAAGCCTTAAACCTAAAAAACACAAAAAAAAAACCTAAGCAATAAACGTTAAAAACCCCAAAGAGACACTTAATCCTTAAAATCCTAAAAATCCCCAAACCTAAAAAAACGTTAAGCTCTAAACTGAATAAAGCCATAAATCGTATATGCTAAACCCTAAAAAATATAAAAAAAATCCTAAGGCCAAAGTCCTAAACCTATAAAACCCTATAAAGGCTTAACATAAAAAATCCAAAGCTCTAAACCCTTAGAACATAGATAAAATTATTAACCTAAAACCCTAAAACTTAAAAAACCATAAGCCCTAAATCCTAAACCCTAACCTATAAACCCTAAAATAAACCCTTAGACCAGTTAAAACCCAAAAAAAACCCTAAGCTCTAAACACTCAATCCTAAAAATCTATTAACCCTAAACCAAAAAACACAAAAAAACCCTAAAAACCCAAAACCCCTAAACCTAAAAAACTCTAAAGTCTAAACCCTATAAAGCCCTAAATCATATAAGCTAAACCCTCAAAAACACAAAATAACTTAAGCCCCAAACCCTAAACATATAAAACCCTAGAAAAACTTAGCCTAAAAACCCATAGCCCTAAACCCTAAAAACCAAGATTAAACCTTTAACCTAAAACCCTAAACTTATAAAAACCCACAGCACTAAACCCTAAAAACCAAGATTAAACCTCTAACCTAAAACCCTAAACCTACAAAAACCCTAGCCTAAAACCCTAAATCATAAACCTAAAGCCCTGAGAAATCCTAATCCCTAAACCATAAAAAAACCCTAAAATACACCATAAAAACAATTTGAAACCCCTACAAAACCCTAAGCTTGAAACCCTAAATCCTAAAAAAACTTAACAAACACTTAACACTTGAAAACACTAAATCATCCATAAACCCTAAACCTAAAAAATTCTAAGCTTTAAACCCTATAAATCCCTGAATCTAATATGCTAAACCCTAAAAAACACTAAAATCCCTAAGCCTTCAACCCTAAATCTATAAAGCACTATAAACCTTAACCTATAAAATCCAAATCCCTAAACCTTAAAAACCTAGATAAAACTCTTAACCTAAAACCCAAAACCTAAAGCCTAAACCCTAACATAAAACCCTTAATCCTAGACCTAAAACCCTAAAACCCTAAACCTTAGTCCTTATGAAACTCTTAATCCTATAAACCCTAAAAAATAACTCTAAACCCTAAACCTTAAGAAATCCTGTATCTCATAAAATCCAAAATAAACCCTAAAACCCATTTAAAAACCCAACAAAACCCCATGCTCAAAACCCTAAATCCTAAAATTCTATAAACCTTTAACCTAAAAATCACAAAAAAAAAAAAACCCTAACTACTAAACCCCAAAAATCCCAAAGAGACACTTAACCCTTAAAACTCTAAACACCTCAAAAACCCCCAAACCTAAAAAATGCTAAACTTTAAACCATATAAAGCCCTTAATCATATATGCTAAACCCTAAAAAATACAAAAAAAAACTAAGGCAAAATCCTAAACCGATAAAACCCTAAAAAAGTTTAACATAAAAAATCCAAAGCCCTAAACCCTTAGAACATAGACAAAATTCTTAACCTAAAACCCTAAAACTAAAAAAACCATAAGCCCTAAATCCTAAACCCTAACCTATAATCCCTAAAATAAACCCTACAACCATTTAAACCCACTACAAAACCCTAAGCTCTAAACACTCAATCCTAAAAATCTGTTAACCCTAAACAAAAAAACACACAAAAAAACCCTACAAACCCCACAAATTCCTAAACCTAAAAAACTCTAAAGTCTAAACCCTATAAAGCCCTAAATCAAATAAGCTAAACTGTAAAAAACACAAGAAAACCTAAGTCCTAAACCCTAAACATGTAAAACCCTAAAAAAATTTAACCTAAAAAACCCACAGCCCTAAACCTAAAAACCAAGATTAAACCCTTAACCTAAAACCCTAAACCTAGAAAAACCCTAGCCTAAAACCCTAAATCATAAACCTAAAACCCTAAGAAACCCTAAATCCTATAAACCTTAAAATAAACCCTAAAAACCATTTAAAACCGCTTCTAAATCCTAAGCTTGAAGCCCTAAATCCTAAAAAACCTAAAGAAACACTTAACCCTTAGAAGCACTAAAGCACCTAAAAACACCTAAATCTAAAAAAGCTCTAAGCTCTAAAATCTATAAAGCCCTAAATCTTATATGCTAAACCCTAAAAAATACTAAAACCCTAATTCCTAAACCCTAAACTAATAAACCACAAAAATACATTAACCCTAGATAAAACTCTTAACATAAAACCCAAAACCTAAAAAAAACCTAAACCCTAAACCCTATACCCTAACCTAAAACCCCAAATCCTAAATCTAAAACCCTAAGAAATCCTAAATTTTACAAACATTAAAATAAACCCTAAAAATCAATTAAAACTCCTACAAAACCTGATGCTCTAAGCCCTAAATCCTAAAACATTATAAAACCGTAAACCTAATAAATACAATAAACTCTAAGCCCTAGACCTTAAACCCTAAAAAACCCTAAGAAACACTTAAACCTTAAAAACACTAACACAACTACAAGCCCCTAAACCTAAAGAAAAAAAATCTAAGCTCAAAATACTATAAGCCGTCCTAAATCGTTTATGCTAAACCCTAAAAAGGAAAAAAAAAAGCCCAAAAACACCAAAACCTAAATTACTCTTACTCTAAATACTATAAAGCCCTAAATTGTATATGGTAAACCCTCAAAAACAAAATAAAACCCCTAAGCCCTAAATCAATTAAATCCTAAAAAATCATAACCTATAAAACCCAAAGCCCTAAACCCTATGAACCTATATTAAACCATTATCCTAAAGCCCTAATCCCTAAACCCTAAACCCTAAACCAAAAGCACTAACCTAAAATATTAAATCCTAAACCTAAAACACTAAAAAACCCTAAACCTTAAATCTTAAGAAATCCTAAATCCTATAAACCCTAAAAAAAACTCTAAACCCTAAACCTTAAGAAATCCTAAATCGTATTAAAACTTAAAATAAATCCAAAAAATCATTTAAAAACCCGACAAAACCCTATGCTCTAAACACTAAATCCTTAAAATTTGTATACCTTAAACCTAAGAAACCCAAAAAAAAAAAAAACCCTAAGCACTAAACCCTAAAAACCCCAAAGAGACACCTAACCGTTAAAACCCAAAAAACCCCAAATCCCCTAAAACAAAAAAAGGATAAGCTCTAAGCCGTATAAAGCCCTAAATCGTATATGCTAAACCCTAAAAGATACAAAAAAACCCTAAGGCCAAAACCCTAAAACTATAAAAGCCTAAAAAAGCACAACATAAAAAACCCAAAGCCCTAAACCCATAAAACATAGATAAAATCCTTAACCAAAAACCCTAAAATTGAAAAAACCATAAGACCTAAATCCTAAACCCTAACCTATAAACCCTAAAACCATTTAAAACCCCTACAAAACCCTAAGATCTAAACACCCAATCGAATGTTAACCCAAAACTAAAAAACACAAAAAAAAAAAAAACCTAAAAACCCCTAAACCTAAAAGACTCTAAAGTCTAAACCCTATAAAGCCCTAAATTATACATTCTAAACCCTAAAAAAAATGAAAAACCCTAAGACCCAAACCCTAAACATATAAAACCCTAAAAAAGCTTAATCTAAAAAACCCACACCCATAAACCCTAAAAACCAAGATTAAGCCCTTAAACTAAAACCCTAAAGCAAGAAAAACCCTAGCCTAAAACCCTAAATCATAAACCTAAAACCCTAAGAAATCCTAAACCCTAAACCATAAGAAACCCTAAATCTTTTAAACCTAAAAGAAACCCTAAAAACAATTTAAAACCCCTACAAAAACCCTAAGCTTGAAACCCTAAATCCTAAAAAACCTTAAGAAACACTAAACCCATAAAAATAGTAAAACACCCAAAAACCCCTAAACCTAAAAAACACTAAGCTCTAAACCCTAAAAAGCCCTAAATCGTATATACTTAACCCAAAAAAACAAAAAAAAAACCCTAAGCCCTAAAACAATAAAACCCTAAAAAATCTTAACATAAAAAAGCCAAATCCCCAAACCATAAGAACCTAGATTATAACCTTAACCTAAAACCCTAAACCTAAAAAAACTCTAAGCCATAAACACTAAACCCGAAGCACTAACCTAAAACCTTAAATCCTATAAAACATAAAATAAACCCAAAAAACCATTTAAAAACCCTACAAAACCCTAAGCTCTACCCTAAATCCTAAAAATCTATGAACATTAAACCTAAAAAACACAAAAAAAACCCTAAAAGCCCAAAAAAAACCCCAAACCTAAAAACTGCTAAGCTACAAACCGTATAATGTCCAAAATCGTATATGCTAAACCCTAAAAAATACTAAAAAACCCTAAGGCCAAACCCTAAGCCTATGAAACACTAAAAAAGATTAACATAAAAACCCAAAGCCCTAAACCCTTAAAACACATATAAATTCTTAACCTAAAACCCTAAAACTAAAAAAACCATAAGCCCTAAATCCTAAACCCTAACCTCTAAACACTAAAATAAACCCTAAAACCATTTAAAACCCCTACAAAACCCTAAGCTATAAACACTGAATCCTAAAAATTTATTAACCCTAAACCAAAAAACACAAAAAAAACAAAACCTAAAAAAACTCTAAAGTCTAAACCCTATAAAGACTTAAATCATATATGCTAAATCCTAAAAAGCACAAAAAAACCTAAGTCCTAAACTCAAAATACATAAAACCCTAAAAAAATTTAACCTAAAAAACCCACAGCGCTAAACCATAAAAACCAAGTTTAAACCCTTAACCTAAAACCCTAAACCTACAAAAACCCTAGCCTAAAACCCTAAATCATAAACCTAAAACCCTAAGAAATCCTAAATTGTAAACGATAAGAAACCCTAAATCCTATAAACCCTAAAATAAACACTAAAAACCATTTACAACCCCTACTAAATCCTAAGCTTGCAACCCTAAATCCTAAAAAACCTTAAGACACACTTAACCCTTAAAAGCACTAAAACACCCAAAAACCCCTAACCTAAAAAAGCTCTAATCTCTAAACCATATAAAGCCCTAAATCTTACATGCTAAACCCTAAAAAACACTAAAACCCTAATTCCTAAACCCTAAATGAATAAACCACTGAAAAACCTTAACCCGAAAAATCCAAAGCCCTTAACCTTAAAACCCTAGATAAAACTCTTAACATAAAATCCAAAACCTAAAAAAAACCCTAAACCCTAAACCCTAACCTAAAACTCTAAATTCTAAACCTAAAACCCTAAGAAACCCTAAATCTTATAAACACTAAAGTAAACCCTAAAAACCAATTAAAACTATTACAAAACCTGATGTTCTAAGCCTTAAATCCTAAAACATTATAAAACCCTAAATCTAATAAACACAATAAACTCTAAACCCTAGACCTTAGACCCTAAAAAAACCTTAAGAAACACTTAAACCTTAAAAACCCTAAAACAACTACAAACCCCTAAACCTAAAAAAAATCTAAGCTCTAAATACTATAAAACCGCACTAAATCATATACGCTAATCCCTAAAAGGGACAAAAAAAAAACCCCAAAAACCCCAAAACCTAAACTACTCTAACTCTAAATACTATAAAGCCCTAAATTGTATATGGTAAACCCTAAAAAACAAAATAAAACCCCTAAGCCCTAAACCAATAAAACCCTAAACAATCTTAACCTATAAAATCCAAAGCCCTAAATCCTATGAACCTAGATTAAACCATTATCCTAAAACCCTAATCCCTAAACGCTAAACCCTAAACCAGAATCACTAACCTAAAACCTTAAATCCTAAACCTAAAACACTAAGAAACCCTAAACCTTAAATCTTCAGAAACCTGAAATCCTATAAACCCTAAGAAAAACTTTAAACCCTAAACCTTAAGAAACCCTAAATAATATAAAAACCTAACATAAACCATAAAAATCATTTAAAAACCGAACAAAACCCTAAGCTCTAAACCCTAAATCCTAAAAATGTATAAACCTTAAACCTAAGAAACACAAAAAGAAAAAAAAACCCTAAGAACTACATCCTAAAAACCCCAAAGAGACACTTAACCCTTAAAACCCTAAAAACCCCAAATCCCCCAAAACCAAAAAGGCTAAGCTCTAAGCTGTATAAAGCCCCAAATATTATATGCTAAACCCTAAACGATACAAAAAAAACCGTAAGGCCAAAATCCTAAAGGTATAAAATCCTAAAAGTATAAAATCCTAAAACATCATAACATACAAAATCCAAAGCCCTAAACCCTTAAAACACAGATAAAATTCTTAACCTAAAACCCTAAAACTAAAATAAGCATAATCCCTAAATCGTAAACCCTAACATATAAACCCTAAAAGCATTTAAAACCCCTACAAAACCCTAAGCTCTAAACACCCAATCGAATGTAAACCCAAAACTAAAAAACACCAAAAAAAAAAAAACCTAAAAGCCCCAAAAACCCCTAAACCTAAAAAACTCTAAAGTCTAAACCCTATAAAGCCCTAAATCATATATGCTAAACCCCAAAAAACACAAAAAAAACCTATGCCCTAAACCCTAAACATATAAAACCCTGAAAAAAACTTAACCCAAAATAGCCACAACCATAAACCCTAAAAACCAAGATTAATTCCTTAACCTAAAACCCTAAACCTACAAAAACCCCAGCCTGAATCCCTAAATCATAAACCTAAAACCCTAATAAATCCTAAACCCTAAACCATAAGAAACCCTAAATCTTTTAAACCCTGAAAATAATTTAAAACCCCTACAAAACCCTAAGCTTGAAACCCTAAATCTTAAAAAACATTAAGAAACACTAAACCCTTATAAATAGTAAAACACCCAAAAACCCCTAAACTTTAAAAACTCTAAGCTCTAAACCCTATAAAGCCCTAAATTGTATATACCTAACCCAAAAACACAAAAAAAAACCCTAAAAAATCCTAACTTTAAAAGGCCAAAGCCCTAAACCTTAAGAACCTAGATTATACCCTAAACCTAAAACCCTAAATTTAAAAAAACCCTAAGCCCTAAACACTAAGCCCGAAGAACTAACCTAAAACCTTAAAAAACTTTAAATCCTATAAAATATAAAATAAACTTTAAAAACCTTACAGAACCCTAAGCTCTACCCTAAACCCTAAAAACCATTTAAAAACCCTAAGCTCTAAACCCTAAATCCTAAAAATCTATAAACCTTAAACCTAAGAAAGACAAAAAAAAAAAACCATAAGCACTAAACCCTAAAAACCCCAAAGAGACACTTAACCCTTAAATTTCTAAAAACCCCAAATCCCCCAAAACAAAATAAAGGCTAAGCTCTAAGCCATATAAAGCCCTAAATCGTATATGCTAAACCCTAAAAGATACAAAAAAAACCCTACGGCCAAAACCCTAAATTTATAAAATCCTAAAAAAGCATAACATAAAAAACACGAAGCCCTAAACCCTTAAAACATAAATAAAATTCTTAAGCTAAAACCCTAAAACAAAAAAAAAAACCATAAGCCCTAAATCCTAAACCCTAACATATAAACCCTAAAACCATTTAAAACCTATACAAAACCCTAAGCTCTAAACACCCAATTGAATCTTAACCCTAAACTAAAAAACATAAAAAAAAAAAAACCTAAAAACCCCAAAACCTCCTAAACCTAAAAGACTCTAAAGTCTAAACCCTATAAAGCCCTAAATCATATATGCTAAACCCTAAAAAACACAAAGAAACCTAAGGCCTAAACCCTAAACATATAAAACCATAAAAAAACTTAACCTAAAAACCCACAGCCATAAACCCTAAAAACCAAGATTAAACCATTAACTATAAACCCCTAAACCTAAAAAACTCTAAAGTCTAAACCCAATAAAGCCCTAAATTATATATGCTAAACCTTGAAAAACACAAAAAAGCCTAAGCCCTAAACTCAAAATACATAAAACCCTAAGAGTATTTAACCCAAAAAACCCACAGCCCTCAACCCTAAAAACCAATATTAAACCCTTAACCTAAAACCCTAAACCTACAAAAACCCTAGCCTAAAACCCTAAATCATAAACCTAAAACACTAAGAAACCCTAAACTGTAAATGATAAGAAACCCTAAATTCTATAAAGCCTAAAATAAACCCTAAAAACCATTTAAAACCCCTACTAAATGCTAAGCTTGAAACCCTAAATCCTAAAAAACCTTAAGAAACACTGAACCCTTTAAAGCACTAAAACACCCAAAAAAACCCTAAACCTATAAAAGCTCGAAGCTCTAAACCCTATAAAGCCCTAAATCTTACATGTTAAACCCTAAAAGACACTAAAACCCTAATTACTAAACCTTAAACTAATAAACCACTAAAAACCTTAACCCAATAAATCCAAAGCCCTAAACCTTAAAACCCTAGATAAAACTATTAACACAAAACCCAAAACCTAAAAAATACCCTAAACCCTAAACCCTAACCTATAAACCATAAAATAAACCCTAAAACAATTTAAAACCCCTAGAAAACCCTAAGCTCTAAACACTCAATCCTAAAAATCGATTAACAATAAAACCAAAAACACAAAAAAATCCCCTATAAACCACCAAAAACCCCTAAACCTAAAAAACTCTAAAGTCTAAACCCTATAAAGCCCTAAATCATATATTCTAAACCCTAAAAAACATGAAAAAACCTAAGACCCAAACCCTAAACATATAAAACACTAAAAACCAAGTTTAAACCTTTAACCTAAAACCCTAAATCTACAAAAACTCTAGCCTAAAACCCTAAATAATAAACCTTAAAACCCTAAGAAATCCTAAACCGTAAACTATAAGAAACCCTAAATCCTATAAGCCCTAAAATAAACCCTAAAAACCATTTAAAACCCCTACTAAATCCTAAGTTTGAAACCCTAAATCCTAAAAAACCTTAAGAAACACTTAACCCTTAAAAGTACTAAAATGCCGAAAAACCCCTAAACCTAAAAAAGCTCTAAGTTCTAAACCCTATAAAGCCCTAAATCTTACATGCTAAACCCAAAAAAGCACTAAAACCCTAATTCCTAAACCCTAAACTAATAAACCACTAAAAAACTTTAACCCAAAAACTCCAAAGCCCTAAACCTTAAAACCCAAGATAAAACTATTAACATAACACACAAAACCTAAAAAAAACCCTAAACCCTAACCTAAAATCCTAAATCTTAAGAAACCCTACATCCAACAAACCCTAAAAAAAATTCTAAACCCTAATACTTAAGAAACCCTAAATCCTATAAAAACCTAAAATAAACCCTAAAAACTGTTTAAAAGCCATACAAAACACTAAGATCTAAACCCTAAATCCTAAAAATCTGTAAACCTTAAACCTAAAAAACACATAAAAAAAGCCTAAGCATTAAACCCTAAATACCCCAAAGAGACACTTAACCCTTAAAACCCTAAAAACCCCAAATCCCCCAAAACCAAAAAGGCTAAGCTCTAAACCGTATAAAGCCCTAAATCGTACATGCTAAACCCTAAAGGATACAAGAAAACCCTGAAGCTAAAACCCTAAACCTACAAAATCCTAAAAAAGCATAACATAAAAACCCAAAGCCCTAAACCCTTAAAACATAGATAAAATTCTTAACCTAAAACCCTAAAACTAAAAAAACCATAAGTCCTATATCCTAAACCCTAACCTATAAACCCTAAAACTATTTAAAGCCCCTACAAAACCCTAAGCTCTAAACACCCAATCGAATGTTAACCCTAAACTAAAAAACCGAAAAGAAACCTAAAAGCCCCAAAAACCCCTAAGCCTAAAAAACTCTAAAGTCTAAACCCTATAAAGCCCTAAATCATATATACTAAACCCTAAAAAACACAAAAAAAAAACCTAAGCCCTAACCCTTAAACATATAAAACCCTGAAAAAACTTAACCTAAAAAACCCACAGCCATAAACCCTAAAAACCAAGATTAAACCATTAGCCTAAAACCCTAAACCTACCAAAAACCAAACCTAAAACCCTAAATCATATACCTAAAACCCTAAGAAATCCTAAACCCTAAACCATAAGAAACCCTAAATCCTATAAACCCTAAAATAAACCCTAAAAACCATTTAAAACTCCTACAAAGCCCTAAACCTATAAAACCCTAAAATAACTTAACATTAAAAACCCAATGCCCTAAACCCTTAAAACAGTGATAAAATTCTTAACCTAAAGCCCTAAAACTTAAAAAACCATAAGCCCTAAATGCGAAACCCTCACCTATAAACCATTAAATAAACCCTAATACTATTTAAAACCCCTACAAAACCCTAAGCTCTAAACACTCAATCCGAAAAATCTGTTAACAAAAAAACAAAGAATACAAAAAATCCCCTATAAACCCCCCAAAACCCCTAAACCTAAAAAACTCTAAAGTCTAAACTCTATAAAGCACTAAATCATATATTCTAAACCCTAAAAAACATGAGAAAACCTAAGACCAAAACCTTAAACATATAAAACCCTAAAAACCAAGTTTAAACCCTTAACCTAAAACCCTAAACCTACGAAAACCCTAGCCTAAAACCCTAAGAAATCCTAAACTGTAAACGATAAGAAACCCTAAATCCTATAAGCCCTAAAGTAAACCCTAAAAACCATTTAAAACCCCTACTAAATCCTAAGCTTGAAACCCTAAATCCTAAAAAAACTTAAGAAACACTTAACCCTTAAAAGCACTAAAACACCCAAAAACCCCTAAACCTAAAAAAACTCTAAGCTCTAAACCCTATAAAGCCCTAAATCTTACATGCTAAACCCTAAAAAACACTAAAACCCTAATTCCTAAACCCTAAACTAATAAAACACTAAAAAACCTTAACCCAAAAAGTCCAAAGGCCTAAACCTTAAAACCTAAGATAAAACTATCAACATAACACCCAAAACCTAAAAAAAACCCGAAACCCTAAATCCTAAACCTAAATATTAAGAAACCCAAAATCCTATAAACCCAAAAAAAAATTCTAAACCCTAAACCTTAAGAAACCCTAAATCCTATAAAATCCTAAAATAAACCCTAAAAACCATTTAAAAACCATACAAAACACTAAGCTCTAAACCCTAAATCCTAAAAATCTGTAAACCTTAAACCTAAGAAACACATAAAATAATCCAAAGCACTAAACCCTAAAAATACCAAAGAGACACTTATCCCTTAAAACCCTAAAAGCCCCAAATCCCCCAAAACCAAAAATGTCTAAGCTATAAGTCGTATAAAGCCCTAAATCGTATATGTTAAATCCTAAAAGATACAAAAAAATCATAAGGCCAAAACCCTAATCCTATAAAATTCTAAAAAAGCATAACATAAAAATCCCAAAGTCCTAAACCCTTAAAACATAGATAAAATTCTTAACCTAAAACCCTAAAACTAAAAACCATAAGCCCTAAATCCTAAACCCTAACCTATAAACTCTAAAACCATTTAAAACCCCTACAAAATCCTAAGCTCTAAACACCCAATCGAATGATAACCCTAAACTAAAACACCCAAAAAAAAAACCTAAAAACCCAAAAACCACTAAACCTAAAAATCTCTTAAGTCTAAACCCTATAAAGCCCTAAATCATATATACTAAACCCTAAAAAACACAAAAAAACCTAAGCCCTAAACCCTAAACATATAAAACCCTAAAAAAAACTTAACATAAAAAACCCACAGCCATAAACCCTAAGAACCAAGATTAAACCATTAATCTAAAACCCTAAACCTACCAAAACCCTAGCCTAAAACCCTAAATCATAAACCTAAAACCCTAAGAAATCCCAAACCCTAAACCATAAGAAATCCTAAATCCTATTAACCCTAAAA
The DNA here is from genome assembly GCA_037074985.1 of Solanum bulbocastanum. Taxonomy (NCBI): domain Eukaryota; kingdom Viridiplantae; phylum Streptophyta; class Magnoliopsida; order Solanales; family Solanaceae; genus Solanum; species Solanum bulbocastanum. The sequence goes on along the minus strand of CM073608.1, from coordinate 21,179,164 downwards.
ACCATTTAAAACCCCTACAAAACCCTAAGGCCAAAACCCTAAACCTATAAAACCCTAAAAAAGCTTAAAATAAAAAACACAACGCCCTAAACCCTTAAAACATAGATAAAACTCTTAACCTAAAACCCTAGAATTAAAAAAACCATAAGCCCTAAATCCTAAACGCTAACCTATAAACCATAAAAAAAACCCTAAACTATTTAAAACCCCTACAAAACGCTAAGCTATAAACACTCAATTCTAAAAATCTGTTAATAATAAACAAGAAACAAAAAAAATCCCTTAAAAACCCCTAAAAACCCCTAAACCTAAAAAACTCTAAAGTCTAAACCCTATAAAGCCCTAAATCATATATGCTAAACCCTAAAAAACATGAAAAAACCTAAGACTCAAACCCTAAACATATGAAACCCTAAAAAAACTTAATCTCAAAAACCCACAGCCATAAACCCTAAAAACCGAGATTAAACCCTTAAACTAAAACCCTAAACCAACAAAATCCCTAGCCTAAAACTCTAAATCATAAACCCAAAACCCTAAGAAATCCTAAGCCCTAAACCAAAAGAAACCCTAAATCTTTTAAACCCTAAAAACAAATTAAAGCCCCTACAAAACCCTAAGCTTGAAACACTAAATCCTAAAAAACCTTAAGAAATACTTAACCCTTAAAAATAGTAAAACACCCAAAAACCCCTAAATATAAAAAACTCTAAGCTCTAAACCCTATAAAGCCCTAAATAGTATATACTTAACCCAAAAAAACAAAACAAAGCCCAAAGACCTAAAAAAATAAAACCCTAAAATATTTTAACCAAAAAAGGCCAAAGACGTAAACCTTAAGAACCTAGATTATACCCTTAACCTAAAACCCTAAACCTAAAGAAACCCTAATCCCTAAACACTAAACCCGAAACACTAACCTAAAACCTTAAATCCTACAAAACATAAAATAAACCCTAAAAACCATTTAAAAACCCTACAAAACCCTAAGATCTACCCTAAATCCTAAAAATCTATAAACCTTAAACCTAAAAAACACAAAAAAAAACCCTAAAAATCCCAAGGAGACACTTAACCCTTAAAGCCCTAAAAACCCCCAAAAACCTCCAAACCTAAAAAACGCAAAGCGCTAAACCGTATAATCCCCTAAATAATATAAGCTAAATCCTAAAAAGTACAAAAATAGCCCTAAGGCCAAAACCCTAAACCTATGAAAGCCTAAAGAAGATTAACATAAAAATCCAAAGCCCTAAACACTTAAAACGCAGATAAATTCTTAACCTAAAACCATAAAACTAAAAAAACCATAAGCCCTAAATCCTAAACCCTAACCTCTAAACACTAAAATACACCCTAAAACCATTTAAAACCCCTACAAAACCCTAAGCTATAAACACTGAATCCTAAAAATCTATTAACCCTAAACCAAAAAACACAAAAAAAACAAAAGCCTAAAAAATCTAAAGTCTAAACCCTATAAAGCCCTGAATCATATATGCTAAACCCTAAAAAACACAAAAAACCCTAAGCCTTAAACTAAAAATACATAAAACCCTAAAAAAATTTAACCCAAAATACCCACAGCCCTAAACCCTAAAAACCAAGTTTAAACCCTTAACCTAAAACCCTAAACCTACAAAAAACCTAACCTAAAACTCTAAATCATAAACCTAGAACCCTAAGAAATCCTAAACTGTAAACGATAAGAAATCCTAAATCCTATAAACCCAAAAAATAAACCTTAAATACCATTTAAAACCCCTACTAAATCCTAAGCTTGAAACCCTAAGTGCTAGAAAACCTTAAGAAACACTTAACCCTAAAAAGCACTAAAACACCCTAAAACCCCTAAACCTAAATACTCTCTAAGCTCTAAACCCTATAAAGCCCTAAATCCTACATTCTAAACCCTAAAAAACACTAAAACCCTAATTCCTAAACCCTAAACTAATAAACCACTAAAAAGCCTTCACCCAAAAAATCCAAAGCCCTAAATCTTAAAATCCTAGATAAAACTCTTAACATAAAAACCAAAACCTAAAAAAAATCGTAAACCCTAACCTAAAACCCTAAATCCTAAACCTAAAATGCTAAGAAACCCTAAATATTATAAACACTAAAATAAACCCTAAAAACCAATTAAAACTCCTACAAAACCTGATGTTCTAAGCCCTAAATCTTAAAACATTATAAAACCCTAAACCTAATAAAGACAATAAACTCTAAGCCCTAGACCTTAGACCCTAAAAAACCCTAAGAAACACTTAAACCTTAAAAACCCTACAACAACTACAAACCACTAAACCTAACAAAAATTTAAGCTCTAAATACTATAAAGTCACACTAAATCGTATATGATAATCCCTAAAAAGGACAAAAAAAAAATCCCGAAACCTAAACTACTCTAACTCTAAATACTATAAAGCCCCAAATTGTATATGGTAAACCCTAAAAAACAAAATAAAACCCCTAAGCCTTAAACCAATAAAACCCTAAAAAATCTTAACCTATAAAACTCAAAGCCCTAAATCCTATGAACCTAGATTAAACCATTATCCTAAAACCCTAATCCCTAAATCCTAAACCCTAAACCAAAATCACTAACCTAAAACCTTACATCCTAAACCTAAAACACTAAGAACCCTAAACCTTAAATCTTAAGAAACCCTAAATCCTATAAACACTATAAAAAACTCTAAACCCTAAACCTTAAGAAACCCTAAATACTATAAAATCCTAAAATAAACCCTAAAAACCATTTAAAAACCCAAAAAAACCCTAGGCTCTAAACCCTAAATCCTAAAAATCTGTAAACCTTAAACCTAAGAAACACAAAAAAAAAAAACGCTAAGCACTAAACCCTAAAACCCCAAAGAGACACTTAACCCTTAAAACCCTAAAAGCCCCAAATCACCCAAAACAAAAAAAGGCTAAGCTCTAAGCTGTATAAAACCCTAAATAGTATATGCTAAACCCTAAAAGATACAAAAAAAACCCTAAGGCCAAAATCCTAAATATATAAAATCCTAAAAAAGCATAACATAAAAAACCAAAAGCCCTAAACCCTTAAAACATAGATAAAATTCTTAACCTAAAACCCTAAAGCAAAAAAAAGCATTAGCCATAAATCCTAAACCCTAACCTATAAACGCTAAAAGCATTTATAACCCTTACAAAACCTTAAGCTCTAAACGCCCAATCGAATGTTAACCCTAAACTAACAAACACAAAAAAAAAAAAACCAAAAAGCCCCAAAAAGCCCTAAACCTAAAAAAACTATAAAGTCTAAACCCTATAAAGCCCTAAATCATATATGCTAAACCCTAAAAAACACAAAAAAAACCTAAGCCCTAAACACTAAACATATAAAACCCTGAAAAAACATAACCCAAAAAACCCACAGCCATAAACCCTAAAAACCAAGATTAAACCATTAATCTAAAACCCTAAATCTACAGAAACCCTAGCCTAAAACCCTAAATCATAAACCTAAATCCCTACGAAATCCAAAACCCTAAATCATATAAATCATATAATGTGCACTAAAAACCATTTAAAACCCCTACAAAACCCCAAGGGCAAAACCCTAAACCTATAAAACCCTAAAAAAACTTAACATAAAAAACACAACGCCATAAACCCTTAAACATAGATAAAATTCTTAACCTAAAACCCTAAAACTAAAAAAACCATAATCCCTAAATCCTAAACCCAGACCTATAAACCAAAAAATAAACCCTAAAACTATTTAAAACCCCTACAAAACCCTAAGCTCTAAACACTCATTCCTAAAAATCTGTTAACAATAAAACAAAAAACACAAAAAAATCCCCTAAAAACCCCCAAAAACCCCTAAACCCACAAAACTCTAAAGTCTAAATCCTATTAAAGCCCAAAATCTTATATGCTAAACCCTTAAAAACATGAAAAAACGTAATACCCAAACCCTAAAAAAACTTAATCCAAAAAACGCACAACCATAAACCCTAAAAACCAAGATTAAACCCTTAACCTAAAACCCTAAACCTACAAAAACCCTAGCCTAAATCCCTAAATCATAAACCAATAACCCTAAGAAATCCTAAACCCTAAACAATAAGAAACCCTACATCTTTTAAACACTAAAATAAACCCTACAAACAATTGAAAACCTCGACAAAACTCAAAGCCTAAAACCTTTAACCCTAAAAAAACTTAACATAAAAAAACCCAACGCCATAAACCCTTAAAACATGGATAAAATTCTTAACCTAAAACCCTAAAACTAAAAAAACCATAAGCCCTAAATCCTAAACTCTAACCTATAAACCATAAAATAAACCCTAAAACTATTTAAAATACCTACAAAACCCTAAGCTCTAAACACTCAATCCTAAAAATCTATTAACAATAAAACAAAAAACACAAAAAAATCCCGTAAAAACGCCTGGAACCAAAAAACTCTAAATTATAAACCCTATAAACGCCCTAAATCATATATGCTAAGCCCTAAAAAACATGAAAAAACCTAAGACACAAACCCTAAACATATAAAACCCTAAAAAAATTTAATGTAAAAAACCCACAGCCATAAACCCTAAAAACCAAGATTAAACCCTTAACCTAAAACCCTAAACCTACAAAAACCCTAGCCTAAAACCCTAAATCAAAACCTAAAACCCTAAGAAATCCTAAACCCTAAACCATAATAAACCCTAAATCTTTTAAACCCTAAAATAAACGCTAAAAACTATTTAAAACCCCTACAAAACCCTCAGCTTAAAATGCTAAATCCTAAAAAACCTTAAGAAACGCTTAACCCTGAATAACAGCAAAACACCCAAAAACCCCTAAACCTAAAAAACTCTAAGCTCTAAACCCTATAAAGCCCTAAATCGGATATACTTAACCCAAAAAAACAAAAAAAAACATATATTAAACCGTAAACCTAAAAAAACCCTAAGCCCTAAACACTAAACCCGAAGCACTAACCTAAAACCTTAAAAAACCTTAAATCCTATAAAACATAAAATAAACCCTAAAAACTATCTAAAAACCTGACAAAACCCGAAGCGATATCCTAAATCCTAAAAATCTATAAACCTTAAACCTAAATAACACAAAAAAACCCTAAAAGCCCCAAAGAGACACTTAACCCTTAAAACTTTAAAAAATCCCAAAAACTCCCTAACCTAAAAAACGCAAAGCTCTAAACCGTATAATGCCCTAAATTGCATATGCTAAACCCTAGAAAATACAAAAAAAAAACCGTAAGGCCAAAACCCTAAACCTATAAAACCCTAAAAAAGATTAACATAAAAGCCCAAAGCCCTAAACCCTTAAAACAAAGATAAATTCTTAAACTAAAACCCTAAAACTAAAAAAACCATAAGCCCTAAATCCTAAACCCTAACCTCTAAATACTAAAATAAACCCTAAAACCATTTAAAACACCTACAAAACTATAAGGTATAAACACTGCATCCTAAAAATCTATTAACCCTAATCCAAAAATCACACAAAAAAACAAAACCCTAAAAAACTCTAAAGTCTAAACCCTATAAAGCCCTAAATCATATATGCTAAACCCTAGAAAACACAAAAAAAAACCTAAGCCCTAAACTTAAAAAAAATAAAACCTTAAAAAAATTTAACCTTAAAAACCCACAGCCTTAAACCCTAAAAAACAAGATTTAACCCTTAACCTAAAACCCTAAACCTACAAAAATCCTAGCCTAAAGCCCTAAATCATAAACCTAAAACCCTATGAAACCCTAAACTGTAAACGATAAGAAACTCTAAATCCTATAAACCCTAAAATAAACCCTAAAACCCATTTAAAACCCCTACTAAATCCTAGGCTTGAAACCCTAAATCCTAAAAAAACCTTAATAAACACTTAACCCTTAAAAGCACTAAAACACCCAAATGCCCCTAAACCTAAAAAAGCTCTAAGCTCTAAGCTCTAAACCCTATAAAACCATAAATCTTACATGCTAAACCCTAAAAACCACTAAAACCATAATTCCTAAACCCTAAACTAGTAAACCACTAAAAAACCTTAACCCAAAAAATCCAAAGCCTTAAACCTTAAAACCCAAGATAAAACTCTTAACATAAAACGCAAAACCTAAAAAAAACCCTAAACCCTAAACCCTAACCTAAAACCCTAAATCCTAAACCTAATACCCTAAGAAACCCTAAATCTTATAAACACTAAAATAAACCCTAAAAACCAACTAAAACTCCTACAAAACCTGATGCTCTAAGCCCTAAATCCTAAAACTTTATAAAACCCTAAACCTAATAAACACAATAAACTCTAAGCCCTAGACCTTAAACCCTAAAAAATCCTAAGAAATACTTAAACCTTAAAAACCCTAAAATAACTACAAGCCCCTAAATCAAAATAAAAAAAATCTAGGCTCTAAATACTATAAAGCTGCCCTAAATCGTATATGCTAATCCCTAAAGGAGACAGAAAAAAACCCCAAAAACCCCAAAACCTAACTTACTTCAAATCTAAATACTACAAAGCCCTAAATTGTATATGGTTAACCCTAAAAAAAAAAAAGGCAAAACCCCTAAGCCCTAAACCAATAAAGCCCTAAAAAATCTTAACCTATAAAACCCAAAGCCCTAAATCCTATGAACCTAGATTAAACCATTACCCTAAAACCCTAATCCCTATACACTAAACCCTACACCAGAATCACTAACCTAAAACCTTAAATCCTAAACCTAAAACACTAAGAAACCCAAAACCTTAAATCTTACGAAAATCTAAACCCTGTAAAGACTAAAAAAGCTCTAAACCCTAAACCTTAAGAAACCCTAAATCCTATAAAATGCTAAAATAAACCCTAAAAACCATTAAAAAATCCTACAAAACCCTTAGCTCTAAGCCCTAAGCACTAAACCCTAAAAACCCCAAAGAGACACTTAACCCTTAAAACCCTAAAAGCCCCAAATCACCCAAAATAAAAAAAGGCTAAGCTCTAAGCTGTATAAAGCCCTAAATAGTATATGCTAAACCATAAAAGATACAAAAAAAACCCTAAGGACAAAATCCTAAACGTATAAAATCCTAAAAAAGCATAACATAAAAAACCCAAAGCCCTAAACCCTTAAAACATAGATAAAATTCTTAACCTAAAACCCTAAAACTAAAAAAAGCATAAGCCCTAAATCCTAAACCCTAACCTATAAATGCTAAAAGCATTTATAACCCCTACAAAACCTTAAGCTCTAAACACCCAATCGAATGTTATCCCTAAACTAACAAACAGAAGAAAAAAACCTAAAAGCCCCAAAAACCCCTAAACCTAAAAAACTATAAAGTCTAAACCCTATAAAGCCCTAAATCATATATGCTAAACCCTAAAAAACACAAAAAAAAATCTAAGCCCTAAACCCTAAACATATAAAACCCTGAAAAAACTTAACCCAAAAAATCCACAGCCATAAACCCTAAAAACCAAGATTAAACCAATAATCTAAAACCCTGAACCTACAAAAACCCTAGCCTAAAACCCTAAATCATAAACCTAAATCCCTAAGAAATCCAAAACCCTAAACCATAAGAAACCCTAAATCATATAAATCCTATAATATACCCTAAAAACCATTTAAAACCCCTACAAAACCCTAAGGGCAAAACCCTAAACCTATAAAACCCTAAAAAAACTTAACATAAAAAACTCAACGCCATAAACCCTTAAACATAGATAAAATTCTTAACCTAAAACCCTAAAACTAAAAAAACCATAATCCCTAAATCCTAAGCCCTGAACTATAAACCATAAAATAAACCCTAAAACTATTTAAAACCCCTACAAAACCCTAAGCTCTAAACACTCAATCCTAAAAATCTGTTAACAATAAAAAAAAAACACAAAAATATTTCCCTAAAAACACCCAAAAACCCCTAAACCCACAAAACTCTAATGTCTAAATCCTATTAAAGCCCAAAATCTTACATGCTAAACCCTAAAAAACATGAAAAAACGTAAGACCCAAACCCTAAATATATAAAAGCCTAAAAAAACTTAATCTAAAAAACCTACAACCATAAACCCTAAAAACCAAGATTAAAACCTTAACCTAAAACCCTATACCTACAAAAACCCTAGCCTAAAACCCTAAATCATTAACCAATAATCCTAAGAAATCCTAAACCCTAAACAATAAGAAACCCTAAATCTTTTAAACACTAAAATAAACCCTAAAAACAATTTAAAACCTCTACAAAACCCAAAGCCTAAAACCCTAAACCCTAAAAAAACTTAACATAAAAAACCCAACGCCATAAACCCTTAAAACATGGGTAAAATTCTTAACCTAAAACCCCAAAACTAAAAAAACCATAAGCCCTAAATCCTAACCTCTAACCTATAAACCATAAAATAAACCCTAAAACTATTTAAAACACCTACAAAACCCTAAGCTCTAAACACTCAATCCTAAAAATCTATTAACAATAAAACAAAAAACACAAAAAATCCCCTAAAAACCCCTAAAGCCAAAAAACTCTAAATTATAAACCCTATAAAAGCCCTAAATCATATATGTTAAGCCCTAAAAAACATGAAAAAACCTAAGACACAAACCCTAAACATATAAAACCCTAAAAAAATTTAATGTAAAAAACCCACAGCCATAAACCCTAAAAACCAAGATTAAACCCTTAACCTAAAACCCTAAACCTACAAAAACCCTAGCCTAAAACCCTAAATCATAAACCTAAAACCCTAAGAAATCCTAAACCCTAAACCATAAGAAACCCTAAATCTTTTAAACCCTAAAATAAACCCTAAAAACAATTTAAAAGCCCTACAATACCCTAAGCTTAAAATGCTAAATCCTAAATAAACCTTAGGAAACGCTTAACCCTTAAAAACAGCAAAACACCCAAAAACCCCTAAACCTAAAAGACTCTGATCTCTAAACCCTATAAAGCCCTAAATCGGATATACTTAACCCAAAAAAACAAAAAAAAAACATAGATTAAACCCTTAACCTAAAACCCTAAACCTAAAAAAACCCTAAGCCCTAAACACTAAACCCGAAGCACAAACCTAAAACCTTAAAGAACCTTAAATCCTATAAAACCTAAAATAAACCCTAAAAACCATTTAAAAACCTGACAAAACCCTAAGCGATATCCTAAATCCTAAAAATCTGTAAACCTTAAACCTAAATAACACAAAAAAACCCTAAAAGCCCCAAAGGGACCCTTAACCCATAAAACTCTAAAAACCCCAAAAACCCCCAAACCTAAAAAACGCAAAGCTCTAAATCGTATAATGCCCTAAATCGCATATGCTAAACCCTAGAAAATACAAAAAAAAAAAACCCTAAGGCCAAAACCCAAATCCTATAAAACCCTAAAAAAGATTAACAAAAAAACCCAAAGCACTAAACCCTTAAAACACAGATAAATTCTTAACCTAAAACCCTAAAACTAAAAAAACCATAAGCCCTAAATCCTAAACCCTAACCTCTAAACACTAAAATAAACCCTAAAACCATTTAAAACCCCTAAAAAACTATAAGGTATAAACACTGCATCCTAAAAATCTATTAACCCTAAACCAAAAATCACAAAAAAAAAAACAATATCCTAAAAAACTCTAAAGTCTAAACCCTTTAGAGCCCTAAATCATATATACTAAACCCTATAAAACACAAAAAAAACCTAAGCCCTAAACTCAAAAAAAATAAAACCTTAAAAAAATTTAACCTTAAAAACCCACAACCTTAAACCCTAGAAAACAAGATTTAACCCTTAACCTAAAACCCTAAACCTACAAAAATCCTAGCCAAAAACCCTAAATCATAAATCTAAAACCCTAAGAAATCCTAAACTATAAACGATAAGAAACCCTAAATCCTATAAACCCTAAAATAAACCCTAAAAACCATTTAAAACCCCAATTAAATCCTAGGCTTGAAACCCTAAATCCTAAAAAACCTTAAGAAATACTTAACCCTTAAAAGCACTAAAACACCCAAAAACCCCTAAACCTAAAAAAGCTCTAAGCTCTAACCCTATAATGCCCTAAATCTTACATGCTAAACCCTAAAAACCACTAAAACAATAATTCCTAAACCCTAAACTAATAAACCACTAAAAAACCTTAACCCAAAAAATCCAAAGCCCTAAACCTTAAAACCCAAGATAAAACTCTTAACATAAAACCCAAAACCTAAAAAAAACCCTAAACCCTAAACCCTAACCTAAAACACTAAATCCTAAACCTAATACCCTAAGAAACCCTAAATCTTATAAACACTAAAATAAACCCTAAAAACCAATTAAAACTCTTACAAAACCTGATGCTCTAAGCCCTAAATCCTAAAACATTATAAAACCCTAAACCTAATAAACACAATAAACTCTAAGCCCCAGACCTTAAGCCCTAAAAAACCCTAAGAAACACTTAAACCTTAAAAACCCTAAAACAACTACAAGCCCCTAAATAATAAACAAAATCTAGGCTCTAAATACTATAAAGCCGCCCTAAATCGTATATGCTAATCCCTAAAGGAGACAAAAAAAAACCCCAAAACCTAAATTACTTCAACTCTAAATACTACAAAGCCCTAAATTGTATATGGTTAACCCTAAAAAAAAAAAAGTAAAACCCCTAAGCTCTAAACCAATAAAGCCCTAAAAAATCTTAACCTATAAAATCCAAAGACCTAAAACCTATGAACCTAGATTAAACCATTATCCTAAAACCCTAATCCCTTAACACTAAACCCTACACCAGAATCACTATCCTAAAACCCTAAATCCTAAACCTAAAACACTAACAAAACCCTAAACCTTAAATCTTAAGAAAATCTAAATCCTATAAACCCTAAAAAAACACTAAACCCTAAACCTTAAGAAACCCTAAATCCTATAAAAAGTTAAAATAAACCCTAAAAATCATTTAAAAATCCTACAAAACCATTAGCTCTAAACCCTAAATACTAAATATATGTAACCATAAACCTAAGAAACACACAAAAAAAAAAACCCTAAGCACTAAACCTTAAAAGCCCCAAAGAGACACTTAACCCTTAAAACCATAAAACCCTAAATCCCCCAAAACAAAAGGAGGCTAAGCTCTAAGCCATATAAAGCCCTAAATCGTATATGCTAAACCCTAAAAGATACAAAATAACCCTAAGGCCAAAACCCTAAACCTATGAAATCCTAAAAAAGCATAACATAAAAAACCCAAAGCCCTAAACCATTAAAACAGATAAAATTCTTAACCTAAAACCCTAAAACTATAAAAACCATAAGCCCTAAATCCTAAACCCAAACCTATAAACCCTAAAAACATTTAAAACCCCTAACAAACCCTAACCTCTAAACACCCAATCGAATGTTAACCCTAAACTAAAAACCACAAAATAAAAAAACTAAAAACCCCTAAACCTAAAAAACTATAAAGTCTAAACCCTATAAAGCCCTAAATCATATATGCTAAACCCGTAAAAAAACAAAAAAACTAAGCCCGAACCCTAAACATATAAAACCCTGAAAAAACTTAACCTAAAAAACCCACAGCCATTAACCCATAAAACCAAGATTAAACCATTAAACTAAAACCCTAAACCTACAAAAACCCTAGCCTAAAACCCTAAATCATAAATCTGAAACCCTAAGAAATCCTAAACCCTAAACCATAAGAAACCCTAAATCTTATAAATCCTAAAATAAACCCTAAAAACCATTCAAAACCACTACAAAGCCCTAAGGCCAAAACCCTAAAAAAACATAACGTAAAAAACCCAACAACATTAATCCTTAAAACATGGATAAAATTCTTAACCTAAAACCCTAAAACTAAAAAAGCCATAAGCCCTAAATCCTAAACCCTAACCTATAAACCATAAAATAAACCCCAAAACTATTTAAAATCCCTACAAAACCCTAAGCTATAAACACTCAATCTTAAAATATGTTAACAATATAACAAAACACACAAAAAAATCACCTAAAACCCCCTAAATCCAAAAAAATCTAAAGTCTAAATCCTATAAAAACCCTAAATCAAATATGCTAAACCCTAAAAAACATGAAAAAAACCTAAGGCCCAAACCCTAAACATATAAAACCCTAAAAATACTTATTCTAAAAAACCAACAGCCATAAACCCAAAAAACCAAGATTAAACCCTTAATCTAAAGCCCTAAACCTACAAAAACCCTAGCCCAAAACCCTGAATCATAAACCTAAAACCCTAAGAAATCCTAAATCCTAAACTATAAGAAACCCTAAATCTTTTAAACCCAAACATAAACCCTAAAAACAATTTAAAACCCCTACAAAACTCAAAGCTTAAAACCGTAAATCCTAAAAAACCTTAAGAAACGCTTAACCCTTAAAAACAGTAAAACACCCAAAAACCCCTAAACTTAAAAAATTCTAAGCTATAAACCTTATAAAGCCCTAAGTAGTATATACTTAACCCAAAAAAACAAAAAAAAAACCCTAAGCCCTAAAACAATAAAACCCTAAAAAGGCCAAAGCTCTAAACCTTAAAAACCTAGATTATACCCTTAACCTAAAACCCTAAACCTAAAAAAACCCTAAGCCCTAAATGCTAAACCCGAAACTCTTACCTAAAACCTTAAGAAACCTTAAATCCTATAAAACATAAAATAAATCCTAAAAACCATTTAAAAACCCTACAAAACCCTAAGCTCATCCCTAAATCCTAAAAATCTGAAAACCTTAAACCTAAATAACACACAAAAACCCTAAAAACCCCAAAGAGACAATTAACCCTTAAAACCCTAAAAACCCCAAAAACCCCCAAACCTAAAACACACTGAGCTCTAAACCGTATAATACCCTAAATCGTATATGCAAAACCCTAGAAAAAACAAAAAAAACCTAAAGCCAAAACCCTAAACCTATTAAACCCTAAAAAAGATTAACATAAAAACCCAAAGCCCTAAACCCATAAAACACAGATAAATTCTTAACCTAAAACCTTAAAACTTTAAAAACCATAAGCCCTAAATCCTAAACCATAACCTCTAAACACTAAAATAAACCCTAAAACCATTTAAAACCCCTACAAACCCCTAAGGTATATACACAGAATCCTAAAAATCTATTAACCCTATTTCAAAAAACACAAAAAATAAAAAAAAGACCCCACAAAGTCTCTAAAGTCTAAACCCATTAAAGCCCTAAATCATATAAGCTAAACCCTAAAAAACACAAAAAAAATCCTAAGCCCTAAACCTATAAAAACCAATATTAAACCCTCAACCTAAAACCCTAAAAATATTTAACCCAAAAATCCAACATTCCTAAACCCTAAAAACCAATATTAAACCCTTAACCTAAAACCTTGAACCTATAAAAACCATAGCCTAAAACCCTAAATCATAAACCTAAAACCCTATGAAATCCTAAACTATAAACGATAAGAAACCCTAAATCCTATAAACCCTAAAATAAACCCTAAAAACCATTTAAAACCCCTACTAAATCCTAAGCTTGAAACCCTAAATCCTAAAAACCTTAAGAAACACTTAACCCATAAAAGCACTGAAACACCCAACAACCCCTAAACCTAAAAAAGCTCTAAGCTCTAAACCCTATAAAGCCCTAAATCTTACATGCTAAACCCTAAAACACACTAAAACCCTAAACCTTAAATATAAAGAAACCCTAAATCCTATAAACCCTAAAAAAACACTAAATCCTAAACCTTAAGAAACCCTAAATCCTATAAAAACCTAAAATAAACCCTAAAAACCATTTAAAAACGCTACAAAACCCATAGCTCTAAACCCTAAATCCTAAATATCTGTAAACCTTAAACCTAAGAAACACAAAAAATAACCCTAAGCACTAAATCCTAAAAACCCCAAAGAGACACTTAATCCATAAAACCCCAAAAACCCCAAATCCCCAAAAACAAAAAAAGGCTAAGCTCTAAGCCGTATAAAGCCCTAAATCGTATATGCTAAACCCTAAAAGATACAAGAAAACCCTGAGGCCAAAATCCTAAACCTATAAAATCCTAAAAAAGCATAACATAAAAAATCCAAAGCCTTAAACCCTTAAAACAGATAAAATTCTTAACCTAAAACCCTAAAACTAGAAAAACCATAAGCCTTAAATCCTAAACCCTAACCTATAAACCCTAAAACCATTCAAAACCCCTACAAAACACTAAGCTCTAAACACCCAATCGGATGTTAACCCTAAACTAAAAAACACAAAAAAAAAACCTAAAAACCCCAAAAAGCCCTAAACCTAAAAAACTATAAAGTCTAAGCCCTATAAAGTCCTAAATCATATATGCTAAACCCTAAAAAATACAAAAAAACCTAAGCCCTAAACCCTAAACATATAAAACCCTAAAAAAACATAACCCAAAAAACCCACAGCCATTAACCCTAAAAACCAAGATTAAATCATTAACCTAAAATCCTAAACCTACAAAATACCTAGCCTAAAACCCTAAATCATAAACCTAAAACCCTAAGAAATCCTAAACCCTAAACCATAAGAAACCCTCAATCCTATAAATCCTAAAATAAACCCTAAAAACCATTTAAAACGCCTACAAAATCCTAAACCTATAAAACCCTAAAAAAACTTAACATAAAAAACCCAACGCCATAAACCCTTAAAACATACATAAAATTCTTAACCTAAATCCCTAAAACTAAAAAAACCATACGCCCTAAATCCTAAATCCTAACCTATAAACCATAAAATAAACCCTAAAACTATTTAAAACACCTACAAGACCCTAAGCTCTAAACACTCAATCCTAAAATTATATTAAAAATAAAACAAAAAACACACAAAATCCCCTAAAAACCCCTAAACCCAAAAAACTCTAAATTATAAACCCTATAAAAGCCCTAAATCATATAAGCTAAACCCTAAAAAACATGAAAAAACGTAAGACCCAAACCCTAAATAGATAAAACCCTAAAAAAACTTAATCTAAAAAACCCACAGCCATAAAATCTAAAAACCAAGATTAAACCCTTAACCTAAAACCCTAAACCTACAATAACCCTAGCCCAAAACCATAAATCAAAAACCTAAAACCCTAAGAAATCCTAAACCCTAAACCATAAGAAACCCTAAATTTTTTAAACCCTAAAATAAACCCTAAAAACAATTTAAAACCCCTACAAAATCCTAAGCTTAAAACCCTAAATCCAAAAAAACCTTAAGAAACACTTATTGAAAACAGTAAAACACCCAAAAACCCCTAAACCTAAAATACCCAAAGCTCTAAACCCTATAAAGCCTAATATCGTATATACTTAACCCAAAAAAAAAAAAAAAAAAACCCTAAGCCCTAAAACAATAAAACCCTAAAAAAGCTTAACCTAAAAAGGCCAAAGCCCTAAACCTTAAGAAATTAGATTAAAACCCTAAACCTAAAAAAGCCCTAAGCCCTAAACACTAAACCCGAAGCACTAACCTAAACCCGTAAAAAACCTTAAATCCTATAAAACATAAAATAAACCCTAAAAACCATTTTAAAACCCCACAAAACTCTAAGCTCTACCCTAAATCCTAAAAATCTGTAAAGCTTAAACCTAAAAATCACAAAAAAAAAAAAAAAAACCCCAAAGAGACACTTAACCCTTAAAACCCTAAAAACCCCCAAACCTAAAAAACGCTAAGCTCTAAACCGTATAATGCCCTAAACCGTATATGCTAAACCCTAGAAAATACAAAAAAATCCTAAGGCCAAAACCCTAAACCTATTAAACCCTAAAAAAGATTAACATAAAAACCCAAAGCCCTAAACCCTTAAAACACAGATAAATTCTTAACCTAAAACCCTAAAACTAAAAAAATCATAAGCCCTAAATCCTAAACCCTAACCTCTAAACAATAAAATAAACCCTAAAACCATTTAAAACTCCTACAAAACAATAAGCAATAAACACTGAATCCTAAAAATCTATTAACCCAAAACCAAAAAACACACAAAAAAAAAAACAAAACCCTAAAAAACTCTGAAGTCTTAACCCTATAATGCCCTAAATCATATATGCTAAGCCCTAAAAAACACAAAAAAACCTAAGCCCTAAACTCAAAAATACATAAAGCCCTAAAAAAATATAACCCAAAATACCCACAGACCTAAACCCTAAAAACCAAGATTAAACCCTTAACCTAAAATCCTAAGCCTACAAAAACCCTAGCCTAAAACCCTAAATCATAAACTTAAAACCCTAAGAAATCCTAAACTGTAAACGATAAGAAACCCTAAATCCTATAAATCCTAAAATAAACCCTAAAAACCATTTAAAACCACAACAAAATCCTTAGACTGAAACCCTAAATCCTAAAAAATCTTAAGAAACACTTAACCCTTAAAAGCACTAAAACATCCAAAAACTCCTAAACCTAAAAAAGCTCTAAGCTCCAAATCCTATAAAGCCCTAAATCTTACATGCTAAACCCTAAAAGAAAATACTAAAACCCTAATTCCTAAACCCTAAACTAATAAACCACTAAATCACCTTAACCCAAAATATCTAAAGCTCTAAACCTTAAAACCCTAGATAAAACTCTTAACATAAAACCCAAAACCTAAAAAAAAACCCTAAACCCTAAACCCTAAACCCTACCCTAAAACCCTAAATCCTAAACCTAAAACCCTAAGAAACCCTAAATCTTATAAACACTAAAATAAACCCTAAAAACCAATCAAAACTCCTACAAAACCTGATGCACTAAGCCCTAAATCCTAAAACATTATAAAACCCAAAACCTAAACAACGCAATAATCTCTAAGCCCTAGACCTTAAAACGTAAACAACCCTAAGAAACACTTAAACCTTAAAAACTGTAAAACAACTACAAGCCCCTAAACCAAAAAAAAAAAAAACTAAGCTCTAAATACTATAAAACCGCCCTAAATCATATATGCTAATGCCTAAAAAGGACAAAAAAAATAACCCCAAAACCAAAACTACTCTAACTCTAAATACTATAAAGCCCTAAATTGTATAACCTAAACCCTAAAAAACAAAATAAAATCCCTAAGCCCTAAACCAATAAAATCCTAAAAAATCATAATCAATAAAACCCAAAGCCCTAAACCCTATAAATCTAGATTAAACCATTATCCTAAAACCCTAATCCCTAAACCCTAAACCAGAAGCACTAACCTAAAACCTTAAATCCTAAACCTAAAACACTGAGAAACCCTAAACCTTAAATCTAAAGAAACCCTAAATCCTATAAACTCTAAAAAAACATCTAAACCCTAAACCTTAAGAAACCCTAAATCCTATAAAAACCTAAAATAAACCCTAAAAACTATTTAAAAACCCTACAAAACCCTAAGCTCTAAACCCTAAATCCTAAAAATCTATAAACCTTAAACCTAAGAAACACAAATAAAAAACCCTAAGCACTAAACCCTAGAAACCCCAAAGAGACACTTAACCCTTAAAATCCTAAAAATCCCAAATCCCCCAAAACAAAAATAGGCTAAACTCTAAGCCGTATAAAGCTCTAAATCGTATATGCTTAACCGTAAAAGATACAAAAATAAGGCCAAAATCCTAAACATATAAAATCCTAAAAAACCATAACATGAAAAACCCAAAGCTCTAAACCCTTAAAACATAGATAAAATTATTAACCTGAAATCGTAAAACTAAAAAAACCATAAGCCCTAAATCCTAAACCCTAACCTATAAACCCTAAAACCATTTAAAACCCCTACAAAACCCTAAGCTCTAAACACCTAATCGAATGTTAACCCTAAACTAAAAATACCCCAAAAACCCCTAAACCTAAAAAACTCTAAAGTATAAACCCTATAAAGCCCTATATCATATATGCTTAACCCAAAAAAACACAAAAAAACCTAAGCCCTAAACCCTAAACATATAAAACCCTGAAAAAACTTAAACTGAAAAGCCCACAGCCATAAACCCTAAAAACCAACATTAAAACATTAACCTAAAACCCTAAACCTACAAAAACCCTGGCCTAAAACACTAAATAATATATCTAAAACCCTAAGAAATCCTAAACCCTAAACCATAAAAACCCTACATCCTACAAACCCTAAAATCAACCCTAAAAACCATTTAAAACCCTTAGAAAACCCTAAGGCCCAAATCCTAAACCTGTAAAACCCTAAACCCTAACCTAAAACCCTAAATCCTAAACCTAAAAAAACCCTAAACCCTAAACCCTAATCTAAAACCCTAAGTCCTAAACCTAAAACCCTAACAAACCCTAAATCTTATAAACACTAAAGTAAACCCTAAAAACCAATAAAAACTCTTACAAAACCTGATGCTCTAAGCCCTAAATCCTAAAACATTATAAAACCCTAAACCTAATAAACACATTAAACTCTAAACCCTAGACCTTAGACCCTAAAAACCCTTAAGAAACACTGAAACCTTAAAAACCCTAAAACAACTACAAACCCCTAAACCTAAAAAAAATCTAAGGTCTAAATACTATAAAGCCGCACTAAATCGTATATGCTAATCCCTAAAAAGGACAAAAAAAGAACTCCAAAACCTAAATCCTAAAACATTATAAAACCCTAAACACTAAAAAAACTTAACATAAAAAATCCAACGCCATAAACCCTTAAGAACCTAGATTAAACCCTTAACCTAAAACCCTAAACCAAAGAAAACCCTAAGCCCTAAACACTAAACCCGAAGAACTAACCTAAAACCTTAAAAAACCTTAAATCCTATAAAACATAAAATAAACCCTAAAAACCATTTAAAAACATCACAAAACCCTCAGCTCTACCCTAAATACTAAAAATCTGTAAAGCTTAAGCCTAAAAAACACTAAAAACACCAAAGAGGCAATTAACCCTTAAAACCCTAAAAGCCCCAAAAATCCCCAAACCTAAAAACCGCTAAGCTCTAAACCATATAATGCCCTAAATCATATATGCTAAACCCTAGAAAATACAAAAAAAACCCTAACGCCAAAACCCTAAACCTATTAAACCCTAAAAAAGATTAACATAAAAACCCAAAGCCCTATACCCTTAAAACACAGATAAATTCTTCACCTAAAATCCTAAAACTAAAAAAATCATAAGCCCTAAATCCTAAACACTAAAATAAACCCTAAAACCATTTAAAACCCCTACAAAACTCTAAGGTATAAACACTGAATCCTAAAATTCTGTTAACCCTAAACCAAAAAACACAAAAAAAAAAAAACAAAACCCTAAAAACCTCTAAAGTCTAAACCCTATAAAGCCCTAAATCATCTACGCTAAACCCTAAAAAATAGAAAAAAAAACCTAAGCCCTAAACTCAAAAAACATAAAACCCTAAAAACATTTAACCCAAAAAACCCACAGCCCTAAACCCTAAAAACCAAGTTTAAACCCTAAACCTACAAAAATCCTAGCCTAAAACCCTAAATCATAAACCTAAAACCATAAGAAATCCTAAACTGTAAACGATAAGAAACCCTAAATCCTATAAACTTAAAAACCATTTAAAACCCTTACTAAATCCTAAACTTGAAACCCTAAATCCTAAAAAACCTTAAGAAACACTTAACCCTTAAAAGCACTAAAACACCCAAAAACCCCTAAATCTAAAAATGCTCTAAGTTCTAAACCCTATAAAGCCCTAAATCTTACATGCTAAACCCTAAAAAACACTAAAACCATAATTCTTAAACCCTAAACTAATAAACCACTAAAAAATCTTAACCCAAAAAATCCAAAGCCCTAAACCTTAAAACCCAAAATAGAACTCTCAACATAAAACCCAAAACCTAAAAAAAAACCCTAAACCCTAAACCCTAAACCCTAAATCCTAAACCTAAAACCCTAAGAAACCCTAAATCGTATAAACACTAAAATAAACCCTAAAAACCAATTAAAACTCCTACAAAACCTGATGCTCTAAGCCCTAAATCCTAAAACATTATAAAATCCTAAACCTAATAAACACAATAAACTCTAAGCCCTAGACCTTAAACCCTAAAAAACCCTAACAAACACTTAAACCTTAAAAACCCTAAAACAACTACAAGCCCTAAATCAAAAAAAAAAAATCTAAGCTCTAAATATAATAAAGCCACCCTAAATCGTATATGCTAATCCCTAAAGGAGACAGAAAAAAACCCCAAAAACCCCAAAACCTAAATTACTCCAACTGTAAATACTATAAAGCCCTAAATTGTATATGGTAAACGCTAAAAAAAAAAGAAGTAAAACCCCTAAGTCTTAAACCAATAAAACCCTAAAAAAGCTTAACTTATAAAACCCAAAGCCCTAAACTCTATGAACCTTGATTAAACCATTATCCTAAATCCCTAATCCCTAAACCCTAAACCCTAAACCAGAATCACTAACCTAAAACCTTAAATCCTAAACCTAAAACACTAAGAAACCCTAAAACTCAAATCTTAAAAAACCCTAAATACTATAAACCCTAAAAAAAGTCTAAATAGTAAACCTTAAGAAACCCTATATCCTATAAAAACCTAAAATAAACCCTAAAAACAATCTAAACACCCTACAAAACCCTTAGCACTAAATCCTAAATCCAAAATATCTGTAAACATTAAACCTAAGAAACACAAAAAAAAAAACCCTAAACACTAAACCCTAAAAACCCCAAAGAGACACTTAACCCTTAAAACCCTAAAAACCCCAAATCCCCCAACACAAAAAAAGGCTAATCTCTAAGCCGTATAAAGCCCTAAATTGTATATGCTAAACCCTAAAAGATACAAAAAAACCCTAAGGCCAAAACCCTGAACCTATAAAATCATAAAAAAGCATAACATAAAAAACCCAAAGCCCTAAACCCTTAAAACAGATAAAATTCTTAACCTAAAACCCTACAACTAAAAAAACCATAAGCCCTAAATCCTAAACCCTAACCTGTAAACCCTAAAACCATTTAAAACCCCTACAAACCCTAAGCTCTAAACACCCAATCGAATGTTAACCCTAAACTAAAAAACACACAAAAAAAAAAAAAAAACTAAAAGCACCAAAAACCCCTAAACCTAAAAAACTATGAAGTCTAAACCCCATAAAGCCCTAAATCATATATGCTAAACCCAAAAAACACAAAATTACTAAGCCATAAACCCTAAACATATAAAACCCTAAAAAAACATAACCTAAAAAAGCCACAGCCATTAACCCTAAAACTAAGATTAAACCATTAACCTAAAACCCTAAACCTACCAAAACCCTAGCCTAAAACCCTAAATCATAAACATGAAAGCCTAAGAAATCCTAAACCCTAAACCATCAGAAACCCTAAATCCTATAAATCCTAAAATAAACCTTAAAAACAATTTAAAACCCCGACAAAACCCTAAGGCCAAAACCCTAAACCTGTAAAACCCTAAAAAAACTTAACATAAAAAACCCAACGCCATAAACCCTTAAAACATGGATAAAATTTTTAACCTAAAACCCTTAAACTAAAAAAGCCATAAGCCGTAAATCCTAAACCCTAACCTATAAACCATAAAATAAACCTTAAAACTATTTAAAACCCCTACAAAACCCTAAGCTTTAAACACACAATCCTAAAAATCCCCTAAAACCCCGCAAAAACCCCTAAACCCAAAAAACTCTGAAGTCTAAACCCTATAAAAGCCCTAAATCATATATGCTAAACCCTAAAATATATGAAAAACCCTAAGACCCAAACCCTAAACATATAAAACCCTAAAAAAACTTAATCTAAAAAACCCACAGCCATAAACCCAAAAAACCAAGATTAAACCCTTAACCTAAAACCCTAAACCTACAAAAACCCTAGCCTAAAACCCTAAATCATAAATCTAAAACTCTAAGAAATCCTAAATCGTAAACCATAAGAAATCCTAAATCTTTTAAACCCTAACATGAACCCTAAAAACAATTTAAAACCCCTACAAAACCCTAAGCTTAAAACCTTAAATCCTAAACCCAAAACCCTAAGAAACCCTAAACCTTAAACCTTAAACCATAAGAAACCCTTAACCCTATAAACCCTAAAAAAATATTCCTATAAACCCTAAAAAATAACTCTAAACCCTAAACCCTAAACCTTAAGAAACCCTAAATCCTAAAAAGCCTAAAATAAAACCTAAAACCCATTTAAAAACCCGACAAAACCATATGCTCTAAACCCTAAATCCTAAAAATCTGTAAACCTTAAACCTAAAAAACAAAAAAAAAAAAAACCTAACAACTAAACCGCAAAAATCCCAAAGAGACACTTAACCCTTAAAACCCTAAAAACCTTAAAAACCCCCTAACCTAAAAAATTCTAACCTCTAAACCGTATAAAGCCCTTAATCATATATGCTAAATCCTAAAAACTACAAAAAAAGAACCTAAGGCAAAATCCTAAACCTATAAAACCCAAAAAAAGTTTAACATAAAAAACCCAAAGCCCTAAACCCTTAGAACATAGACAAAATTCTTAACCTAAAACCCTAAAACTAAAAAAACCATAAGCCCTAAATCCTAAACCCTAACCTATAAACCCTAAAATAAACCCTAAAACCATTTAAAACCCCTACAAAACCCTAAGATCTAAACACTCAATCCTGAAACTCTTTTAACCCTAAACCAAAAAACACAAAAAAAAGCCCTAACAACCCCAAAAACCTCTAAACCAAAAAAGTTATCAAGTCTAAATCCTATAAATCCCTAAATCATCTATGCTAAACCCTAAAAGACACAAAAAAAACCTAAGTCCTAATCCCTAAAATATAAAACCCTAAAAAAACTTAAACTAAAAGCCCAAAGCCATAAACACTAAAAACCAAAATCAAACACTTAACCTAAAACCCAAAACCTACAAAACCATAGCCTAAAACCCCAAATCAAAAACCTAAAATCCTAAGAAATCCTAAACCCTAAACCATAGAAACCCTATATTCTATAAACCCTAAAATAAACCTAAAAACCATTTAAAACCACTACAAAACTCTAAGATTGAAACCCTAAATCCTAAAAAACCTTAAGAAACACTTAACCCTTAAAAACACTAAAACACCCAAAAACCCCTAAACCTAAAAAACTCCAAGCTCTAAACCCTATAATGCCCTAAATCTTATATGCTAAACCCTAAAAAACACTAAAAACCCAAAGCCTTAAATTCTAAACCTACAAAGCACTAAAAAAGCTTAACCCAAAAAAGCCAAAGTCTTGAACCTTAAAAACCTAGATAAAACTTATTACCTAAATCCCAAAACCTAACCCAAACCTAAAACCCTAAATCCTAAACCTAAAACCCTAAGAAACCCAAAATATTATAAACCCTAAAATAAACCCTAATAACCAATTAAAACTCCTACAAACCTGATGTTCTAAGCCCTAAATCCTAAAAATCCATAAATCCTAAACCTAAAAAACACAAAAAAATACACCCTAACAAACACTTAAACCATAAAAACCCTAAAAACTACAAGCCCCTAAACCTAAAAAAAATCTAAGCTCTAAATACTATAAAGCTGCAGTAAATTGTATATGCTAATCCCTAAAAAGGACCAAAAAATCCCAAAAAACTAAAAAACTCGAAGCTCTAAAATCTACAAAGCCCTAAATCGTATATGCTAAACCCTAAAAAACAACAAAAAAAAAATTCTAAGCCCTAAATCCTAAACCCTAAACCCTAAACTCGAAGCAATAACCTAAAACCTTAAATCCTATTCCTAAAACCCTAAGAAACCCTAAACTTTAATCCTTATGAAACTCTTCGTCCTATAAACCCTAAAAAATAACTCTAAACCCTAAACCTTAAGAAACCATAAATCCTATAAAATCTAAAATAAACCCTAAAACCCATTTAAAAACCTGACAAAACCCTATGCACCAAACCCAAAGAGACACTTAACCCTTAAAACCCTAAAAACCTCAAAAACCCCTAAACCTAAAAAATGCTAAGCTCTAAACCATATAAAGCCCTTAATCGTATATGCTAAACCCTAAAAAATACAAAAAAAAAAAAACCTAAGGCAAAATCCTAAACCTATAAAACCCTAAAAAAGTTTAACATCAAAAAACCCAAAGCCTTAAACCCTCAGAACATAGACAAAATTCTTAACCTAAAACCCTAAAACTAAAAAAACCATAAGCACTAAATCATAAACCCTAACCTATAAACCCTAAAATAAACCCTAAAGCCATTTAAAACCCCTACAAAACCCTAAGATCTAAACACTCAATCCAGCAAATCTTTTAACCCTAAACCAAAAAACACAAAAAAAAGCCCTAACAACCCCAAAAACCCCTAAACCAAAAAAGCTGTCAAGTCTAAATCCTATAAAGCCCTAAATCATCTACGCTAAACCCTAAAAGACACAAAATAACCCAAGCCCTAATCCCTAAACATATAAATCTCTAAATAAACTTAAACTAAAAAGCCCAAAGTCATAAACACTAAAAACAAAAATTAAACCCTTAACCTACAAAACCATAGCCTAAAACCCCAAATCAAAAACCTAAAACCCTAAGAAATCCTAAACCCTAAACCATAAGAAACCCTAAATTCAATAAACCCTAAAATAAACCCTAAAAACCATTTAAAACCCCTACAATACTCTAAGCTTGAAACCCTAAATCCTAAAAAACCTTAAGAAACACTTAACCCTTAAAAACACTAAAACACCCAACAACCACTAAACCTAAAACACTCCTAGCTCTAAACCCTATAATGCCCTAAATCTTATATGCTAAACCCCAAAAAACACTAAAGACCCAAAGCCTTAAATTCTAAACCTATAAAGCACTAAAACACCTTAACCTAAAAAAGCCTAAGCCCCAAACCTTAAAATCCTAGATAAAACTCTTTACCTAAAACCCAAAACCTAACCCTAACCGAAAACCCTAAATCCTAAACCTAAAACCCTAAGAAACCTTAAAAACCGAGATAAAACTCTTTACCTAAAACCCAAAACCTAACCCAAACCTAAAACCCTAAATCCTAAACCTAAAATCCTAAGAAACCCAAACTATTATAAACCCTAAAATAAACCCTAATAAGCAATTAAGACTCCTACAAACCTGATCCTCTAAGCCCTAAATCCTAAAAATCCATAAATCCTAGACCTAAAAAACACAAAAAACCCTAAGCCCTAAACCTTACACCCTAAAAAACCCTAAGAAACACTTAAACCTTAAAAACCCTAAAAAACTACAAGCCCCTAAACCTAAAAAAATCTAAGCTCTAAATACTATAAAGCCACTATAAATCGAATATGCCAATCCCTAAAAAGGACCAAAAAACCCCTAATAAACTAAAAAACTTGAAGCTCTAAATCCAACAAAGCCCTAAATCGTATATGCTAAACACTAAAAAACAAAAAAGAAAAAACTCTAAGCCCTAAACCGTAAGAACCTAGATTAAACCCTTAACCTAAAACCCTGAACCTATAAAAATCCTAAGCATTAAACCCTAAACCCAAAGCACTAACCAAAAACCTTAAATCGTAGACCTAAAACCCTAAGAAACCCTAAACCTTAAACCCTAAGAAACCATAAATTCTATAAACCCTAAATAAAATTCTAAACCCTAAAACTTAAAAAACCCTAAGCCCTAAACCTTAAACCCTAAACTCGAAGCAATAACCTAAAACCTTAAATCCTAATCCTAAAACCCTAAGAAACCCTAAACCTTAATCCTTATGAAACTCTTCATCCTATAAACCCTAAAAAATAACCCTAAACCCTAAACCTTAAGAAACCCTAAGTCCTATAAAATCTAAAATAAACCCTAAAATCCATTTAAAAACCCGACAAAACCCTATGCTCTAAACCCTAAATTCTAAAAATCTATAAACCTTAAACCTAAAAAAAAAAAAAAAAAAAAACCAAACAACTAAACCACAAAAATCCCAAAGAGACACTAAACCCTTAAAACCCTAAAAACCTCAAAAACCCCCAAACCTAAAAAATGCTAAGCTCTAAACCATAAAAAGCCCTTAATCGTATATGCTAAACCCTAAAAAATACAAAAACAAAAAACCTAAGGCAAAATCCTAAACCTATAAAACCCTAAAAAAGTTTAACATAAAAAACCCAAAGCCCTAAACCCTTAGAACATAGACAAAATTCTTAACCTAAAACCCTAAAACTAAAAAAACCATAAGCCCTAAATCCTAAACCCTAACCTATAAACCATAAAATAAACCCTAAAACCATTTAAACCCCTTACAAAACCCTAAGATTTAAACACTCAATCCTAAAAATCTGTTAAGCCTGAACAAGAAAACACACAAAAAAAACCCTACAAACCCCACAAACCCCTAAACCTAAAAAACTCTAAAGTCTAAACCCTATAAAGCCCTAAATCAAATAAGCAAATTCGTAAAAAACACAAGAAAACCTAAGCCCTAAACCCTAAACATGTAAAACCCTAAAAAAACTTAACCTAAAAAACCCACAGCCCTAAACCCTAAAAACCAAGATTAAACCCTTAACCAAAACCCTAAATATAGAAAAACCCTTGCCTAAAACCCTTAATCATAAACATCAAACCTGAAGAAATCCTAAACCCTAAACCATAAGAAACCCTAAATCCTATAAACCCTAAAATATACCCTAAAAACCATTTAAAACCCCAACAAAACCCTAATCTTGAAACCCTAAACCATTTAGAGCCCTAAAATCACTTAACCCTTAAAATCACTAAAACACCCAAAAACCCCTAAACCTAAAAAACTCTAAGCTCTAAACCATTTAGAGCCCTAAATCTTATATTTTAAAGAATAAAAAACACTTAAAACCATAAGCCTTCAACCCAAAACCTATAAAGCACTACAAAACCTTAACCTAAAAAAGCTAAAGCCGTAAACCTTAAAAACCTAGATAAAACTCTTAACCTAAAACCCAAAACCTAAACCCTAAACCCTAAACCCTAACCTAAATCCCTAAATCCTAAACCTAAAACCCTATGAAACCCCAAATCTTATAAACCCTAAAAACCAATTAAAACTCCTACAAAACCTGATTCTCAAAGCCCTATATCCTAAAATTCGATAAACCCTACACCTTAAAAACACAAAAAACACTAAACCCTAAACCTTAAACCCTAAGAAACACTTAAACCTTAAAAACCCTAAAAAAACTACAATCCCCTAAACCTAAAAAAATCTAAGCTCTAAATACTATAAAGCCACCCTAAATCATATATGCTAATCACCAAAAAGGACAAAAAAACCCCAAAAACTAAATAAGCTCTAAACCTTATAAAGCCCTAAATCGTATATGCTAAACCCTAAAAAATTAAAAAAAAAAAAAAAAAACACTAAGCCCTAAACCAATAAAACCCTAAAAAATCTTAACCTAAAAAACCCAAAGACCTAAACCCTAATAACCTTGATTAAACTCATAACCTAAAATCCTAAACCTAAAAAACCCTAAGCCCTAACTAAACCCTAAACCAGAAGTACTAACCTAAAACCTTAAATCCTTAACCTTAAACCCTAAGAAACCCTACAAACCAAGATTAAACACTTAACCTAAAATCCTAAAGCTATAAAAAAAAACCCTTGCATGAAACCTTAAATCATAAACCTAAAACCCGAGGAAATCCTAAACCTTAAACCATAAGAAGCCCTAAATCCTATAAACCCTAAAATAAACCCTAAAAACCATTCAAAAACCCTACAAAACCCTAAGCTTGAAACCCTAAATCCTAAAATACCTTAGGAAACACTTAACCCTTAAAAACACTAAAGCATCCAAAAACCCCTAAACCTCCAAAAAGCCTAATCTCTAAACCCTATAAAGCCCTAAATCTGATATGCTAAACCCTAAAAAACACTAACCCTAAGCCTTAAACCCTAAACCGATAAAGCACTAAAAAAACTTAACATAAAAAAACCAAAGCCCTAAACCTTAAAAACCTAGATAAAACTCTTAATCTAAAACCCAAAACCTAAACCCTAAACCCTAACCTAAAACCCTAAATCCAAAACCTAAAACACTAAGAAACCCTAAATCTTATAAACACTAAAAACAAATTAGAACACCTACAAAACCTGATGATCTAATCCCTAAATCCTAAAAATCCATAAACCCTAAACCTAAAAAACACAAAAAACCGTACGCCCTAAACCTTAAACCCTAAAAAACCCTAAGAAACACTTAAACCTTAAAAACCCTAAAAAAACTACAAGACCCTAAACCTAAAAAAATATAAGCTCTAAATACTATAAAGCCACCCTAAATCGTATATGCTAGTCCTTAAAAAGGACAAAAAAACACCAAAAACTAAAAAACTCTAGGCTCTAAACCCTATAAAGCCCTAAATCGTATATGTTTAACCCTAAAAAAAAAAACCTAAGCCCTAAACCAATAAAACCCTAAAAAATCTTAACCTAAAAAACCCAAAGCCCTCAACACTAATAACCTAGAATAAACCCTTAACCTAAAACCCTAAACCTAAAAAAACCCTAAGCCCTAAACCCTAAACCCTAAACCAGATGCACAATCCCTAAACCAATCGCTTCCCCATTTCTTAAATTTTTTCTCTCTCTAATATATCTCTCTAAGCTGAACGCTCCCAAAAGACAAGCCAACGGTCATATTCGGTACAACTGGACAGAATCGCCGGAATGGTGCGTGAGCCGCCGGTAGGGCTCCCCACGCCGCCGGACCAGCTCCAACAGGGGCACCTGGAACATAGCAACAAAACACACCAAGCAGCTCCTTCTAATTCATCCAACATTTCTGTGAATTCGCAAAAGAAAGAAGCGATGAACGCGAGTTTAGAGAAAGAGTTAGATGGGAGTCAAAAAATTATTTCCTCATATCGCAATAGGTTGAGATATGGAAATCTGGTTATGGAGAATGATTCTCCTAATAGAGAGCTACAATATACCAAAAATTCAAGTGATTCCACCCTACAAATCGGGAGATCTGGAGAGGCGCAAAGGGGACGAGTCGCCGACAAATCGCCTAAAAGTCGCCGTCAAGTTCGAGCAACTTCCCAACAATTGGGAGGCGAATTAGCTACTGGGGATTACTCTCCTAGTCTTGAGGTACAGGTCCCTGAAATCTCCAGCAATTTTGACGGGCAAAACTCCGGCGACCACATTCCCGGTGAGGAGACAGCGACAGATGGGCGAAATAGTGGTCACGAGGAAGTCCCGACAAGGTTGAAGGAAATCCAAACGCACAATACAAGTAATCAATAGTCGGAAACCACTGAAAGTCTAAGAACATATGGGACCAATCAAGAAAAATCAATCGTAGATAAAAATGAGACTACAAAAGGGAGAGAGCAAATGCAGCAAACAGAGGATGATCAGGGCATTGTAATGCAAAAGGAACAAAAGGATCAGACGCCAAAAGGCCCAAATGATCATCAAGGCAAAGCTGCTCATTCAGCTATAGAAGTGATGGAGGTCGAGGACTCCTCTCAGTTCTCATTTGGAGTTAAACCAGGTGATGAGAGTCCAGGAAAGGAAGTACAACAAAGGGCAGGTAAAGATAATAATTTCAACATTGTTATGACTAACAATCTAGTGCAGGTACAGTAGGAAGGGAGCACCAGATCAATGGACTTGAAAATAGGTGCTGAAGTTGCGCAATCAGGTAAGTCGAATAAGTCAAATGGTTGTCACAATGCTGTAAGTCTGAGTAGTAGTGCGGCAATCATGAAGACCCAAGTACAAGGTAACGAGAGTGATAAGATGATTCCTCCCCTGTTGACTGCTGTAGATGGTAAAACTAATTCCAACAGCCACTACAATGTATTCCCCAAAATTTCTAGCAACTTTGAGAAACACGTCACTGCTACTCCTAAAAGCCAACAGATTAGTCTCTCTAACCAGCCAAAAGATGACACCAATCCTAAGGAAAAGGAAACCAAAAAGCTGGAACAAAATACTAAGCCTGCTCCTTATACTGTGGTACAGACATATGCTGCTAGACTTAGGCAAAACCATGCTCAAAATGCTGAACCTATAGAGCTGAAACCACCCAGACATACTACCAAACAAGGTCTACCTGCAGTTATCTATGATATGGAGGATTTCATGACCACTTTGGCTGCTGATTGTAGGTTCACGTTGATAGGTAAATTTAGTAATACCATGCCTAAAGTGGAACTAATCAGAAAGAGTTTCATTATGCAAACTCAACTCAATGGGGGGGTGAACATAGCACACTACAATGCAAGACATGTATTCATTGATTTAGACAATGAGCTTGACTATAATACAGTATGGACACAGCAAAGAATGACTATTGAGGGCAAACTGATGAGACTCCAAGCTTGGACCCCTAACTTTCGACCGGAAGAAGAGACTCCTATAGTACCTATCTGGGTTCTACTGCCAGGTCTACCATGGCATTGTTTCAAGAAGGAATTCATAACACCTCTGTTAGCCTCGATAGGCAAAGTCCTATACTTGGATACTGCTTCTATTAAAAGGACTAGAGCTAGTATGGCCAAGGTAAAAGTCCAAGTAGACTTAACCAAAGCTAGACCTAGACATGTTTGGATAGGCTTGGATGAGGAGGATCTTACCATAGGGAGATGGCAGCCAATTGAATACGAGAATATTCCTCCCTACTGTGAGTACTGCAGACATCAAGGCCACATGGTAGAGGAGTGTAACTTCAAAATAAGAGATGAGGAACTCAAAAGAAGAAAGGAATTGGAAATTGAGAAAAAACAAAAGGAAAAACAGATGCAACAGGGAAAGGAAAACAAACAGACCAATATGGAGGAACATGAAGAGAAGCAAAGCCAAAACAACAAGGAAAAGAACAACTACAAACAACCAGAACAACAACAGGAACAAGAATGGCATGTCCAAAAGAGGAGAAATAACAAACAGCAGGAAGACAAAATGCAGAAAACAGTCTGGAGACCTACTTCACCACAAAACAGGTTGACAAAGGAGCAACAACAACACAGTCAGCAGCAAACAGGTATAGCTAATATCCCTAAATATAATTCCTTTACTAACTTGAATATGCAGGAAAGGCAAAATGCTGAAAAGGAGGACCTTAATCACAATAGGGGAACACCACCACAAGAAGCACAGCAAGGAAAAATACCAGAGCAAAACAAAACTAAGGATAGACAGGAGGATACTAAGAGCAACAGCAATGAAGTTGAAGGAGGGTTGGATGAGGGAAGTCAGGAGAAACATACTAACCTAAAGGAAGGGGCTTCCAAAGGGGGGAATTTGACTCATGTTCTGCATGAAGGGGTTGATACTGACCATAGTCCAGACTACAGAACCCCTGCTACCCCTAACTCAGACAATGGAGCCACTACTACCAATAAACCTCCACAACATAAGGCCAAGAAGACACCAACTCAACAACAGGACCAGGCAGACAGATATGAACAAACAGGTAAGGGTAATAACAGCAGCAAACAGTCAACTGAACAGAATTCAGTGGGTAAGCAACAAAAGGGGGCTATGGCAAAGGATATGGGCTCCAAAGCAAGTACTAGTGGCCAGGAAATCACACCTAAAAGTAAAAATAAGCCTAGCAAAAAGAAAAGAGATGCAGCTAAGAAGAAACAGAACCACCAGCAAGAGGAAAAACAACAAGAGGAGCAGGAGAACAATGAAGAGAATTGTAAGAGATTCATCATGATAGATAATCAGCAAGGCATGGATATCACTCCATTACAGGCCCAATATGTGAATCCAACTAAGGACCCTCCAGATACAGGACAGGGTACTTGTCAAACCAATTCAATTCCTAATTTTGACGAGTATGCTGTGGACAACTCAGAAGATGAAATGGATGAAGACAACCAATCAGTTAAGGAGCCGGATGATGATGATGATACTAGTGAAATGCTGATCAGGGCATTCAGTCCTAGATATGATCATAATACTGAAGAGGAGATCCAACAGGTGACTAACAAGCAAGGCCTATCTCCAAGAGGGTTTCAACATGAGAAATTCCACTTCAACAATCAAGACATCAACACAGTCACTGCAGGCAGACCAAATACTAGACTGTTTACCTCTAAAATTTCTAAATCTTCTCAATGATTAGTACAATTATTTGGAATGTGAGAGGGATTAACACTCAGGGGGTTCTTGAAAGAATCAAGATACTTGGGAAGCTTCATCAACCATCTATTATTGCTATTTTGGAACCTTTCTCTGATAAGAATCAGGTCCAAAACTGCAAAGTTCAATTGGCCATGGATCAGGCTACCAGCAACTGTAATGGCAAAATTTGGGTCTTTTGGAATAAGGATGTTGACTGTGCAGTAATTGAAGAGGATGACCAGCAGATTACTTGTACCATTAGGCACAATGAAATACAGGAACAGTTCAGTATCACCTTTGTGTATGCAAAATGTAAAGATTTCCTTAGAAGGCCTTTGTGGGACAGAATGCTACATCAAGCTAGTGGGAACAACAAGCCCTGGTGCTCAGTGGGAGATTACAATGTAATTACCACTATTGAAGAAAAACTTGGTGGTATCCCTTACAACATGAAGAAAAGCCTGGACTTCATTGCTACCATAGAGGCTTGTGGACTCATTGATTTAGGCTTCAGTGGGCAAAAATTCACTTGGTCTAATAAAAGGGGCATTGGTCACAGGATTTGGAAAAGGCTTGACAGAGCTCTTGTTAATGATACTTGGTTAGAAAAGATGCCTCAGACCACCATCACACACTTACCTTCTGTGGGATCAGATCACTGCCCTTTACTGATGGAAATGAATACAGCAGAGAATGACCACATCAGGTACTTTAAATTTCTTAATTTTTGGACTGATCATTCTAATTTTCTTGACATTGTTAAGGCTTGCTGGGAAAGAAATACAGAGGGCAACAGCATGTGGAAATTCCATCAGAAACTAAAGAGACTTTCCAACACTCTTAGCTCCTGGTCGAAGGTGGAATTTGGGGATGTATTCAGCAAGGTAAAGGAATATGAACAGAAAGTGCAAGCTGCAGAAGAAAAGCTCATTCAGGACCAATCTGATACTAACAGAACTGCCCTGCATGAAATTAATGCTGAGTATATCAGGTTCCTGAAGCTTGAAGATTCTATATTGAAACAGAAAACACAACTACATTGGTTCAAGGAAGGGGATGCTAATACGAAATACTTCCACTCACTTATAAGAGGGAGGAGAAGAAGGCTTTTTATTCACAAACTCATGAATGAAGAAGGGGAATGGATAAAAGGAGACAGTTCTATTGCTAAAGCGGCCTGTGACTACTTCCAGAATATTTTTACTGGAGAAAATAAAACCATCGATGAAAGAGCTATGGACTGTATTCACAGAACTGTCAAGCAGACTCAGAATAAAACACTAACTGCTATGCCTTCCTTGGAGGAATTGAAAGAAGTGGTCTTTGCCATGAATCCACATTCAGCAGCTGGTCCGGATGGAATGAATGGGAACTTTTTCCAGAAGTGTTGGCATATAATCAAGCAAGATCTCCTGGATGTCATCCAAGCTTTCTTTTGTGGGCAAATGATTCCTAAATACTTTTCTCATTCTTGCATTGTTCTCTTGCCTAAAGTGAGCAATCCCATTAAACTGAAGGAGTTCAGACCTATCAGTTTAAGTAACTTCATCAGCAAGATTATTTCTAAACTATTAAGTACTAGATTAGGTCCCATCTTAACTGACTTGATATCCCCCAACCAAGCAGGATTTGTGAAAGGCAGAAGTATTTCTGAAAACATCATGCTGGCCCAAGAAATGATTCATCAAATCAAAAAACCTAACATTGGGAGCAATGTAATTATCAAACTTGATATGGCCAAAGCATATGACAGGGTTCAATGGTCATATACCTGCCTGGTACTGAGAAAGATGGGGTTTTGTGAGGGCTTCATTGACATGGTTTGGAGAATTATGGCTAATAACTGGTATTCTATTATTATCAATGGTAAGAGGTATGGTTTTTTCAAATCTACTAGAGGACTCAAACAAGGAGACCCCCTCTCCCCTGCCCTATTTATTTTAGGAGCAGAGGTATTATCCAGATCTCTTAACAGACTCCACAACCACCCTGATTATCATGGATTCTTCATGGAAAAAAGAGGCCCACAGGTGAATCACTTGAGCTTTGCAGATGATATTATAATTTTCACTTCTGGGAGACAGAAAACTTTACAGCTGGTTATGCAAACATTGAAAGATTATGAGGAAACATCAGGCCAGTTGGTAAACAAAGACAAAAGTCATTTCATGATCCATTCCAATACTTTCAGCAGTACTAGAAATAGAATTAAAAAGGCTACAGGTTACAGGCAGAAAGAAGGAATTATTACCTATCTGGGATGCCCTTTATTTGTTGGCAGGCCCAGGATTATATACTTTTCTGACCTTATTAACAAGGTCCTCACCAGAACCACAGGTTGGCAGACTAAGATTCTCAGTTATGGAGGTAAAGCTATCTTAATTAAGCATGTATTACAATCCCTCCCCATTCATTTATTATCTGCAGTTACCCCTCCTGTTACAGTTCTCAAACAGATACAGGGCATTATAGCCAACTTCTTCTAGGGATGGAGAAATGATAAGAAGAAATATCACTGGTCGTCATGGAAAAATCTTAGCTTTCCAGTTGAAGAAGGAGGCATAGGGGTAAGAAATCTTATAGATGTTTGCAGGGCCTTTCAATACAAACATTGGTGGGTGTTTAGAGCCAGACAATCCCTCTGGGGGGAATTCCTTAAAGCTAAATATTGTCAGAGGTCTAATCCTGTCAGTAAGAAGTGGGATACAGGAGAATCCCTCACTTGGAAACATCTTATGCACAACAAACTGAAAGTGGAAGAGAACATCCAGTGGAAACTGAACAATGGTAACTGCTCCTTTTGGTGGGATAATTGGCTGGGAGTTGGACCTCTAGCTGGTTTCTCTAGAAGAAGCAACAGGCTCAACAACAAGAAGGTTGCAGACTTTTGGTTGAATGGACAATGGAACCACAGCATGCTGACCCAACAAGCACCTAGCTGCCAGATTCCTAACATCCTAGCAACTGAAATTCCTACCCAGCAAGACACACCTGATCAAGCTATATGGAAATTAACTAAGGATGGGAAGTTCAATTGCTCCTCAGCTTGGAATGCCATCAGAGACAAGAGGGAAAAAACTAAGTTCAATTCATTAATTTGGCATAGGAGTATACCTTTTAAATCTTCCTTTCTCGTATGGAGAGCATTGAGAGGCAAATTACCTACGAATGATAAACTAACCATTTTTGGCAATGAGCCAGTTAAGTGTTTTTGTTGTAACAGGCCAGGTATGGATAGCATATCTCACATCTTCAACAAAGGACAGTTTGCAGCATATGTGTGGAACAGCTTTGCAGTAACTGCTGGAATTATCACAGATCATACATCTCTGCCCAGATTAATCAGTCAATGGTGGTCAGCTAAGTACAACAATGATGCTCACAAGCTGTTATTACAGGCAACACCAATAATCATCTGCTGGAATCTATGGAAAAATAGATGTGGTAGCAAATATGGGGGCAAACAATCTAACATGGGAAGGGTCAAATATGCAATATACAAGGACAGCTACAAAATCATGAGTACAACTTTTCCACACATTCAATGGCCTTCAAATTGGAAGGAATTAATCTTAATGGGGGAAAGATGCATTCATGATACAAGGGTGACAATAGTCAGGTGGCAGAAACCTCCAGACCTGTGGGTAAAACTCAACACTGACGGCAGTGCTCTGAGCAATCTAGGTAAAATAGGAGCTGGAGGCATGCTGAGGGATCACAAAGGAAGAATGATGCTAGCATTTGCAACACCTCTGGGGGAGGGAACTAACAATCAAGCTGAAATAGAAGCAGCCATTTTTGGCCTGTCTTGGTCACTGGAAATAGGCTGCAAGAACATCATCCTGGAGGTAGACTCACAACTGTTAGTCAACTGGATAATGAACAAGAATCAACACCCTTGGAACATTGATACGCAGCTAAGGAAACTACAGAGGCTAATTGATCAGACAGAACAGTTCAAATGTAAGCATATCTACAGGGAGGCTAACTATGTTGCTGACTCGTTATCAAAACATAGTCATAAAATTCCTAGCTCCCAAATATACTTCACCAGCCAACAATTACCAAGAGAAACAAAGGCGTATCACCAATTAGACAAGCAAGAGGTGGCAAGCTTTCGAAGAAGGAAACTGAAGAGAATTAAGGAACCACCTTGAGAAGTCAATACTAAGAAGACCTACGAAGGAAGTTAATCCCTTCAGGCCTTCTTGTGGTGACCTCTCTGTCATCTTTAGAGTCTCTCCCTTGTTTAGGATAGATTTATTTCCGGAGATGTAAGGGGAGAGTCTCCCTCATTTATGATTTCCTAGAATCTCTGTATCGAGAGGAGTCCTCTCATATAGGTACTTAGGTGAAAGGTTCCTTTTGTTATTGGAGAAAGATTTGGAGAACCTACTAGTTCAACCTAGTAGGCTACCAAGTATTTCCCCACCTTACATGAGGAGGTAAGGTTTATGTCCCCCTCTGTTTGTATTTGAATTTTATTTATGCTAAGGCCTGGGGGTGTTGCTAAGCCCCTGACCCGTCCAAGGGTCGGTTAAATAAAAAAAAAAAAAAAACCCTAAACTTTAAACCTTAAGAAACCCTTTGTCCTAGAAACCCTAAAAACAATTGTAATCCCTAAACCTTAAGAAATCCTAAACCTAATAAAATCTAAAATAAACCTTTAAAACCATTTAAAATGACTAAGCTCTTAACACTAAATTCTAAAAATCTGTAAACCTTAAACCTAAAAATCACAAAAAAACCCCTAAGCACAAACCTTAAAAACCCCAAAGAGACACTTAATCCTTAAAGCCCTAAAAACCCCAAAAACCCCCAAACCTAAAAAAACATTAGGCTCTAAACTAAATAAAGCCATAAATCGTATATGCTAAACCCTAAAAGATATCAAAAAAAAAAAACCCTAAGGCCAAAGCCCTAAACCTATAAAACCCTAAAAAAGCTTAACAAAAAAACCCAAAGCTCTAAACCCTAAAAACCCCCAAAAAAAAAAAAATCCTAAACACTAAACCCTAAAAACCCCAAAGAGAC
Organism: Solanum bulbocastanum; assembly: GCA_037074985.1. Lineage (NCBI taxonomy): Eukaryota > Viridiplantae > Streptophyta > Magnoliopsida > Solanales > Solanaceae > Solanum > Solanum bulbocastanum. The sequence goes on along the minus strand of CM073608.1, from coordinate 21,142,140 downwards.
GCTTAACCCTCAAAACCCTTAAATCCCCAAAAATACCCCAAACCTAAAAAACGCTAAGCTGTAAATCGAATAAAGCCCTAAATCGTATATGCTAAACCCTAAAAAATACAAAAAAACCCTAAGGCCAAAACCCTAAACCTATAAAACCCTAAAAAAGCTTCACATAAAAAACCGAAAGCCCTAAACCCTTAAAACATAGATAAAATTCTTAACCTAAAACCATAAAACTAAAAAAACCATAAGCCCTAAATCCTAAACCCCAACCTATAAACCCTAAAATAAACTCTAAAACCATTAAGAACCCCTACAAAACCGTAAGATCTAAATAGTCAATCTTGAAAATCTTTTAACCCTAAACCAAAAAACACACAAAAAAAAGCCCAAACAACCCCAAAACCCCCTAAACCAAAAAAACTCTAGAGTCTAAACCCTATAAAGCCCTAAATCATCTACGCTAAACCCTAAAAGACACAAAAAAACGTAAGCCCTAATCCCTAAACATATAAAACCCCAAAATAGCTTAAACTAAAAATCCCAAAGCCCTAGACATTAAAAACCAAAATCACACCCTTAACCTAAAACCCTAAACCTACAAAACCCTAGCCTAAAACCCTACATCAAAAACCTAAAACCCTAAGAAATCCAAAACCCTAAACCATAAGAAACCCTAAATCCTATAAACAGTAAAATAAACCCTAAAAACCATTTGAAAACCCTACAAAACTCTATGCTTCAATTCCTAAATCCTAGAAGACCTTAAGAAACACTTAACCCATAAAAACACTAAAACACCCCAAAAAAACCTAAACCTAAAAAACTCTAAGATCTAAACCATATAATGCCCTAAATCTTATATGCTAAACCCTAAAAAACACTAAAAACCCTAAGCCTTAAATTCTAAAATTATAAAGCGCTAAAAAACCTTAACCTAAAAAAGCCAAAGCCCTATACCTTAAAAACCTAGATAAAACTCTTTACCTAAAACCCTAAATCATAAACCTAAAACCCTAGGAAACCCTAAATCTTATAAACCCTAAAATAAACCCCAATAAACAATTAAAACACCTGCAAACCTGATGCTCTAAGCCCTAAATCCTAAAAATCCATAAACCCTAAACCTAAAAAACACAAAAAACCCTAAGCCCTAAACCTTAAGCCCTAAAAAACCCTAAAAAACAATCAAACCTTAAAAATCCTAAAATCCTACAAGCCCCTAAACCTAAAAAAATTGAACCTCAAAATACTATAAAGCCGCCGTAAATCATATATGCTAATCCCTAAAAAGGACAAAAAACTAAAAAACTCGAAGTTCTAAATCCTATAAAGCCCTAAAATGTATATGCATTACTCTAAAAACAAAAAACTAAGCCCTAAACCTATAAAACCCTAAAAAATCTTAATTTAAAAAACCCAAAGCCCTCAACCCTAAAAAATCTTAACCCAAAACACCCAAAGCCCTAAACCCTAAAAGATAGATTAAACCCTTAACCTAAAACCCTAAACATTAAAAAACCCTAAGCCCTAAACCCTAAACCCTAAACCCTAAACTCGAAGCAATAACCTAAAACCTTAAATCCTAAACCTAAAACCCTAAGAAACCCTAAACCTTAATCCTTAAGAAACCCTTAATCCTATAAACCCTTAAAAAAACTTTATACCCTAAACTTTACGAAACTCTAAATCATATAAAACCTAAAATAAACCATAAAACCCATTTAAAAATCCTACAAATGCTCTAAACCCTAAATCCTACAAATCTTTAAACCTTAAACCTAAAAAACACAAAAGAAACCCCTAACAACTAAACCTTAGAAAACCCAAAAAGAAACTTATCCCTTAATTCCCTAAAAACCCAAAAAACCCCAAAACCTAAAAATTGCTTAGCTCTAAACCATATAAATCCCTTAATCGTATATGCTAAACCCAAAAAACCACAAAAAAAAACCAAGGAAAAACCCTAAACCTATAAAACCCTAAATAATATTAACATAAAAAAGCCAATGTCCTAAACCCTTAAAACATAGACAAAATTCTTAACCTAAAACCCTAAAACTAAAAAATCCATAAGCCCTAAATCCTCAACCCTAACCTATAAACCCTAAAACCATTTAAAACCCCTATAAGACCCTAAGCTCTAAACACTATAAAACCACCGTAAATCATATATGCTAATCCCTAAAATGGAGGAAAAAAACCCAAAAACTAAAAAAATCTAAGCTCTAAACCTATAAAGCCCTAAATCGTATATGCTAAACCCTAAAAAAGAAAAAAGAAAAACCCCTAAGCCCTAAACTCTAAGTACCTAGATTAAACCCTTAACCTAAAACCATAAACCTAAAAAAACCCTAAGCCCTAAACCCTAAACCCTAACCCGAAGCACTAACCTAAAACCTTAAATACTAAACCTAAAACCCTAAGAAGCCATAAACCTTAAACCCTAAGAAACTCTCAATCCTATAAACCCTAAAAAAAAACTCTAAACCCTAACCCTAAATACTATAAAACCTAAAATAAACCTTTAAAACCATTTAAAACCCTTAAGCTCTAAACCCTAAATCCTAAAAATCTGTAAACCTTAAACCTAAAAAACACAAAAAAAAAAAAAACCCCTAAGCACTAAACCCTAAAAATGCCAAAGAGATACTTAATCCTTAAAACCCTAAAAACCCAAAAAATACCCAAACCTAAAAAAGGTTAAGCTCTAAACCGAATAAAGCCCTAAATTCTATATGCTAAACCCTAAAAAATGCAAAAAAAAAACCCTAAAAAAGCTTAACCTAAAAAACCCACAGCCCTAAACCCTAAAAACCAAGATTAAACATTTAACCTAAAACCCTTAAAACCCCAAAAACCCCCAAACCTAAAAAAGCTAAGCTCTAAACCTTATAAAGCCATAAATCATATATGCTAAACCCTAAAAAATACAAAAAAAACCTAAGGCCAAAACCCTAAACCTATAAAACCCTAAAAAATCTTAACATAAAAAACCCAAAGCCCTAAACCCTTAAAACATAGATAAAATTCTTAACCTAAAACCATAAAACTAAAAAAATCATAAGCCCAAAATCCTAAACCCTAACCTATAAACCCTAAAATAAACCCTAAACCCATTCTAAACCACTACAAAACCCTAAGCTCTAAACCCTAAATCCAAAAAATCAATAAACCTTAATCCTAAAAAAAAAAAAAAAAAAAAAAAAATCCTTAACACTAAACCCTAAAAAACCCAAAGAGACACTTAACCCTCAAAACCCTTAAATCCCCAAAAATACCCCTAACCTAAAAAACGCTAAGCTGTAAATCAAATAAAGCACTAAATCGTATATGCTAAACCCTAAAAAATACAAAAAAACCCTAAGGCCAAAACCCTAAGAAAGCTTCACATAAAAAACCCAAAGCCCTAAACCCTTAAAACATAGATAAAATTCTTAACCTAAAACCAAAAAACTAAAAAAACCATAAGCCCTAAATCCTAAACCCCAACCCATAAACCCTAAAATACACCCTAAAACCATTAAGAACCTCTAAAAAACCGTAAGATCTAAACAGTCAATCCTGAAAATCTTTTAACCCTAAACCAAAAAACACACAAAAAAAAGCCCTAACAACCCCAAAAACCCCTAAACCTAAAAAACTCTAGAGTCTAAACACTATAAAGCCCTAAATCATCTACGCAAAACCCTAAAAGACACAAAAAAAACCTAAGCCCTAATCCCTAAACATATAAAACCCCAAAAAAGCATAAACTAAAATTCCCAAAGCCCTAAACATTAAAAACCAAAATTACACCCTTAACCTAAAACCCTAAACCTACAAAACCCTAAATCAAAAACCTAAAACCCTAAGAAATCCAAAATGCTAAACCATAAGAAACCCTAAATCTTATGAACGGTAAAATAAACCCTAAAAACCATTTAAAAACCCTACAAAACTCTATGCTCGAATTCCTAAATCCTAAAAGACCTTAAGAAACACTTAACCCTTAAAAACACTAAAATACCCAAAAACCCCTAAACCTAAAAAACTCTAAGTTCTAAGCCCTATAATGCCCTAAATCTTATATGCTAAACCCTAAAAAACACTAAAAACTCTAAGCCTTAAATTCTAAACCTATAAAGCACTAAAAAACCTTAACCTAAAAAAGCCAAAGCCCTAACCCTTAAAAACCTAGATAAAACTCTTTACCTAAAACCCAAAACATAAACCCTAACCTAAAGCCCTAAATCCTAAACCTAAAACCTTAAGAAACCCTAAAATAAACCCTAATAACCAATTAAAACTCCTACAAACCTGATGCTCTAAGCCCTAAATCCTAAAAATCCATAAAACCTAAACCTAAAAAACACAAAAAAACCCTAAGCCCTAAACCTTAAACCCTAAAAAACCCTAAGAAACACTTAAACCTAAAGAACCCTAAAAAGCTACAAGCCCCTAAACCTAAAAAAATCTAAGCTCTAAATACTATAAAGCCGCCGTAAATCGTATATGCTAATCCCTAAAAAGGACAAAAAACTAAAAAACTCGAAGCTCTAAACTTTATAAAGCCCTAAATCGTATATGCGTAACTCTAAAAAAAAAAAAACTAAGCCCTAAACGAATAAAACCCTAAAAAATCTTAACCCAAAAAACCAAAGCCCTAAACTCTAAAAGATAGATTAAACCCTTAACCTAAAACCCTAAACCTTAAAAAACCCTAAGCCCTAAACCCTAAACCCAAAACTCGAAGTAATAACCTAAAACCTTAAATCCTAAACCTAAAACCCTAGGAAACCCTAAACCTTAATCCTTAAGAAACCATTAATCCTATAAACCCTAAAAAAAAACTTTTTACCCTAAACTTTACGAAACCCTAAATCCTATAAAACCTAAAATAAATCGTAAAACTTATTTAAAAATCCTACAAAATCCTATGCTGTAAACCCTAAAACATAAAAATCTGTAAACCTTAAACCTAAACACAAAAAAAAACCCTAACAAATAAACCCTGAAAACACCAAAAAAACACTTAACCCTTAAAACCAAAAAAACCCCCAAACCTAAAAATCACTAAGCTTTAAACCATATAAAACCCTTAATTGTATATGCTAAACACTAAAAAATACAAAAAAACACCTAAGGCGAAACCCTAAACCTATAAAACCCTAAGAAAGCTTAACATAAAAAACCCAAGGCCCTAAACCCTTAAAACATAGACAAAATTCTTAACCTAAAACCCTAAAACTAAAAAACCATAAGCCCTAAATGCTCAACCCTAACCTATAAACCCTAAAATAAACCCTAAAACAATTTAAAACCCCTACAAAACCCTAAGCTCTAAACACTATAAAGCCGCAGCAAATCGTATATGCTAATCCCTAAAAAGGAGAAAAAAACCCCCCCAAAAAAAAAATCTAAGCTCTAAACCCCCTAAATCGTATATGCTAAACCATAAAAAATAAAAATAAAAAAAAACCCTAAGCCCTAAACTCTAAGTACCTAGATTAAACCATTCACCTAAAGCCATAAACCTAAAAAAGCCATAAGCGCTAAATCCTAAACACTAAACCCGAAGCACTAACCTAAAACCTTAAATCCTAAATCTAAAACTCTAAGAAGCCATAAACCTAAAACCCTAAGAAACCATAAACCTTAAACCTTAAGAAACTCTTAATCCTATAAACACTAAACCTTAAGAAACCCTAAATACTATAAAACCTAAAATAAACCTTTAAAACCATTTAAAACCCCAAAGCTCTAAACCCTATATCCTAAAAATCTGTAAACCTTAAACCTAAAAAACACACACAAAAAAAAAAACCCCTAAGCACTAAACCCTAAAAACCCAAAAAACCCTCAAACCTCAAAAACGTTAAGCTCTAAACCGAATAAAGCCCTAAATTGTATATGCTAAACCCTAAAAAATACAAAGAAAACCCTAAGGCCAAAACCCTAAACCTATAAAACCCTTAAAATGCTTATCATAAAAAACCCAAAGCTCTAAACCCTTCAAACATAGATACAATTCTTTACCTAAAAAACATGAAAAAAACCTAAGACACAAACCCTAAACATATAAAACCCTAAAAAAATTTAATCTAAAAAACCCACAACCATAAACCCTAAAAACCAAGATTAAACCCTTAACCTAAAACCCTAAACCTACAAAAACCCTAGCCTAAAACCCTAAATCAAAACCTAAAACCCTAAGAAATCCTAAACCCTAAACCATAAGAAACCCAAAATCTTTTAAACCCTAAAATAAACGCTAAAAACTATTTAAAACCCCTACAAAACCCTTAGCTTAAAACGCTAAATCCTAAAAAACCTTAAGAAACGCTTAACCCTGAATAACAGCAAAACACCCAAAAACCCCTAAACCTAAAAAACTATAAACTCTAAACCCTATAAAGCCCTAAATCGGATATACTTCACCCAAAAAAACAAAAAAAAACATAGATTAAACCCTAAACCAAAAAAAACCCTAAGCCCTAAACACTAAACCCGAAGCACTAACCTAAAACCTTAAAAAACCTTAAATCCTATAAAACATAAAATAAACCCTAAAAACTATCTAAAAACCTGACAAAACCCTAAGCGATATCCTAAATCCTAAAAATCTATAAACCTTAAACCTAAATAACACAAAAAAACCCTAAAAGCCCCGAAGAGACACTAAACCCTTAAAACTTTAAAAAATCCCAAAAACCCCCTAACCTAAAAAACGCAAAGCTCTAAACCGTATAATGCCCTAAATCGCATATGCTAAACCCTAGAAAATACAAAAAAAAAACCCTAAGGCCAAAACCCTAAACCTATAAAACCCTAAAAAAGATTAACATAAAAACCCAAAGCCCTAAACCCTTAAAACAAAGATAAATTCTTAACCTAAAACCCTAAAACTAAAAAAACCATAAGCCCTAAATCCTAAACCCTAACCTCTAAATACTAAAATAAACCCTAAAACCATTTAAAACACCTACAAAACTACAAGGTATAAACACTGCATCCTAAAAATCTATTAACCCTAATCCAAAAATCACAAAAAAAAACAAAACCCTAAAAAACTCTAAAGTCTAAACCCTATAAAGCCCTAAATCATATAAGCTAAACCCTAGAAAACACACAAAAAACCTAAGCCCTAAACTTAAAAAAAATAAAACCTTAAAAAAATTTAACCTTAAAAACCCACAGCCTTGAACCCTAAAAAACAAGATTTAACCCTTAACCTAAAACCCTAAACCTACAAAAATCCTAGCCTAAAGCCCTAAATCATAAACCTAAAACCTTAAGAAACCCTAAACTGTAAACGATAAGAAACCCTAAATCCTATAAACCCTAAAATAAACCCTAAAATCCATTTAAAACCCCTACTAAATCCTAGGCTTGAAACCCTAAATCCTAAAAAAACCTTAATAAACACTTAACCCTTAAAAGCACTAAAACACCCAAATGCCCCTAAACCTAAAAAAGCTCTAAGCTCTAAGCTCTAAACCCTATAAAGCCCTAAATCTTACATGCTAAACCCTAAAAACCACTAAAACCATAATTCCTAAACCCTAAACTAGTAAACCACTAAAAAACCTTAACCCAAAAAATCCAAAGCCCTAAACCTTAAAACCCAAGATAAAACTCTTAACATAAAACGCAAAACCTAAAAAAAACCCTAAACCCTAAACCCTAACCTAAAACCCTAAATCCTAAACCTAATACCCTAAGAAACCCTAAATCTTATAAACACTAAAATAAACCCTAAAAACCAACTAAAACTCCTACAAAACTTGATGCTCTAAGCCCTAAATCCTAAAACTTTATAAAACCCTAAACCTAATAAACACAATAAACTCTAAGCCCTAGACCTTAAACCCTAAAAAATCCTAAGAAACACTTAAACCTTAAAAACCCTAAAACAACTACAAGCCCCTAAATCAAAATAAAAAAAATCTAGGCTCTAAATACTATAAAGCCGCCCTAAATCGTATATGCCAATCCCTAAAGGAGACAGAAATAAACCCCAAAAACCCCAAAACCTAACTTACTTCAAATCTAAATACTACAAAGCCCTAAATTGTATATGGTAAACCCTAAAAAAAAAAAAGCAAAACCCCTAAGCCCTAAACCAATAAAGCCCTAAAAAATCTTAACCTATAAAACCCAAAGCCCTAAATCCTATGAACCTAGATTAAACCATTACCCTAAAACCCTAATCCCTATACACTAAACCCTACACCAGAATCACTAACCTAAAACCTTAAATCCTAAACCTAAAACACTAAGAAACCCAAAACCTTAAATCTTACGAAAATCTAAACCCTGTAAACACTAAAAAAGCTCTAAACCCTAAACCTTAAGAAACCCTAAATCCTATAAAATGCTAAAATAAACCCTAAAAACGATTAAAAAATCCTACAAAACCCTTAGCTCTAAGCCCTAAGCACTAAACCCTAAAAACCCAAAGAGACACTTAACCCTTAAAACCCTAAAAGCCCAAATCACCCAAAACAAAAAAAGGCTAAGCTCTAAGCTGTATAAAGCCCTAAATAGTATATGCTAAACCATAAAAGATACAAAAAAAACCCTAAGGATAAAATCCTAAACGTATAAAATCCTAAAAAAGCATAACATAAAAAACCCAAAGCCCTAAACCCTTAAAACATAGATAAAATTCTTAACCTAAAACCCTAAAACTAAAAAAAGCATAAGCCCTAAATCCTAAACCCTAACCTATAAACGCTAAAAGCATTTATAACCCCTACAAAACCTTAAGCTCTAAACACCCAATCGAATGTTAACCCTAAACTAACAAACACAAGAAAAAAACCTAAAAGCCCCAAAAACCCCTAAACCTAAAAAACTATAAAGTCTAAACCCTATAAAGCCCTAAATCATATATGCTAAACCCTAAAAAACACAAAAAACAATCTAAGCCCTAAACCCTAAACATATAAAACCCTGAAAAAACTTAACCCAAAAAATCCACAGCCATAAACCCTAAAAACCAAGATTAAACCAATAATCTAAAACCCTGAACCTACAAAAACCCTAGCCTAAAACCCTAAATCATAAACCTAAATCCCTAAGAAATCCAAAACCCTAAACCATAAGAAACCCTAAATCATATAAATCCTATAATATACCCTAAAAACCATTTAAAACCCCTACAAAACCCTAAGGGCAAAACCCTAAAAAAACTTAACATAAAAAACTCAACGCCATAAACCCTTAAACATAGATAAAATTCTTAACCTAAAACCCTAAAACTAAAAAAACCATAATCCCTAAATCCTAAGCCCTGAACTATAAACCATAAAATAAACCCTAAAACTATTTAAAACCCCTACAAAACCCTAAGCTCTAAACACTCAATCCTAAAAATCTGTTAACAATAAAAAAAAAACACAAAAATATTTCCCTAAAAACACCCAAAAACCCCTAAACCCACAAAACTCTAAAGTCTAAATCCTATTAAAGCCCAAAATCTTACATGCTAAACCCTAAAAAACATGAAAAAACGTAAGACCCAAACCCTAAATATATAAAAGCCTAAAAAAACTTAATCTAAAAAACCCACAACCATAAACCCTAAAAACCAAGATTAAACCCTTAACCTAAAACCCTAAACCTACAAAAACCCTAGCCTAAAACCCTAAATCATAAACCAATAACCCTAAGAAATCCTAAACCCTAAACAATAAGAAACCCTAAATCTTTTAAACACTAAAATAAACCCTAAAAACAATTTAAAACCTCTACAAAACCCAAAGACTAAAACCCTAAACCCTAAAACAACTTAACATAAAAAACCCAACGCCATAAACCCTTAAAACATGGATAAAATTCTTAACCTAAAACCCCAAAACTAAAAAAACCATAAGCCCTAAATCCTAACCTCTAACCTATAAACCATAAAATAAACCCTAAAACTATTTAAAACACCTACAAAACCCTAAGCTCTAAACACTCAATCCTAAAAATCTATTAACAATAAAACAAAAAACACAAAAAATCCCCTAAAAACCCATAAAGCCAAAAAACTCTAAATTATAAACCCTATAAAAGCCCTAAATCATATATGATAAGCCCTAAAAAACATGGAAAAACCTAAGACACAAACCCTAAACATATAAAACCCTAAAAAAATTTAATCTAAAAAACCCACAGCCATAAACCCTAAAAACCAAGATTAAACCCTTAACCTAAAACCCTAAACCTACAAAAACCCTAGCCTAAAACCCTAAATCATAAACCTAAAACCCTAAGAAATCCTAAACCCTAAACCATAAGAAACCCTAAATCTTTTAAACCCTAAAATAAACCCTAAAAACAATTTAAAAGCCCTACAATACCCTAAGCTTAAAATGCTAAATCCTAAAAAAACCTTAGGAAACGCTTAACCCTTAAAAACAGCAAAACACCCAAAAACCCCTAAACCTAAAAGACTCTGATCTCTAAACCCTATAAAGCCCTAAATCGGATATACTTAACCCAAAAAAACAAAAAAAAAACATAGATTAAACCCTTAACCTAAAACGCTAAACCTAAAAAAACCCTAAGCCCTAAACACTAAACCCGAAGCACAAACCTAAAACCTTAAAGAACCTTAAATCCTATAAAACATAAAATAAACCCTAAAAACCATTTAAAAACCTGACAAAACCCTAAGCGATATCCTAAATCCTAAAAAGCTGTAAACCTTAAATCTAAATAACACAAAAAAACCCTAAAAGTCCCAAAGGGACACTTAACCCATAAAACTCTAAAAACCCCAAAAAAACCCCAAACCTAAAAAACGCAAAGCTCTAAACCATATAATGCCCTAAATCGCATATGCTAAACCCTAGAAAATACAAAAAAAAAAACCCTAAGGCCAAAACCCTAATCCTATAAAACCCTAAAAAAGATTAACATAAAAACCCAAAGCACTAAACCCTTAAAACACAAATAAATTCTTAACCTAAAACCCTAAAACTAAAAAAACCATAAGCCCTAAATCCTAAACCCTAACCTCTAAACACTAAAATAAACCCTAAAACCATTTAAAACCCCTAAAAAACTATAAGGTATAAACACTGCATCCTAAAAATCTATTAACCCTAAACCAAAAATCACAAAAAAAAAAACAAAATCCTAAAAAATCTAAAGTCTAAACCCTTTAGAGCCCTAAATCATATATACTAAACCCTATAAAACACAAAAAAAACCTAAGCCCTAAACTCAAAAAAAATAAAACCTTAAAAAAATTTAACCTTAAAAACCCACAACCATAAACCCTAGAAAACAAGATTTAACCCTTAAACTAAAACCCTAAACCTACAAAAATCCTAGCCAAGAACCCTAAATCATAAATCTAAAACCCTAAGAAATCCTAAACTATAAACGATAAGAAACCCTAAATCCTATAAACCCTAAAATAAACCCTAAAAACCATTTAAAACCCCTATTAAATCCTAGGCATGAAACCCTAAATCCTAAAAAACCTTAAGAAATACTTAACACTTAAAAGCACTAAAACACCCAAAAACCCCTAAACCTAAAAAAGCTCTAAGCTCTAACCCTATAAAGCCCTAAATCTTACATGCTAAACCCTAAAAACCACTAAAACCATAATTCCTAAACCCTAAACTAATAAACCACTAAAAAACCTTAACCCAAAAAATCCAAAGCCCTAAACCTTAAAACCCAAGATAAAACTCTTAACATAAAACCCAAAACCTAAAAAAAACCCTAAACCCTGAACCCTAACCTAAAACACTAAATCCTAAACCTAATACCCTAAGAAACCCTAAATCTTATAAACACTAAAATAAACCCTAAAAACCAATTAAAACTCTTACAAAACCTGATGCTCTAAGCCCTAAATCCTAAAACATTATAAAACCCTAAACCTAATAAACACAATAAACTCTAAGCACCAGACCTTAAGCCCTAAAAAACCCTAAGAAACACTTAAACCTTAAAAACCCTAAAACAACTACAAGCCCCTAAATAAAAAACAAAATCTAGGCTCTAAATACTATAAAGCCGCCCTAAATCGTATATGCTAATCCCTAAAGGAGACAAAAAAAAACCCCAAAACCTAAATTACTTCAACCCTAAATACTACAAAGCCCTAAATTGTATATGGTTAACCCTAAAAAAAAAAAAAAGTAAAACCCCTAAGCTCTAAACCAATAAAGCCCTAAAAAATCTTAACCTATAAAACCCAAAGCCCTAAAACCTATGAACCTAGATTAAACCATTATCCTAAAACCCAAAGCCCTAAAACCTATGAACCTAGATTAAACCATTATCCTAAAACCCTAATCCCTGAACACTAAACCCTACACCAGAATCACTATCCTAAAACCCTAAATCCTAAACCTAAAACACTAACAAAACCCTAAACCTTAAATCTTAAGAAAATCTAAATCCTATAAACCCTAAAAAAACACTAAACCCTAAAGCTTAAGAAACCCTAAATCCTATAAAAAGTTAAAATAAACCCTAAAAATCATTTAAAAATCCTACAAAACCATTAGCTCTAAACCCTAAATACTAAATATATGTAACCATAAACCTAAGAAACACACACAAAAAAAAAACCCTAAGCACTAAACCTTAAAAGCCCCAAAGAGACACTTAACCCTTAAAACCATAAAACCCTAAATCCCCCAAAACAAAAGGAGGCTAAGCTCTAAGCCGTATAAAGCCCTAAATCGTATATGCTAAACCCTAAAAGATACAAAAAAACCCTAAGGCCAAAACCCTAAACCTATGAAATCCTAAAAAAGCATAACATAAAAAACCCAAAGCCCTAAACCATTAAAACAGATAAAATTCTTAACCTAAAACCCTAAAACTATAAAAACCATAAGCCCTAAATCCTAAACCCAAACCTATAAACCCTAAAAACATTTAAAACCCCTAACAAACCCTAACCTCTAAACACCCAATCGAATGTTAACCCTAAACTAAAAACCACAAAATAAAAAAACTAAAAACCCCTAAACCTAAAAAACTATAAAGTCTAAACCCTATAAAGCCCTAAATCATATATGCTAAACCCGTAAAAAAACAAAAAAACTAAGCCCTAACCCTAAACATATAAAACCCTGAAAAAACTTAACCTAAAAAACCCACAGCCATTAACCCATAAAACCAAGATTAAACCATTAAACTAAAACCCTAAACCTACAAAAACCCTAGCCTAAAACCCTAAATCATAAATCTGAAACCCTAAGAAATCCTAAACCCTAAAACATAAGAAACCCTAAATCTTATAAATCCTAAAATAAACCCTAAAAACCATTCAAAACCACTACAAAACCCTAAGGCCAAAACCCTAAAAAAACATAACGTAAAAAACCCAAAAACATGGATAAAATTCTTAACCTAAAACCCTAAAACTAAAAAAGCCATAAGCCCTAAATCCTAAACCCTAACCTATAAACCATAAAATAAACCCCAAAACTATTTAAAATCCCTACAAAACCCTAAGCTATAAACACTCAATCTTAAAATATGTTAACAATATAACAAAACACACAAAAAAATCACCTAAAACCCCCTAAATCCAAAAAAATCTAAAGTCTAAACCCTATAAAAACCCTAAATCAAATATGCTAAACCCTAAAAAACATGAAAAAAACCTAAGACCCAAACCCTAAACATATAAAACCCTAAAAAAACTTATTCTAAAAAACCAACAGCCATAAACCGAAAAAACCAAGATTAAACCCTTAATCTAAAGCCCTAAACCTACAAAAACCCTAGCCCAAAACCCTGAATCATAAACCTAAAACCCTAAGATATCCTAAATCCTAAACTATAAGAAACCCTAAATCTTTTAAACCCTAACATAAACCCTAAAAACAATTTAAAACCCCTACAAAACTCAAAGCTTAAAACCGTAAATCCTAAAAAACCTTAAGAAACGCTTAACCCTTAAAAATAGTAAAACACCCAAAAACCCCTAAACTTAAAAAATTCTAAGCTATAAACCTTATAAAGCCCTAAGTAGTATATACTTAACCCAAAAAAACAAAAAAAAAACCCTAAGCCCTAAAACAATAAAACCCTAAAAAGGCCAAAGCCCTAAACCTTAAAAACCTAGATTATACCCTTAACCTAAAACCCTAAACCTAAAAAAACCCTAAGCCCTAAACGCTAAACCCAAAACACTTACCTAAAACCTTAAGAAACCTTAAATCCTATAAAACATAAAATAAACCCTAAAAACCATTTAAAAACCCTACAAAACCCTAAGCTCATCCCTAAATCCTAAAAATCTGAAAACCTTAAACCTAAATAACACACAAAAACCCTAAAAACCCCAAAGAGACAATTAACCCTTAAAACCCTAAAAACCCCAAAAACCCCCAAACCTAAAAAACACTGAGCTCTAAACCGTATAATACCCTAAATCGTATATGCAAAACCCTAGAAAATACAAAAAAAACATAAGGCCAAAACCCTAAACCTATTAAACCGTAAAAAAGATTAACATAAAAACCCAAAGCCCTAAACCCTTAAAATACAGATAAATTCTTAACCTAAAACCCTAAAACTTAAAAAACCATAAGCCCTAAATCCTAAACCATAACCTCTAAACACTAAAATAAACCCTAAAACCATTTAAAACCCCTACAAACCCCTAAGGTATATACACAGAATCCTAAAAATCTATTAACCCTATTTCAAAAAACACAAAAAATAAAAAAAAGACCCCACAAAGTCTCTAAAGTCTAAACCCATTAAAGACCTAAATCATATAAGCTAAACCCTAAAAAACACAAAAAAAATCCTAAGCCCTAAACCTATAAAAACCAATATTAAACCCTCAACCTAAAACCCTAAAAATATTTAACCCAAAAATCCAACATTCCTAAACCCTAAAAACCAATATTAAACCCTTAACCTAAAACCCTGAACCTATAAAAACCACAGCCTAAAACCCTAAATCATAAACCTAAAACCCTATGAAATCCTAAACTATAAATGATAAGAAACCCTAAATCCTATAAACCGTAAAATAAACCCTAAAAACCATTTAAAACCCCTACTAAATCCTAAGCTTGAAACCCTAAATCCTAAAAACCTTAAGAAACACTTAACCCATAAAAGCACTGAAACACCCAACAACCCCTAAACCTAAAAAAGCTCTAAGCTCTAAACCCTATAAAGCCCTAAATCTTACATGCTAAACCCTAAAAAACACTAAAACCCTAAACCTTAAATATAAAGAAACCCTAAATCCTATAAACCCTAAAAAAAACACTAAACCCTAAACCTTAAGAAACCCTAAATCCTATAAAAACCTAAAATAAACCCAAAAAATCATTTAAAAACGCTACAAAACCCATAGCTCTAAACCCTAAATCCTAAATATCTGTAAACCTTAAACCTAAGAAACACAAAAAATAACCCTAAGCACTAAATCCTAAAAACCCCAAAGAGACACTTAACCCATAAAACCCCAAAAACCCCAAATCCCCCAAAACAAAAAAAGGCTAAGCTCTAAGCCGTATAAAGCCCTAAATCGTATATGCTAAACCCTAAAAGATACAAGAAAACCCTGAGGCCAAAACCCTAAACCTATAAAATCCTAAAAAAGCATAACGTAAAAAATCCAAAGCCTTAAACCCTTAAAACAGATAAAATTCTTAACCTAAAACCCTAAAACTAGAAAAACCATAAGCCTTAAATCCTAAGCCCTAACCTATAAACCCTAAAACCATTCAAAACCCCTACAAAACACTAAGCTCTAAACACCCAATCGGATGTTAACCCTAAACTAAAAAACAGAAAAAAAAAAAACCTAAAAACCCCAAAAACCCCTAAACCTAAAAAACTATAAAGTCTAAGCCCTATAAAGCCCTAAATCATATATGTTAAACCCTAAAAAACACAAAAAAACCTAAGCCCTAAACCCTAAACATATAAAACCCTAAAAAAACATAACCCAAAAAACCCACAGCCATTAACCCTAAAAACCAAGATTAAATCATTAACCTAAAATCCTAAACCTACAAAATACCTAGCCTAAAACCCTAAATCATAAACCTAAAACCCTAAGAAATCCTATACCCTAAACCATAAGAAACCCTAAATCCTATAAATCCTAAAATAAACCCTAAAAACCATTTAAAACGCCTACAAAATCCTAAACCTATAAAACCCTAAAAAAACTTAACATAAAAAACCCAACTCCATAAACCCTTAAAACATACATAAAATTCTTAACCTAAATCCCTAAAAGTAAAAAAACCATATGCCCTAAATCCTAAATCCTAACCTATAAACCATAAACTAAACCCTAAAACTATTTAAAACACCTACAAGACCCTAAGCTCTAAACACTCAATCCTAAAATTATATTAAAAATAAAACAAAAAACACACAAAATCCCCTAAAAACCCCTAAACCCAAAAAACTCTAAATTATAAACCCTATAAAAGCCCTAAATCATATAAGCTAAACCCTAAAAAACATGAAAAAATGTAAGACCCAAACCCTAAACAGATAAAACCCTAAAAAAACTTAATCTGAAAAACCCACAGCCATAAAATCTAAAAACCAAGATTAAACCCTTAACCTAAAACCCTAAACCTATAATAACCCTAGCCTAAAACCATAAATCAAAAACCTAAAACCCTAAGAAATCCTAAACCCTAAACCATAAGAAACCCTAAATTTTTTAAACCCTAAAATAAACCCTAAAAACAATTTAAAACCCCTACAAAATCCTAAGCTTAAAACCCTAAATCCAAAAAAACCTTAAGAAACACTTATTGAAAACAGTAAAACACCCAAAAACCCCTAAACCTAAATACCCAAAGCTCTAAACCCTATAAAGCCTAATATCGTATATACTTAACCCAAAAAAAAAAAAAAAAAAACCCTAAGCCCAAAAACAATAAAACCCTAAAAAAGCTTAACCTAAAAAGGCCAAAGCCCTAAACCTTAAGAAATTAGATTAAACCCTAAACCTAAAAAAGCCCTAAGCCCTAAACACTAAACCTGAAGCACTAACCTAAAACCGTAAAAAACCTTAAATCCTATAAAACATAAAATAAACCCTAAAAACAATTTAAAAACCCCACAAAACTCTAAGCTCTACCCTAAATCCTAAATATCTGTAAAGCTTAAACCTAAAAAACACACAAAAAAAAAACCCCAAAGAGACACTTAACCCTTAAAACCCTAAAAACCCCCAAACCTAAAAAACGCTAAGCTCTAAACCGTATAATGCCCTAAATCGTATATGCTAAACCCTAGAAAATACAAAAAAATCTTAAGGCCAAAACCCTAAACCTATTAAACCCTAAAAAAGATTAACATAAAAACCCAAAGCCCTAAACCCTTAAAACACAGATAAATTCTTAACCTAAAACCCTAAAACTAAAAAAATCATAAGCCCTAAATCCTAAACCCTAACCTCTAAACAATAAAATAAACCCTAAAACCATTTAAAACTCCTACAAAACAATAAGCTATAAACGCTAAATCCTAAAAATCTATTAACCCAAAACCAAAAAACACAAAAAAAAAAAAACAAAACCCTAAAAAACTCTAAAGTCTAAACCCTATAATGCCCTAAATCATATATGCTAAGCCCTAAAAAACACAAAAAAACCTAAGCCCTAAACTCAAAAATACATAAAGCCCTAAAAAAATATAACCCAAAATACCCACAGACCTAAACCCTAAAAACCAAGATTAAACCCTTAACCTAAAATCCTAAGCCTATAAAAACCCTAGCCTAAAACCCTAAATCATAAACTTAATACCCTAAGAAATCCTAAACTGTAAACGATAAGAAACCCTAAATCCTATAAATCCTAAAATAAACCCTAAAAACCATTTAAAACCACAACAAAATCCTGAGACTGAAACCCTAAATCCTAAAAAATCTTAAGAAACACTTAACCCTTAAAAGCACTAAAACATCCAAAAACTCCTAAACCTAAAAAAGCTCTAAGCTCCAAATCCTATAAAGCCCTAAATCTTACATGCTAAACCCTAAAAAAAATACTAAAACCCTAATTCCTAAACCCTAAACTAATAAACCACTAAATCACCTTAACCCAAAAAATCTAAAGCCCTAAACCTTAAAACCCTAGATAAAACTCTTAACATAAAACCCAAAACCTAAAAAAAAACCCTAAACCCTAAACCGTAAACCCTACCCTAAAACCCTAAATCCTAAACCTAAAACCCTAAGAAACCCTAAATCTTATAAACACTAAAATAAACCCTAAAAACCAATCAAAAATCCTACAAAACCTGATGCACTAAGCCCTAAATCCTAAAACATTATAAAACCCAAAACCTAAACAGCGCAATAATCTCTAAGCCCTAGACCTTAAAACGTAAACAACCCTAAGAAACACTTAAACCTTAAAAACTGTAAAACAACTACAAGCCCCTAAACCTAAAAAAAAAAAACTAAGCTCTAAATACTATAAAACCGCCCTAAATCATATATGCTACTGCGTAAAAAGGACAAAAAAAATAACCCCAAAACCAAAACTACTGTAACTCTAAATACTATAAAGCCCTAAATTGTATAACCTAAACCCTAAAAAAAAAAAAAAATCTCCTAAGCCCTAAACCAATAAAATCCTAAAAAATCATAATCAATAAAACCCAAAGCCCTAAACCCTATAAATCTAGATTAAACCATTATCCTAAAACCCTAATCCCTAAACCCTAAACCCTAAACCAGAAGCACTAACCTAAAACCTTAAATCCTAAACCTAAAACACTGAGAAACCCTAGACCTTAAATCTAAAGAAACCTTAAATCCTATAAACTCTAAAAAAACTTCTAAACCCTAAACCTTAAGAAACCCTAAATCCTATAAAACCCTAAAATAAACCCTAAAAACTATTTAAAAACCCTATAAAACCCTAAGCTCTAAACCCTAAATCTTAAAAATCTGTAAACCTTAAACCTAAGAAACACAAATAAAAAATCCTAAGCACTAAACCCTAAAAACCCCAAGGAGACACTTAACCCTTAAAATCCTAAAAACCCCAAATCCCCCAAAACAAAAATAGGCTAAACTCTAAGCCGTATAAAGATCTAAATCGTATATGCTTAACCGTAAAAGATACAAAAATAAGGCCAAAATCCTAAACATATAAAATCCTAAAAAACCATAACATGAAAAACCCAAAGCTCTAAACCCTTAAAACATAGATAAAATTATTAACCTGAAATCGTAAAACTAAAAAAACCATAAGCCCTAAATCCTAAACCCTAACCTATAAACCCTAAAACCATTTAAAACCCCTACAAAAACCTAAGCCCTAAACACCTAATCGAATGTTAACCCTAAACTAAAAATACCCCAAAAACCCCTAAACCTAAAAAACTCTAAAGTATAAACCCTTTAAAGCCCTATATCATATATGCTTAACCCAAGAAAACACAAAAAAACCTAAGCCCTAAACCCTAAACATATAAAACCCTGAAAAAACTTAAACTGAAAAACCCACAGCCATAAACCCTAAAAACCAAGATTAAAACATTAACCTAAAACCCTAAACCTACAAAAACCCTGGCATAAAACACTAAATCATATACCTAAAACCCTAAGACATCCTAAACCCTAAACCATAAAAACCCTACATCCTACAAACCCTAAAATCAACCCTAAACCATAAAAACCCTACATCCTACAAACCCTAAAATCAACCCTAAAAACCATTTAAAACCCTTAGAAAACCCTAAGGCCCAAATCCTAAACCTGTAAAACCCTAAACCCTAACCTAAAACCCTAAATCCTAAACCTAAAAAAACCTTAAACCCTAAACCCTAATCTAAAACCCTAAATCCTAAACCTAAAACCCTAACAAACCCTAAATCTTATAAACACTAAAGTAAACCCTAAAAACCAATAAAAACTCTTACAAAACCTGATGCTCTAAGCCCTAAATCCTAAAACATTATAAAACCCTAAACCTAATAAACACATTAAACTCTAAACCCTAGACCTTAGACCCTAAAAAACCTTAAGAAACACTGAAACCTTAAAAACCCTAAAACAACTACAAACCCCAAAACCTAAAAAAAATCTAAGGTCTAAATACTATAAAGCCACACTAAATCGTATATGCTAATCCCTAAAAAGGACAAAAAAAGAACCCCAAAAACCCCAAAACCTAAATCCTAAAACATTATAAAACCCTAAACACTAAAAAAACTTAACATAAAAAATCCAACGCCATAAACCCTTAAGAACCTAGATTAAACCCTTAACCTAAAACCCTAAACCAAAGAAAACCCTAAGCCCTAAACACTAAACCCGAAGAACTAACCTAAAACCTTAAAAAACCTTAAATCCTATAAAACATAAAATAAACCCTAAAAACCATTTAAAAACACCACAAAACCCTCAGCTCTACCCTAAATACTAAAAATCTGTAAAGCTTAAGCCTAAAAAACACTAAAAACACCAAAGAGGCAATTAACCCTTAAAACCCTAAAAGCCCCAAAAATCCCCAAACCTAAAAAATTCTAAGCTCTAAACCATATAATGCCCTAAATCATATATGCTAAACCCTAGAAAATACAAAAAAAACCCTAAGGCCAAAACCCTAAACCTATTAAACCCTAAAAAAGATTAACATAAAAACCCAAAGCCCTAAACCCTTAAAACACAGATAAATTCTTCACCTAAAATCCTAAAACTAAAAAAATCATAAGCCCTAAATCCTAAACACTAAAATAAACCCTAAAACCATTTAAAACCCCTACAAAACTCTAAGGTATAAACACTGAATCCTAAAATTCTGTTAACCCTAAACCAAAAAACACAAAAAAAAAAAAAACAAAACCCTAAAAACCTCTAAAGTCTAAACCCTATAAAGCCCTAAATCATCTACGCTAAACCCTAAAAAATAGAAAAAAAAACCTAAGCCCTAAACTCAAAAAACATAAAACCCTAAAAAAATTTAACCCAAAAAACCCACAGCCCTAAACCCTAAAAACCAAGATTAAACCCTTCACCTAAAACCCTAAACCTACAAAAATCCTAGCCTAAAACCCTAAATCATAAACCTAAAACCCTAAGAAATCCTAAACTATAAATGATAAGAAACCCTAAATCCTATAAACCTAAAAACCATTTAAAACCCTTACTTAATCCTAAACTTGAAACCCTAAATCCTAAAAAACCTTAAGAAACACTTAACCCTTAAAAGCACTAAAACACCCAAAAACCCCTAAATCTAAAAATGCTCTAAGTTCTAAACCCTATAAAGCCCTAAATCTTACGTGCTAAACCCTAAAAAACACTAAAACCATAATTCCTAAACCCTAAACTAATAAACCACTAAAAAATCTTAACCCAAAAAATCCAAAGCCCTAAACCTTAAAACCCAAGATAGAACTCTCAACATAAAACCCAAAACCTAAAAAAAAACCCTAAACCCTAAACCCTAACCTAAAACCCTAAATCCTAAACCTAAAACCATAAGAAACCCTAAATCGTATAAACACTAAAATAAACCCTAAAAACCAATTAAAACTCCTACAAAACCTGATGCTCTAAGCCCTAAATCCTAAAACATTAGAAAATCCTAAACCTAATAAACACAATAAACTCTAAGCCCTAGACCTTAAACCCTAAAAAACCCTAACAAACACTTAAACCTTAAAAACCATAAAACAACTACAAGCCCCTAAGTCAAAAAAAAAAACTCTAAGCTCTAAATATAATAAAGCCACCCTAAATCGTATATGCTAATCCCTAAAGGAGACAGAAAAAAACCCCAAAAACCCCAAAACCTAAATTACTCCAATTGTAAATACTATAAAGCCCTAAATTGTATATGGTAAACACTAAAAAAAAAAGAAGTAAAACCCCTAAGTCTTAAAACAATAAAACCCTAAAAAAGCTTAACTTATAAAACCCAAAGCCCTAAACCCTATGAACCTTGATTAAACCATTATCCTAAATCCCTAATCCCTAAACCCTAAACCCTAAACCAGAATCACTAACCTAAAACCTTAAATCCTAAACCTAAAACACTAAGAAACCCTAAAACTCAAATCTTAAAAAACCCTAAATACTATAAACCCTAAAAAAAGTCTAAATAGTAAACCTTAAGAAACCCTATATCCTATAAAAACCTAAAATAAACCCTAAAAACAATCTAAAAAACCTAGAAAACCCTTAGCACTAAATCCTAAATCCAAAATATCTGTAAACATTAAACCTAAGAAACACAAAAAAAAAAACCCTAAGCACTAAACCCTAAAACCCCAAAGAGACACTTAACCCTTAAAACCCTAAAAACCCCAAATCCCCCAACACAAAAAAAGGCTAATCTCTAAGCCGTATAAAGCCCTAAATCGTATATGCTAAACCCTAAAAGATACAAAAAAACCCTAAGGCCAAAACCCTGAACCTATAAAACCATAAAAAAGCATAACATAAAAAACCCAAAGCCCTAAACCCTTAAAACAAATAAAATTCTTAACCTAAAACCCTACAACTAAAAAAACCGTAAGCCCTAAATCCTAAACCCTAACCTATAAACCCTAAAACCATTTAAAACCCCTACAAACCCTAAGCTCTAAACACCCAATCGAATGTTAACCCTAAACTAAAAAACACAAAAAAAAAAAAAAAAAAACTAAAAGCCCCAAAAACCCCTAAACCTAAAAAACTATGAAGTCTAAACCCCATAAAGCCCTAAATCATATATGCTAAACCCAAAAAATACAAAATTACTAAGCCATAAACCCTAAACATATAAAACCCTAAAAAAACATAACCTAAAAAAGCCACAGCCATTAACCCTAAAACTAAGATTAAACCATTAACCTAAAACACTAAACCTACCAAAACCCTAGCCTAAAACCCTAAATCATAAACATGAAACCCTAAGAAATCCTAAACCCTAAACCATCAGAAACCCTAAATCCTATAAATCCTAAAATAAACCCTAAAAACCATTTAAAACCCCGACAAAACCCTAAGGCCAAAACCCTAAACCTGTAAAACCCTAAAAAAACTTAACATAAAAAACCCAACGCCATAAACCCTTAAAACATGGATAAAATTTTTAACCTAAAACCCTTAAACTAAAAAAGCCATAAGCCGTAAATCCTAAACCCTAACCTATAAACCATAAAATAAATCTTAAAACTATTTAAAACCCCTACAAAACCCTAAGCTCTAAACACACAATCCTAAAAATCCCCTAAAAGCCCGCAAAAACCCCTAAACCCAAAAAACTCTGAAGTCTAAACCCTATAAAAGCCCTAAATCATATATGCTAAACCCTAAAATATATGAAAAACCCTAAGAGCCCAAACCCTAAACATATAAAACCCTAAAAACACTTAATCTAAAAAACCCACAGCCATAAACCCAAAAAACCAAGATTAAACCCTTAACCTAAAACCCTAAACCTACAAAAACCCTAGCCTAAAACCCTAAATCATAAATCGAAAACTCTAAGAAATCCTAAATCGTAAACCATAAGAAATCCTAAATCTTTTAAACCCTAACATGAACCCTAAAAACAATTTAAAACCCCTACAAAACCCTAAGCTTAAAACCTTAAATCCTAAACCCAAAACCCTAAGAAACCCTAAACCTTAAACCTTAAACCATAAGAAACCGTTAACCCTATAAACCCTAAAAAAATATTCCTATAAACCCTAAAAAATAACTCTAAACCCTAAACCTTAAGAAACCCTAAATCCTAAAAAGCCTAAAATAAAACCTAAAACCCATTTAAAAACCCGACAAAACCATATGCTCTAAACCCTAAATCCTAAAAATCTGTAAACCTTAAACCTAAAAAACAAAAAAAAAAAAACCTAACAACTAAACCCCAAAAATCCCAAAGAGACACTTAACCCTTAAAACCCTAAAAACCTCAAAAACCCCCTAACCTAAAAAATTCTAAGCTCTAAACCGTATAAAGCCCTTAATCATATGCTAAATCCTAAAAACTACAAAAAAAGAACCTAAGGCAAATCCTAAACCTATAAAACCCAAAAAAAGTTTAACATAAAAAACTCAAAGCCCTAAACCCTTAGAACATAGACAAAATTCTTAACCTAAAACCCTAAAACTAAAAAAACCATAAGCCCTAAATCCTAAACCCTAACCTATAAACCCTAAAATAAACCCTAAAACCATTTAAAACCCCTACAAAATCCTAAGATCTAAACACTCAATCCTGAAACTCTTTTAACCCTAAACCAAAAAACACAAGAAAAGCCCTAACAACCCCAAAAACCTCTAAACCAAAAAAGTTATCAAGTCTAAATCCTATAAATCCCTAAATCATCTATGCTAAACCCTAAAGGACACAAAAAAAACCTAAGTCCTAATCCCTAAAATATAAAACCCTAAAAATACTTAAACTAAAAAGCCCAAAGCCATAAACAATAAAAACCAAAATCAAACACTTAACCTAAAACCCTAAACCTACAAAACCATAGCCTAAAACCCCAAATCAAAAACCCAAAAACCTAAAATCCTAAGAAATCCTAAACCCTAAACCATAGAAACCCTAAATTCTATAAACCCTAAAATAAACCTAAAAACCATTTAAAACCACTACAAAACTCTAAGATTGAAATCCTAAATCCTAAAAAACCTTAAGAAACACTTAACCCTTAAAAACACTAAAACACCCAAAAACCCCTAAACCTAAAAAACTCCAAGCTCTAAACCCTATAATGCCCTAAATCTTATATGCTAAACCCTAAAAAACACTAAAAACCCAAAGCCTTAAATTCTAAACCTACAAAGCACTAAAAAAGCTTAACCCAAAAAAGCCAAAGCCTTGAACCTTAAAAACCTAGATAAAACTTATTACCTAAATCCCAAAACCTAACCCTAACCGAAAACCCTAAATCCTAAACCTAAAACCCTAAGAAACCCAAAATATTATAAACCCTAAAATAAACCCTAATAACCAATTAAAACTCCTACAAACCTGATGTTCTAAGCCCTAAATCCTAAAAATCCATAAATCCTAAACCTAAAAAACACAAAAAATACACCCTAACAAACACTTAAACCATAAAAACCCTAAAAACTACAAGCCCCTAAACCTAAAAAAAATCTAAGCTCTAAATACTATAAAGCTGCAGTAAATTGTATATGCTAATCCCTAAAAAGGACCAAAAAATCCCAAAAAACCCCAGAAAACTAAAAAACTCGAAGCTCTAAAATCTACAAAGCCCTAAATCGTATATGCTAAACCCTAAAAAACAAAAAACAAAAAATTCTAAGCCCTAAATCGTAAGAACCTAGATTAAACCCTTAACCAAATACCCTAAACCTATAAAAATCATAAACCTCAAACCCTAAACCCGAAGCACTAATCTAAAACCTTAAATCCTAGACCTAAAACCCTAAGAAACCCTAAACCTTAAACCCTAAGAAACCCTAAATCATATAAACCCTAAAAAAAACTCTAAACCCTAAAACTTAAGAAACACTAAGCCTTAAACCCTAAACCCTAAACCCTAAACTCGAAGCAATAACCTAAAACCTTAAATCCTATTCCTAAAACCCTAAGAAACCCTAAACTTTAATCCTTATGAAACTCTTCGTCCTATAAACCCTAAAAAATAACTCTAAACCCTAAACCTTAAGAAACCATAAATCCTATAAAATCTAAAATAAACCCTAAAACCCATTTAAAAACCTGACAAAACCCTATGCACCAAACCCAAAGAGACACTTAACCCTTAAAACCCTAAAAACCTCAAAAACCCCCAAACCTAAAAAATGCTAAGCTCTAAACCATATAAAGCCCTTAATCGTATATGCTAAACCCTAAAAAATACAAAAAAAAAAACCTAAGGCAAAATCCTAAACCTATAAAACCCTAAAAAAGTTTAACATCAAAAAACCCAAAGCCCTAAACCCTCAGAACATAGACAAAATTCTTAACCTAAAACCCTAAAACTAAAAAAACCATAAGCACTAAATCATAAACCCTAACCTATAAACCCTAAAATAAACCCTAAATACATTTAAAACCCCTACAAAACCCTAAGATCTAAACACTCAATCCAGCAAATCTTTTAACCCTAAACCAAAAAACACAAAAAAAAGCCCTAACAACCCCAAAAACCCCTAAACCAAAAAAGCTGTCAAGTCTAAATCCTATAAAGCCCTAAATCATCTACGCTAAACCCTAAAAGACACAAAATAACCTAAGCCCTAATCCATAAACATATAAATCTCTAAATAAACTTAAACTAAAAAGCCCAAAGTCATAAACACTAAAAACAAAAATTAAACCCTTAACCTACAAAACCATAGCCTAAAACCCCAAATCAAAAACCTAAAACCCTAAGAAATCCTAAACCCTAAACCATAAGAAACCCTAAATTCAATAAACCCTAAAATAAACCCTAAAAACCATTTAAAACCCCTACAATACTCTAAGCTTGAAACCCTAAATCCTAAAAAACCTTAAGAAACACTTAACTCTTAAAAACACTAAAACACCCAACAACCACTAAACCTAAAACACTCCTAGCTCTAAACCCTATAATGCCCTAAATCTTATATGCTAAACCCCAAAAAACACTAACCCAAAGCCTTAAATTCTAAACCTATAAAGCACTAAAACACCTTAACCTAAAAAAGCCAAAGCCCCAAACCTTAAAATCCTAGATAAAACTCTTTACCTAAAACCCAAAACCTAACCCTAACCGAAAACCCTAAATCCTAAACCTAAAACCCTAAGAAACCTTAAAAACCGAGATAAAACTCTTTACTTAAAACCCAAAACCTAAAACTAAAATCCTAAGAAACCCAAACTATTATAAACCCTAAAATAAACCCTAATAACCAATTAAGACTCCTACAAACCTGATGCTCTAAGCCCTAAATCCTAAAAATCCATAAATCCTAAACCTAAAAAACACAAAAAACCCTAAGCCCTAAACCTTACACCCTAAAAAACCCTAAGAAACACTTAAACCTTAAAAACCCTAAAAAACTACAAGCCCCTAAACCTAAAAAAATCTAAGCTCTAAATACTATAAAGCCACTATAAATCAAATATGCCAATCCCTAAAAAGGACCAAAAAACCCCTAATAAACTAAAAAACTTGAAGCTCTAAATCCAACAAAGCCCTAAATCGTATATGCTAAACACTAAAAAACAAAAAAGAAAAAACTCTAAGCCCTAAACCGTAAGAACCTAGATTAAACCCTTAACCTAAAACCCTGAACCTATAAAAATCCTAAGCATTAAACCCTAAACCCAAAGCACTAACCAAAAACCTTAAATCGTAGACCTAAAACCCTAAGAAACTCTAAACCTTAAACCCTAAGAAACCATAAATTCAATAAACCCTAAATAAAATTCTAAACCCTAAAACTTAAAAAACCCTATGCCCTAAACCTTAAACCCTAAACTCGAAGCAATAACCTAAAACCTTAAATCCTAATCCTAAAACCCTAAGAAACCCTAAACCTTAATCCTTATGAAACTCTTCATCCTATAAACCCTAAAAAATAACCCTAAACCCTAAACCTTAAGAAACCCTAAGTCCTATAAAATCTAAAATAAACCCTAAAATCCATTTAAAAACCCAACAAAACCCTATGCTCTAAACCCTAAATTCTAAAAATCTATAAAACTTAAACCTAAAAAAAAAAAAAAAAAAAAAAAAAAAAAACCTAACAACTAAACCCCAAAAATCCCAAAGAGACACTAAACCCTTAAAACCCTAAAAACCTCAAAAACCCCCAAACCTAAAAAATGCTAAGCTCTAAACCATATAAAGCCCTTAATCGTATATGCTAAACCCTAAAAAATACAAAAACAAAAAACCTAAGACAAAATCCTAAACCTATAAAACCCTAAAAAAGTTTAACATAAAAAACCCAAAGCCCTAAACCCTTAGAACATAGACAAAATTCTTAACCTAAAACCCTAAAACTAAAAAAACCATAAGCCCTAAATCCTAAACCCTAACCTATAAACCATAAAATAAACCCTAAAACCATTTAAACCCCTTACAAAACCCTAAGATTTAAACACTCAATCCTAAAAATCTGTTAAGCCTGAACAAGAAAACACACAAAAAAAACCCTACAAACCCCACAAACCTCTAAACCTAAAAAACTCTAAAGTCTAAACCCTATAAAGCCCTAAATCAAATAAGCAAAATCGTAAAAAACACAAGAAAACCTAAGCCCTAAACCCTAAACATGTAAAACCCTGAAAAAACTTAACCTAAAAAACCCACAGCCCTAAACCCTAAAAACCAAGATTAAACCCTTAACCAAAACCCTAAATATAAAAAAACCCTTGCCTAAAACCCTTAATCATAAACATCAAACCTGAAGAAATCCTAAACCCTAAACCATAAGAAACCCTAAATCCTATAAACCCTAAAATATACCCTAAAAACCATTTAAAACCCCAACAAAACCCTAATCTTGAAACCCTAAACCATTTAGAGCCCTAAAATCACTTAACCCTTAAAATCACTAAAACACCCAAAAACCCCTAAACCTAAAAAACTCTAAGCTCTAAACCATTTAGAGCCCTAAATCTTATATTTTAAAGAATAAAAAACACTTAAAACCATAAGCCTTCAACCCAAAACCTATAAAGCACTACAAAACCTTAACCTAAAAAAGCTAAAGCCGTAAACCTTAAAAACCTAGATAAAACTCTTAACCTAAAACCCAAAACCTAAACCCTAAACCCTAAACCCTAACCTAAATCCCTAAATCCTAAACCTAAAACCATATGAAACCCCAAATCTTATAAACCTTAAAAACCAATTAAAACTCCTACAAAACCTGATTCTCAAAGCCCTATATCCTAAAATTCGATAAACCCTACACCTTAAAAACACAAAAAACACTAAACCCTAAACCTTAAACCCTAAGAAACACTTAAACCTTAAAAACCCTAAAAAAACTACAATCCCCTAAACCTAAAAAAATCTAAGCTCTAAATACTATAAAGCCACCCTAAATCATATATGCTAATCACCAAAAAGGACAAAAAAACCCCAAAAACTAAATAAGCTCTAAACCCTATAAAGCCCTAAATCGTATATGCTAAACCCTAAAAAATAAAAAAAATAAAAAAACACTAAGCCCTAAACCAATAAAACCCTAAAAAATCTTAACCTAAAAAACCCAAAGACCTAAACCCTAATAACCTTGATTAAACTCATAACCTAAAATCCTAAACCTAAAAAACCCTAAGCCCTAACTAAACCCTAAACCAGAAGTACTAACCTAAAACCTTAAATCCTTAACCTTAAACCCTAAGAAACCCTACAAACCAAGATTAAACACTTAACCTAAAATCCTAAAGCTATAAAAAAAACACTTGCCTGAAACCTTAAATCATAAACCTAAAACTCGAGGAAATCCTAAACCTTAAACTATAAGAAGCCCTAAATCCTATAAACCCTAAAATAAACCCTAAAAACCATTCAAAACCCCTACAAAACCCTAAGCTTGAAACCCTAAATCCTAAAATACCTTAGGAAACACTTAACCCTTAAAAACACTAAAGCATCCAAAAACCCCTAAACCTCCAAAAAGCCTAATCTCTAAACCCTATAAAGCCCTAAATCTGATATGCTAAACCCTAAAAAACACTAACCCTAAGCCTTAAATCCTAAATCGATAAAGCACTAAAAAAACTTAACATAAAAAAGCCAAAGCCCTAAACCTTAAAAACCTAGATAAAACTCTTAATCTAAAACCCAAAACCTAAACCCTAAACCCTAACCTAAAACCCTAAATCCAAAACCTAAAACACTAAGAAACCCTAAATCTTATAAACACTAAAAACAAATTAGAACTCCTACAAAACCTGATGATCTAATCCCTAAATCCTAAAAATCCATACACCCTAAACCTAAAAAACACAAAAAACCGTACGCCCTAAACCTTAAACCCTAAAAAACCCTAAGAAACACTTAAACCTTAAAAACCCTAAAAAAACTACAAGACCCTAAACCTAAAAAAATATAAGCTCTAAATACTATAAAGCAGCCCTAAATCGTATATGCTAGTCCTTAAAAAGGACAAAAAAACACCAAAAACTAAAAAACTCTAGGCTCTAAACCCTATAAAGCCCTAAATCGTATATGTTTAACCCTAAAAAAAAAAAACCTAAGCCCTAAACCAATAAAACCCTAAAAAATCTTAACCTAAAAAACCCAAAGCCCTCAACACTAATAACCTAGAATAAACCCTTAACCTAAAACCCTAAACCTAAAAAAACCCTAAGCCCTAAACCCTAAACCCTAAACCAGATGCACTAACCTAAAACATTAAATCCTAAACCTAAAACCCTAAGAAACCCTAAACTTTAAACCTTAAGAAACCCTTTGTCCTAGAAACCCTAAAAACAATTGTAAACCCTAAACCTAATAAAATCTAAAATAAACCTTTAAAACCATTTAAAATGACTAAGCTCTTAACACTAAATTCTAAAAATCTGTAAACCTTAAACCTAAAAATCACAAAAAAAACCCTAAGCACAAACCTTAAAAACCCTTAAAAGCACTAAAACACCCAAAAACCCCTAAACCTAAAAAAGCTCTAAGCTCTAAACCCTATGAAGCCCTAAATCTTACATGCTAAACCCTAAAAAACACTAAAACCCTAATTCCTAAACCCTAAACTAATAGACCACTAAAAGACCTTAACCCAAAAAATCCAAAGCTCTAAACCTTAAACCCTAGATAAAACTCTTAACATAAAAGCCAAAACCTAAAAAAAACCCTAAACCCTAACCTAAAACCTTAAATCCTAAACCTAAAACCCTAAGAAACGCTAAATCTTACAAACACTAAAATAAACCCTAAAAACCAATTAAAACTTCTACAAAACCTGATGCTCTAAGCCCTAAATCCTAAAACATTATAAAACCCTAAACCTAATAAACACAATAAACTCTAAGCACTAAACATTAAACCCTTAAAAACCCTAAGAAACACTTAAACCTTATAAGCACTAAAACAACTATACTATAAAGCCGTCCTAAATTGTATATGCTAATCCCTAAAAAGGACAAAAAAAAACCCCAAAAACCCCAAAACCTAAACTACTCCAACTCTAAATACTATAAAGCTCTAAATTGTATATGGTAAGCCCTAAAAAACACAAAGAAACCTAAGCCCTAAACCCTAAACATATAAAACCCTAAAAAAACTTAACCTAAAAAGCCCACAGCCATAAACCCTAAAAACCAAGATTAAATCATTAACCTAAAACCCTAAACCTATAAAACCCTAAAAATAAACCATAAAAACCATTTAAAACCCCTACAAAACCCTAAGGCCAAAACCCTAACATATAAAACCCTAAAAAAACATAACATAAACAACCCGCACTAAACCCTTAAAACATAGATAAAATTCTTAACCTAAAACCCTAAAACTAAAAAACCATAAGCCCTAAATCCTAAACCCTAACCTATAAACCATAAAATAAACCCTAAAACTATTTAAAACCACTACAAAACCCTATGCTCTAATCACTCAATCCTAAAAATCTGTTAACAATAAAACAAAAAACACAAAAAATCACCTAAAAACCCCCAAAAGCCCCTAAACCTAAAAAACTCTAAAGTCTAAATCCTATAAAGCCCTAAATCATATATGCTAAACCATAAAAAACATGAAAAAACCTAAGACCCAAACACTAAACATATAAAACCCTTAAAAAACTTAATCTAAAAAACCCATAGCCATAAACCATAAAAACCAAGATTAAACCCTTAACCTAAAACCCTAAACGTAAAAAACCCTAGCCTAAAACCCTATATCATAATCCTAAAACCCTAAGAAATCCTAAACCCTAAACCATAAGAAACTCTAAATCTTTTAAACCCTAAAACAAACCCTAAACTAATAAACCACTAAAAGACCTTAACCCAAAAAATCCAAAGCACTAAACCTTAAAATCTTAGATAAAACTCTTAACATAAAACCCAAAGCCTAAAAAAAAACACTAAACCTTATACCCACAGCCCTAAACCCTAAAAACAAAGATTAAACCCTTAATCTAAAAGCCTAAACCTACAAAAACCCTAGCCTAAAACCCTAAATCATAAACCTAAAACCCTAAGAAATCCTAAACTGTAAACGATACGAAACCCTAAATCAGATAAACCCTGAAATAAACCCTAAAAACCATTTAAAACCCCTACTAAATCCTAAGCTTGAAACCCTAAACCCTAAAAAACCTTAAGAAACACTTCACCCTTAAAAGCACTAAAACACCCAAAAACCCCTAAACCTGTAAAAGCTCTAAGCTCTAAACCCTATAAAGCCCTATATGTTACATGCTAAACCCTAAAAAACACTAAAACCCTAATTCCTAAACCCTAAACTAACAAACCACTAAAAAACCTTAACCCAAAAAATTCAATGCCCTAAACCTTAAAACCCTAGATAAAACTGTTAACATAAAACCCAAAACCTAAAAAAAACCCTAAACCTTAAACCTAAACCCTAATCTAAAACCCTAAGAAACCCTAAATCTTATAAACACAAAAATAAACCCTAAAAACCAATTAAAACTCCTACAAAACCAGATGATGCTCTAAGCCCTAAATCCTAAAACATTATAAAACCCTAAACCAAATAAACTCAATAAACTCTAAGCCCTAGACCTTAAACCCTAAAAAACCCTAAGAAACACTTAAACCTTAAAAACCCTAAAACAAATACAAGCCCCTAAATCAAAAAAAAAAAAAATCTAAGCTCTAAATACTATAAAGCCGCCTTAAATCGTATATGCTAATCCCTAATAAGGATAAAAAAGACCCCAAAAATTAAAAACTCTATGCTATAAACCCTATAAAGTTCTTAATCATATATGCTTAACCCTAAATTGTATATGGTAAATGCTAAAAAAAAAAAAAAAAACCCTAAGAACTAAACTAATAAAACCCAAAAAAATCTTAACCTATAAAACCCAAATCCCTAAGCCCTATGAACCTAGATTAAACCGTTATTCGAAAACCCTAAACCCTAAACCCTAAACCAGAATCACTAACCTAAAACCTTAAATCCTAAACCTAAAACACTAAGAAACCCTAAACCTTAAATCTAAAGAAACCCTAAATCCTATAAACCGTAAAAAAAACTCTAAACCCTAAATCTTAAGAAACCCTAAATCCTATAAAAACCTATAATAAATCCTAAAAACCATTTAAAAACCCTACAAAACCGTTAGCTCTAACCTTAAATCCTAAATATTTGTAAACCTTAAATCTAAGAAACACAAAAGAAAAACCCTAAGCACTAAACCCTAAAAACCCCAAATAGACACTTAACCATTAAAACCCTAAAAATCCCAAATCCCCCAAAACAAAAAAAGTCTAAGCTCAAAGCCGTATAAAGCCCTAAATCGAATATGCTAAACCCTAAAAGATACAAAAATACCCTAAGGCCAAAACCCTAAACCTATAAACCCTAAAACCATTTAAAATCCCTACAAAACACTAAGCTCTAAACACCAAATTAGATGTTAACCCTAAACTAAAAAACAGACCAAAAAAACTAAAGACCCCAAAAACCCCTAAACCTGAAAAACTATAAAGTCTAAACCCTATATAGCCCTAAATCATATATGCTAAACCCTAAAAAAAACAAAAAAACTTAAGCCCTAAAACCTAAACATATATAACCCTGGAAAAACTTAACCCAAAAAACCCACAACCATTACCCCTGAAAACAAAGATAAAATCATTAAGCTAAAATCCTAAACATACAAAAACCCTAGCCTAAAACCCTTAATCATAAACCTAAAACCCTAAGAAATCCTAAACCCTAAACCATAAGAAACCCTAAATCCTATAAATCCTAAAATAAACCCTAAAAACCATTTAAAACCCCTACAAAACCCTAAGGCCAAAACCCTAAACATATAAAACCCTAAAAAAATTTAACATAAAAACCCAACGCCATAAACCCTTAAAGCATGGATAAAATTCATAACCTAAAACCCTAAAACTAAACAAACAATAAGCCATAAATCCTAAACCCTTACCTATAAACCATAAAATAAACCCTAAAACTATTTAAAACACCTACAAAACCCTAAGCTCTAAACACTCAATCCTAAAAATCTATTAACAATAAAACAAAAAACACAAAAAATCCCCTAAAAACCCCTAAACCCAAAAAATTCTAAATTATAAACCCTATAAATGCCCTAAATCATATATGCTAAACCCTAAAAAACATGGAAAAACTTAAGACCCAAACCCTAAACATATAAAACCCTAAAAAAACATAATCTAAAAAACCCACAGCCATAAACCCTAAAAACCAAGATTAAACCCTTAACTTAAAACCCTAAACCTATAAAAACCCTAGCCTAAAACCCTAAATCATAAACCTAAAACCCTAAGAAATCTTAAACCCTAAACCATAAGAAACCCTAAATCTTTTAAATCCTAAAATAAACCCTAAAAACAATTTAAAACCCCTACAAAACCCTAAGCTTAAAACCCTAAATCCAAAAAAACCTTAAGAACCTAGATTAAACCCTAAACCTAAAACCCTAAGCCCTAAACACTAAACCCGAAGCACTTACCTAAAAGCTTAAAAAACCTTAAATCCTATAAAACATAATATAAACCCTAAAAACCATTTAAAAACCCCACAAAACCCTAAGCTCTACCCTAAATCCTAAAAATCTGTAAACCTTAAACCTAAAACACACAAAAAAAAACTCAAAAAACCCCAAAGAGACACTTAACTGTTAAAACCCTTAAAACCCCAAAAACCCCCAAACCTAAAAAACTCTAAACTCTAAACCGTATAATGCCCTAAATCGTATATGCTAAACCCTAGAAAATACAAAAAAACCCTAAGGAGAAAATCCTAAACCTATTAAACCCTAAAAGAGATTAACATAAAAACACAAAGCCCCAAACCCTTAAAACACAGATAAATTCTTAACCTAAAATCCAAAACCTAAAAAAATCATAAGCCCTAAATCCTAAACCCTAACCTCTAAACACTAAAATAAACCCTAAAACCATTTAAAACCCCTACAAAACCTTAAGCTATAAACACTGAATCCTAAAAATCTATTAACCCTAACCCAAAAAACACACAAAAAAAAAAAAAAAACAAAACCCTAACAAACTTTAAAGTCTAAACCCTATAAAGCCCTAAATCATATATGCTAAACCCTAAAAAACACAAAAAAACCTAAGCCCTAAACTCAAAATACATAAAGCCCTAAAAAAAATATAACCCAAAAAACCCACATCCCTAAACCCTAAAAACCAAGATTAAACCCTTAACCTAAAACCCTCAACCTACAAAAACCCTAGTCTAAAATTCTAAATCATAAACCTAAAACCCTAAGAAATCCTAAACGGTAAATGATAAGAAACCCTAAATCCTATAAATCCTAAAATAAACCCTAAAAACCATTTAAAACCCCTACAAAATACTAGGATTGAAACCCTAAATCCTAAAAAATCTTAAGAAACACTTAACCCTTAAAAGCACTAAAACACCCAAAAACTCCTAAACCTAAAAAAGCACTAAGCTCTAAATCCTATAAAGCCCTAAATCTTACATGCTAAACCCTAAAAAAAATACCCTAATTCCTAAACCCCAAACTAATAAACCACTAAATAACCTTAACCCAAAAAATCAAAAGCCCTAAACCTTAAAACCCTAGATAAAACTCTTAACATAAAACCCAAAATCTAAAAAAACCCTAAACCCTAAACCCTAACCTAAAACCCTAAATCTTAAACCTAAAACCCTAAGAAACCCTAAATCTTATAAACACTAAGCCCAAAATCCGAAAACATTATAAAACCCTAAACCTAATAAACACAATAAACTCAAAGCCCTAGACCTTAAACCCTAAAAAATCCTAAGAAACACATAAACCTTAAAAACCCTAAAACAACTACAAACCCCTAAACCAAAAAAAAAAAATCTAAGCTCTAAATACTATAAGCCGCCCTAAATCGTATATGCTAAACCCTAAAAAGGACAAAGAAAAACCCCAAAACCTAAACTACTCTTACTCTAAATTCTATAAAGACCTAACTTGTATATGGTAAACCCTAAAAAACAAAATAAAACCTCTAAGCCCTAAATCAATTAAACCCTATAAAATCATAATCTACAAAACCCAAAGCCCAAAACCCTATGAACCTAGATTAAACCATTATCCTAAAACCCTAATCCCTAAGCCCTAAACCCTAAACCAGAAGCACTAACCTAAAACATTAAATCCTAAACCTAAAAACACTAAGAAACCCGAAACCTTAAATCTTAAGAAACCCTAAATCCTATAAACCCAAACAAAAACTCTAAACCCTAGACCTTAAGAAGCCCCAAATCCAATTAAAACTTATAATAAACCCTAAAAATCATTTAAAAACCTTACAAAACCCTAAGCTCTAAACCCTAAATCCTTAAAATTTGTAAACATTAAACCTAAGAAACACAAAAACAAACCCTAAGCACTAAACCCTAAAAACCCCAAAGAGACACTTAACCCTTAAAACCCTAAAAACCCCAAATCCCCTAAAACAAAAAAAAGGCTAAGCTCTAAGTCGTATAACGCCCTAAATCGTATATGCTAAACCCTAAAAGATAAAAGAAAATCCTAAGGCCAAAACCTAAATCTATAAAATCCAAAAAAAGCACAACATAAAAAACCCAAAGCCCTAAACCCTTAAAACATAGATAAAATCCTTATCCTAAAATCGTAAAACTGAAAAAACCATAAGTACTAAATCCTAAACCCTAACCTATAAACCCTAAAACCACTTAAAACCCCTACAAAACCCTAAGATCTAAACACCTAATCGAATGTTAACCCTAAACTAAAAAACACACAAAAAAAAAAACTAAAAACCCCTAAACCTAAAAAACTCTAAAGTCTAAACCTATAAAGGGCTAAATCATATACGCTAAACCCTAAAAAACATGAAAAGACCTAAGACCCAAACCCTAAACATATAAAACCCTAAAAAAGCTTAATCTAAAAAACCCACACCCATAAACCCTAAAAACCAAGAATAAACTCTTAAACTAAAATCCTAAACCTATAAAAACCCTAGCCTAAAACCCTAAATCATAAACCTAAATCCCTAACAAATCCTAAACCCTAAACCATAAGAAACCCTAAATATTTTAAACCCTAAAAGAAACCCTAAAAACAAATTAAAACCCCTACAAAACCCTAAGCTTGAAACCCTAAATTCTAAAAAACCTTAAGAAACACTAAACCCTTAAAAACAGTAAAACACCCAAAAACCCCCAAACCTAAAAAACACTAAGCTCTAAACCCTATAAAGCCCTAAATCGTATATACTTAACCCAAAAAAAAAACCTAAGCCGTAAAACACTAAAACCCTAAAAATGCTTAACATAAAAAGGCCAAATCCCCAAACCTTAAGAACCTAGATTATACCCTTAACCTAAAAAAACCCTAAGCCCTAAACACTAAATCCGAAGCACTAACCTTAAATCCTGTAAAACATAAAAATAAACCCAAAAAACCATTTAAAAACCCTACAAAACCATAAGCTCTACCCTAAATCCTAAAAATCTGTAAACCTTAAACCTAAAAAACACAAACTAAATCCCAAAAACCCCACAGAGACACTTAACCCTTAAAACCCTAAAAACCCCAAAAACCCCCAAACCTAAAAACCGCTAAGCTCTAAACTGTATAATGTCCTAAATCGTATATGCTAAACCCTAAAAACTACAAAAAAACCCTAAGGCCAAACCCTAAACCTATGAAACCCTAAAAAAGATTAACATAAAAACACAAAGCCCTAAACCCTTAAACACAGATAAATTCTTAACCTAAAACCCTAAAACTAAAAAAATCTTAAACCCTAACCTCTAAGCACCAAAATAAACCACAAAACCATTTAAAACCACTACAAAACCCTAAGCTATAAACACTGAATCCTAAAAATCTATTAACCCTAAACCAAAAAAACACAAAAAAAAAAAAAACCTAATAAACTCTAAAGTATAAACCCTATAAAGCCCTAAATCATATATGCTAAACCCAAGAAAACACAAAAAAACCTAAGCCCTAAACTCTAAATACATAAAACCCTACAAAAATTTAACCCAAAAAACCCACAGCTCTAAACCCTAAAAACCAAGATTAAACCCATAACGTAAAACCCTAAGCCCACAAAAACCCTAGCCTAAAACCCCAAATCATAAACCTAAAACCCTAACAAATCCTAAACTATAAACGATAAGAAACCCTAAATCCTATAAACCCTAAAATAAACCCTAAAAACCATTTAAAACCCCTACAAAATCCTAAGCTTGAAACCCTAAATCCTAAAAAACCTTCAGAAACACTTAACCCATAAAAGCACTAAAACAGCCAAAAACCCCTAAACCTCAAAAAGCTCAAAGCTCTAAACCCTACCAAGCCCTAAATCTTACATGCTAAACCCTAAAAAACACTAAAACCCTAATTCCTAAACCCTAAACTAAAAAACCACTAAAAAACATTAACCCAAAAAATCCAAAGCCCTAAACCTTAAAACCCTAGATAAAACTCTTAGCATAAAACCCAAAACCTAAAAAAAACCCTAAATCCTAACCTAAATCATAAACCTAAAATCCTAAGAAACCCTAAATCTTATAAACACTAAAATAAACCCTAAAAACCAAATAAAACTCCTACAAAACCTGATTCTCTATGCCCTAAATCTTAAAGCATTATAAAACCCTAAACCTAATAAACACAATAAACTCTAGGCCCTAGACCTTAAACCCTAAAAAACCCTAAGTCAACTACAAGCCCCTAAACCTAAAAAAAAATAAAAAATCTAAGCTCAAAATACTATAAAGCCGCCCTAAATCGTATATGCTAATCCCTAAAAAGGATAAAAAAAAAAAAACCCCAAAACCTAAACTACTCCAACTCTACATACTATAGAGCCCTATATTGTATATGGTAAACCCTAAAAAACAAAATAAAACCCCTAAGCCCTAAACCAATTAAATCCTAAAAAATTATAACCTATAAAACCCAAAGCCCTAAACCCATAAAACATTGATAAAATTCTCAACCTAAAACCGTAAAACTAAAAAACCATAAGCCCTAAATCCTAAACCCTAACCTATAAACCCTAAAACCATTTAAAACCCCTACAAACCCTAAGCTCTAAACACCCAATCGAATGTTAACACTAAACTAAAAAATACAAAAAAAAAAAAAAAAAACCTAAAAACCCCAAAATCCCCTAAAGCTAAAAAACTCAAAAGTCTAAACCCTATAAAACCCTAAATCATATATACTAAACTCAAATAAACACAAAAAATCTAAGCCCTAAACCCTAAACATAAAAATCCCTGAAAAAACTTAACCCAAAAAACCCACAGCCATAAACCCTAAAAACCATGATTAAACCATTAACATAAAACCCTGAACCTACAAAAACCCTAGCCTAAAACCCTAAATCAAAAACCTAAAATCCAAAGAAATCCTAAACCCTAAACCATAAGAAACCGTAAATCCTACAAACCCTAAAATAAATCCTAAAAACCATTTAAAATCCTATAAAACCCTAAGACCAAAACCCTACACCTATAAAACCCTAAAAAAACATAACATAAAAAACCCAATGCCCTAAACCCTTAAAACATAGATAAAATTCTCATCCTAAAACCCTAAAACTACAAAAACCATAAGCTCTAATTCCTAAACCCTAACCTAAAAATCATAAAATAAACCCTAAATCTATTTAAAACCCCTACAAAACCCTAAGCTCTAAACACTCAATCCTAAAAATCTGTTAACAATAAAACAAAAACCAGAAAAAAAATCCCCTAAAAACCACCAAAAACCCCTAAACCTAATAAACTCTAAAGTCTAAACCCTATAAAAACCTAAATCATATATGCTAAACCCTAAAAAACATGAAAAAACCTAAGACCCAAACCCTAAATATATAAAACCCTAAAAAAACATAATCTAAAAAACCCACAGCCATAAACCCTAAAAACCAAGATTAAACCCTTAACCTAAAACGTTAAACCTACCAAAATCCTAGCCTAAAACCCTAAATCATAAACCTAAAACCCTATGAAATCCTAAACCCTAAACCATAAGAAATCCTAAATCTTTTAAACCCTAAAATAAACCCTAGAAACAATTTAAAACCCCTACAAAACCCTAAGCTTGAAACCCTAAATCCTAAAAAACCAAGATTAAACCCTAAACCTACAAAAGCACTAGCATAAAACAAACATAAACCTAAAACCCTAAGAAATTCCAAACTCTTAACCATAAGAAACACTAAATCTTTTAAACGCCAAAATAAACCCTAAGAACAATTTAAAACCCCTATAAACCCCTAAACTTGAAACCCTAAATCCTAAAAAACCTTAAGAAACACTAAACCCTTAAAAATAGTAAAATACAAAAAAGCCCCTAAACCTAAAAAACTCTAACCTGTAAACCCTATAACGCCCTAAATCGTATATACTTATCCCAAAAAAGCAAAAAAAAAAAAAAACCCTAAGCCCTAAAACAATAAAACCCTAAAAAATCTTAACCTAAAAAGGCCAAAGCCTTAAACCTTAAGAACCTAGATTATACCCTTAACCTAAAACTCTAAACCAAAAAAAACCCTAAGCCCTAAACACTAAACCCAAAGCACTAGACCAAAACCTTAAAAAACCTTAAATACTATCAAACATAAAGTAAACCCTAAAAACCATTTAAAAACCCTACAAAACCCTAAGCTCTACCCTAAATCCTAAAAATCTATAAACCTTACACCTGAAAAAAAAAAAAAAACCCTAAAAACCCCAAACAGACACTTAACCCCTAAAACCCTAAAAACCCCAAAAACCCCCAAATCTAAAAAACGCTAAGCTCTAAACTATAGAATGCCCTAAATCATATCTGCTAAACCCTATAAAATAAAGAAAAACCCTAAGGCCAAAACCCTAACCCTAATAAAGATTAACATAAAAACCTAAAACCCTAAACCCTTAAAACACAAATAAATTATTAACCTAAAACCCTAAAACTAAAAAAACCATAAGCCCTAAATCCTAAACCCTAACCTCTAAACACTAAAATAAACCCTAAAACCATTTCAAACCCCTACAAAATCCTTAGCTATAAACACTGAATCCTTAAAATCTATTGACCCTAAACAAAAAAACACAAAAAAAACAAAGCCCTACATCATATATGCTAAACCCTAAAAACCACAAAAAAACCTAAGCCCTAAACTCAAAATACATAAAACCCTGAAAAATTTAACCCAAAAAACCCATAGCCTTAAACCATAAAATTAAACCTTAACCTAAAACCCTAAACCTAAAAATACATGTAAGTTCTAAATACTATAAAGCCGCCCTAAATCGTATATGCTAATCCCTAAAAAGAACAAAAAAAAATCCCAAACACCCCAAAACCTAAACTACTACTCCAACTCTAAATACTATAAAGCCCTAAATTGTATATGGTAAACCCTAAAAAACAAAATAAAACCCCTAAGCCCTAAACCAGTAAAACCCTAAAAAATCTTAACCTATAAAACCCAAAGCCCTAAACCCTATGAACCTAGATTAAACCATTATCCTAAAACCCTAATCCCTAAATCCTAAACCAAAATCACTATCCTAAAACACTAAGAAACCCTAAATCTTAAATCTTAAAAAACCCTAAATCCTATAAACCCTAAAAAAAACTCTAAACCCTAAATCTTAAGTAACCCTAAATCCTACAAAAACCTAAAATAAACCCAAAAACCATTTAAAAACCCTACAAAACCCTATGCTCTAAACCCTAAATCCTACAAATCTATAAACCTTATACCTAAGAAACACAAAAAAAAAAAAAAAAAAACTAAGCACTAAACCCTAAAAACCCCTAAGAGACACTTAACTTTTAAAACCCTGAAACCCAAAATCCCCCAAAACAAAAAAGGCTAATCTCTAAGCCATACAAAGCCCTAAATTGTATATGCTAAATCCTAAAAGATACAAAAAAGCCCTAAGGCCAAAACCCTAAACCTATAAAATCCTAAAAAAGCATAACATAAAAAACCCAAATTCCTAAACCCTTAAAACATAGATAAAATTCTTAACCTAAAACCCTAAAACTAAAAAAACCATAACCCTAAATCCTAAACCCTAACCTATAAACCCTAAAACCATTTAAAACCCCTACTAAACCCTCAGCTCTAAACACCCAATTGAATGTTAACCCTAAACTAAAAACAGGAAAAAAAACCTAAAAACCCCTAAACCTAAAAAACTCTAAAGTCTAAACCCTATCAAACCCTAAATCATATATGCTAAACCCTAAAAAATACAAAAAAACCTAAGCCATAAACCCTAAACATATAAAACCCTAAAAAAACTTAACCTAAAAAACACACAGCCATAAACCCTAAAAACCAAGATTAAACTATTAACCTTAAACCCTAAACCTACCAAAACCCTAGCCTAAAACCCTAAATCATAAACCTAAAACCCTAAGATATCATAAACACTAAACCATAAGAAACCCTAAATCCTATAAAACCTAAACTAAACCCTAAAAACCATTTAAAACCTCTACAAAACCCTAAGTCCAAAACCCTAAACCTATAAAACCCTAAAAAAACTTAACATAAAAAACCCAATGCCCTAAACCCTTAAAACATAAATAAAATTCTTAACCTAAAGCCCTAAAACTAAAAAAACCATAAGCCCTAAATCCTAAACCATAACCTATAAACCATAAAATAAACCCTAAAACTATTTAAAACCCCAACAAACCACTGAGCTCTAAACACTCAATCCTAAAAATCTGTTTACAATAAAACAAAAAACACAAAAAATCCCCTAAAATCCCCCAAAAATCCCTAAACCTAAAAAACTCTAAAGTCTAAAACCTATAATGCCCTAAATCATATATGCTAAAACCTAACAAACATGAAAAAACCTAAGACCCAAACCCTAAATATATAAAATCCTAAAAAAACATAGTCTAAAAAACCCACAGCCATAAACCCTAAAAATCAAGATTTTAACCTAAAACCCTAAATCATAAACCTAAAACCCTAAGAAATCCTAAAGCATAAACCATAAGAAACCCTAAATCTTTTAAACCTTAAACTAAACCCAAAAAACAATTTAAAACCCCTACAAAACCTTAAGCTTGAAATCCTAAATCCTAAAAAACCTTAAAAAATACTCAACCCTAAAAAATAGTAAAACACCGAAAAAGCCCTAAACCTAAAAGACTCTAAGCTCTAAACCCTATAAATCCCTAAATCATATATACTTAACCCAAAAAACCAAAAAAAAAATAAGGCTAAGCCCTAAAACAATAAAACCCTAAAAAATCTTAACCTAAAAAGGCCAAAGCCCTAAACCTTAAGAACCTAGATTAAGCCGTTAACCTAAAACCTTAAACTGAAAAAAAC
The DNA here is from genome assembly GCA_037074985.1 of Solanum bulbocastanum. Lineage (NCBI taxonomy): Eukaryota > Viridiplantae > Streptophyta > Magnoliopsida > Solanales > Solanaceae > Solanum > Solanum bulbocastanum. The sequence goes on along the minus strand of CM073608.1, from coordinate 21,098,734 downwards.
CATAAGCCCTAAACACTAAACCCGAAGCACTAATCTAAAATCTTGAAAAACCTTAAATCTTATAAAACATAAAATAAACACTAAAAACCATTTAAAAACCCGACAAAACCCTAAACTATACCTAAATCCTAAAAATCTGTAAACCTTAAACCCTAAATCGTATACGCTAAACCCTAGAAGATACAAAAAAAGGCTAACGCCAAAACCCTAAACCTACGAAACCCTAAAAAAGATTAACATAAAAACCCAAAGCCCTAAACCCTTAAAACATAGATAAATTCTTAACATAAAACCCAAAAACTAAAAAAACCATAAGCCCTAAATACTAACCCTAACCTCTAAACACTAAAAGAAACCCCAAAACCATTTAAAACCCCTACAAAACCCTAAGCTATAAAAATTGAATCCTAAAAATCTATTAATCCTAGACCAAAAAACACAAAAAAAAAAAACAAAACCCTGAAAAAACTAAAGTCTAAACCCTATAAATCCCTAAGTCACATATGCTAAACCCTAAAAAGCACAAAAAAACCTAAGCCCTAAACTCAAAATACATAAAACCCTAAAAAAATTTAACCCAAAAAACCCACAGCCCTAAACCCTAAAAACCAAGATTAAACCTTTAACCTAAAACCCTAAACCTAAAAAAACCCTAGCCTAAAACTCTAAATCATAAACCTAAAACCCTAAGAAATCCTAAACTGTAAACCATAAGAAACCCTAAATCTTTTAAACCCTAAAATAAACCCTAAAAACAATTTAAAACCCCTACAAAACCCTAAGCTTGAAACCCTAAATCCTAAAAAGCCTTAAGAAAAACTTAACCCTTAAAAGTACTAAAACACCTAAAAACCCCTAAGCCTAAAAAAGCTCTAAGCTCTAAACCCTATAAAGCCATAAATCTTACATGCTAAACCCTAAAAAACACTAAAACCCTAATTCTTAAACCCTAAACTAATAAACCTCAAAAAAAACCTTAACCCAAAAAATCCAAAGCCTTAAACGTTAAAACCCTAGATAAAACTCTTAACATAAAACCTAAAACCTAAAAAAAAACCCTACACCCTAAACCCTAAAACCTAGCCTAAAACCCTAAATCCTAAACCTAAAACCCTAAGAAACCCTAAATCTTATAAACACAAAAAGAAATCCTAAAAACCAATAAAAACTCCTACAAAATATGATGCTCTAAGCCCTAAATCCTAAAACATTATAAAACCCTAAACCTAATAAACACAATAAACTCTAAGCCATAGACCTTAAACCCTAAAAAACCCTTAGAAACTCTTAAACCTTAAAAACCCTAAAACAACATCAAGCCCCTAGACCTCAAAAAAAATCTAGGCTCTAAATACTATAATGCCACCCTAAATCGTAAATGCTAATCCCTAAAAAGGACAAAATAAACCACAAAAACTCCAAAACCTAAACTACTCTAACTCTAAATACTATAAAGCCCTAAATTGTATATGGTAAACCCTAAAAAACAAAATAAAACCCCTAAACCCTAAACCAATAAAACCCTAAAAAATCTTAACCTATAAAACCCAAATCCCTGTACCATAATAACCTAGATTAAACCATTATCCTAAATCCCTAATCCCTAAACCCTAAACCAGAATAACTAACCAAAATCCTTAAATCCTAAACCTAAAACACTATGAAACCTTAAACCTTATATCTTAAGAAATCCTAAATCCTATAAACCCTAAAAAAAACTCTAAACCCTATAAAAACCTGAAATAAACCCTAAATCCTATAAAAACCTGAAATAAACCCTAAAAAGCATTTAAAAACCCTACAAAACCCTAAGATCTAAACCATAAATCCTAAAATTCTATAAACCATAAACCTAAGAAACACAAAAAAAAAAACCCTAAGCACTAAACCCTAAAAACCCCAAAGAGACACTAAACCCTTAAAACCCCAAATCCCCCAAAACAAAAAATGGCTAAGCTCTACGCCGTATAAAGCCCTAAAACACATATGCTAAACCCTAAAGATACAAAAAAAAAAACCCTAACCTATAAACCCTAAAACCATTTAAAACCCCTACAAAACCCTAAGCTCTAAACACCCAATCAAATGATAACCCTAAACTAAACAACACAAAAAAAAAACTAAAAACCCCTAAACCTAGAAAACTCTAAAGTCTACACCCTATACAGCCCTATATCATATATGCTTAACCCTAATAAACACAACAAAACTTAAGCCCTAAGCCCTAAACATATAAAACCATGAAAAAACTTAACCCCAAAAACCCACAGTCATAAACCCTAAAAATCGAGATTAAACCACTAACCTAAAACCCTAAACCTATAAAAACCCTAGCCTAAAATCCTAAATCATAAACCTAAAACCCTAAGAAATCCTAAACCCTAAACCATAAGAAACCCTAAATCCTATAAACCTTAAAATATACTCTAAAAACCATTTAAAGGCCCTACAAAACCCTAAGGCCAAAACCCTAAACCGATAAAATACTGGAAAAACTTAACATAAAAAACCGAACGCCCTAAACCCTTAAAAACACAAATAAATTCTTAACCTAAAAGCCTAAAACTAAAAAAATCATAAGCCCTACATCCTAAACCCTAACCTCTAAACCATAAAATAAACCCCAAAACCATTTAAAACACCTACAAAACCCTAACCTATAAACACCGAATCCTAAAAATCTATTAACCTTAAACCAAAAAACACAAAAAATAAAAAGCCTTAAAAAACTCTAAAGTCTAAACCCTATAAAGGCCTAAATCATATGCTAAACCCTAAAAAACACACAAAAAAAAAACCTAAGCCCTAAATTCAAAATATATAAAACCCTAAAAAAATTTAACCCAAAAACCCCACAGCCCTAAACCCTAAAAACCAAGATTCCCTCTTAACCTAAAACCCTAAACCTACAAAAACCCTAGCCTAAAACCCTGAATCATAAACCTAAAACCCTAAGAAATACTAAACTGTAAATGATAAGAAACCCTAAATCCTATAAACCCTAAAATAAACCCTAAAAGCCATTTAAGAAACACTTAACCCTTAAAAGCACTAAAACACATAAAAACCCCTAAACCTAAAAAAGCTCTAAGCTCTAAACCCTATAAAGCCCTAAATCTTACATGCTAAACCCTAAAAAACACTAAAACCCTAATTCCTAAACCCTAAACTAAAAAACCACTAAAAAATCTTAACCCAAAAAATCCAAAGCCGTAAACCTTAAAATCCTAGATAAAACTCTTAAACCCAAAACCTAAAAAAAACCCTAAACCACAACCTAAAACCTTAAATCCTAAACCTAAAACCCTAAGAAACCCTAAATCTTATAAACACTAAAATAAACCCTAAAAACCAACTAAAACTCCTACAAAACCTGATGCTCTAAGCCCTAAATCCTAAAACATTATAAAACTGTAAACCTAATAAATGCAATAAACTCTAAGCCCTAGACCTTTAACCCTAAAAAGCCCTAAGAAACACTTAAACCTTAAAAACCCTAAAACAACTACAAGCCCCTAAACCTAAAAAAAAAATCTAAGCTCTAAATACTATAAAGACGCCCTAAATCATATATGCTAATCCCTAAAAAGGACAATAAAATACCCCAAAAACCCCAAAACCTAAACTACTCCAACTCTAAATACTATAAAGCCCTAAATTGTATATGGTAAACCCTAGCCTAAAACCCTAAATCATAAATCTAAAACCCTAAGAAATCCTAAACTGTAAACAATAAGAAACCCTAAATCCTATAAACCCTAAAATAAACCATAAAAACAATTTAAAACCCATACTAAATCCTAAGCTTGAAACCCTAAATCCTAAAAAACCTTAAGAAACACTTGACCCTTAAAAGCACTAAAACACCCAAAAACCCCTAAACCTAAAAAAGTCTAAGCTCTAAACCCTATAAAGCCCTAAATCTTATATGCTAAATCCTAAAAAACACTAAAACCCTAAATACTAAACCCTAAACTAATAAACCACTAAAATACCTTAACCCAAAAAATCTAAAGCCCTAAACCTTAAAACCCTAGATAAAACTCTTAACATAAAACCCAAAACCTAAAAAAAACCATATACCCTAAACCCTAGACCAGAACCTAAAACCCCAAATCCTAAATCTAAAACCATTAGAAATCCTAAATCTTATAAACACTATAATAAACCCTGAAAACAAATTAAAACACCTACAAAAACTGATGCTCTAAGCCCTAAATCCTAAAACATTATAAAACCGTAAACCTAATAAATGCAATAAACTCTAAGCCCTAGACCTTTAACCCTAAAAAGCCCTAAGAAACACTTAAACCTTAAAAACCCTAAAACAACTACAAGCCCCTAAACCTAAAAAAAAATCTAAGCTCTAAATACTATAAAGACGCCCTAAATCATATATGCTAATCCCTAAAAAGGACAATAAAAAACCCCAAAAGCCCCAAAACCTAAACTACTCCAACTCTAAATACTATAAAGCCCTAAATTGTATATGGTAAACCCTAAAAAACAAAACAAAACCCCTAAGCCCTAAACCAATAAAACCTTAAAAAATTGTAACCTATAGAACCCGCCCTAAACCCTATGAACCCAAATTAAACCATTATCCTAAAACCCTAATCCCTAAACCATAAACCCTAAACAAGAATCACATACCTAAAACCTTAAATCCTAAACCTGAAACACTAAGAAATGCTAAATCCAATAAACCCTAAAAAACAAATCTTAACCCTAAACGTTAAGAAACCCTAAATCCTATAAAAACCTAAAATAAAACCGAAAAACCATTTAAAAACACTATAAAACCCTAAGCTCTAAACCCTAAATCCTAAAAATCTGTAAACCTTAAACCTAAGAAACACAAAAAAAGAAAAAACTCTTAGCACTAAACCCTAAAAACCCCCAAAGACACACTTAACCCTTAAAACCCTAAAAACCCCAAATACCCCAAAATAAAAAAAGACTAGGCTTTAAGACGTATAAAGCATAAATCGTATATGCTAAACCCTAAGGCCAAAATCCTAAACCTAAAAAGTCCTAAAAAACCATAACATAAAAATCCCAAAGCCCTAAACCCTTAAAACATAGGTAAAATTCTTAACCTAAAACCCCAAAACTAAAAATACCATAAGCCCTAAAACCTAAACCCTAACCTATAATCCATAAAATAAACCCTAAAACTATTTAAAACCACTACAAAACCCTAAGCTCTAAACACTCAATCCTAAAAATATGTTAACAATAAAACAAAAAACACAAAAAAATCCCCTAAAAACCCCCTAAAAACACCTAAACCTAAAAAATTTTCTGAAGTCTAAACCCTATAAAGCCCTAACTCATACATGCTAAACCCTTAAAAACATGAAAAAAACCTAAGACCCGAACCCGAAACATATAAAACCCTAAAAAAACATAATATAAAAAACCCACAACCATAAACTCTAAAAACCAAGATTAAACCCTTAACCTAAAACCCTAAACATACAAAAACCCTAGCATAAAACCCTAAATCATAAACCTAAAACCCTAAGAAATCCTAAACCCTAACCATAAGAAACCCTAAATCTTTTAAACCCTAAAATAAATAGTAAAAACAATTTAAAACCCCTACAAAACACTACGCTTAAAACCCTAAATCCTAAAGAACCTTAAGAAACAGTTAACCCTTAAAAATAGTAAAACACCCAAAAAAACACTAAACCTAAAAAACTCTAAGCTCTAAATCCTATAAAACCATAAATTGTATATACTTAAACCAAAAAAACAAAAGAAAAAACCCTAAGCCCTAAAATAATAAAACCATAAAAAATCTCAACCTAAAAAGGCCAAAGCCCTAAATCTAAGGAACCTATATTAAACCCTTAACCTAAAACCCAAAACCTAAAAAATCCCTAAGCCCTAAACACTAAACACGAAACACTGACCTAAAACCTTAGAAAACCTTAAATCCTATAAAACATAAAATAAACCCTAAAAACCATTTAAAAGCCCTACAAAAACCTAAGCTCTACACTAAATCCTAAAAATGTGTAAACCTTAATCCTAAAAAACACAAAAAAAAACCCTAAAAACCCCAAAGAGAAACTAAACCCTAAAAACCCCAAAAACCCCCAAACCTAAAAAGCGCTAAGCTCTAAATTGTATAATGCCCTAAATCATATATTGTTAACCCTAGAATATACAAAAAAAAAAACCCTAAGGCCAAAACCCTAAAATTATGAAACCCTAAAAAAGATTAACATTAAAAACCAAAGCCCTAAACACTTAAAACACAGATAAATTATTAACCTAAAACCCTAAAACTAAAAAAACCATAAGCCATAAATCTTAAATCCTAACCTCTAAACATTAAAATAAACTCTAAAACCATCTAAAACCCTACAAAACCCTAGCTATAAACACTGAATCCTAAATATCTAATAATCCTAAACCAAAAAAACACAGAAAAACCTAAGCCCTAAAATCAAAATACCTAAAAGCTTAAAAAAAGTTAACCCAAAAAACCCACAGCCCTAAACCCTAAAAACCAAGATTAAACCCTTAACCTAAAACCCTAAACCTAAAAAAACCCTAGCCTAAAACCCTAGATAAAACTCTTAACATAAAACCCAAAACCTAAAACAAACCCTAAACCATAACCTAAAACCCTAAATCATAAACCTAAAGCCCTAAGAAACCCTAAATCTTATAAATATTAAAATAAACCCTAAAACCCAATTAAAACTCCTACAAAACCTGATGCTCTAAGCCCTAAATCCTAAAACATTATAAAACCCTAAACCTAATAAACACAATAAACTCTAAGACCTAAACCTTCAACCCTAAAAAATCCTAAGAAACACCTAAACCTTAAAAACCTTAAATCAACTACAAGCCCATAAATCAAAAAATAATTGTAAGCTCTAAATACTATAAAGCTGCCCTAAATCGTATATGCTAATACCTAAAAAGGACAAAAAAAAAACCCCAAAACCCAAACTACTCTAACGCTAAATACTATAAATACCTAAATTGTATATGGTAAACCCTAAAAAACAAAATAAAAACCCTATGCCCTAAACCAATAAAACCCTAAAAAATAATAACCTATAAAACCCAAAGCCCAAAACCCTATGGACCTAGATTAAACCATTATCCTAAAACCCTAATCCCTAAACCCTAAACCCTAAACCAGAAGCACTAACCTAAAACCTTAAATCCTAAACCTAAAACTCTAAGAAACCCTATACCTTAAATCGTAAGAAACCCTAAATCCTATAAACCTTAAAAGAACTCTAAACCCTAAACCTTAAGAAACCCTAAATCCTATAAAAACATAAAATAAACCCTAAAAACCATTTAAAAACCCTACTAAACCCTAAGTTCTAAATCCTAAATTCTAAAAATATGTAAACCTTAAACTTAAGAAACACAAAAAAAAAAAAAAAAAAAAAAACCTAAGCACTAAACCCTAAAAACCCCAAATCCCCCAAAACAAAAAGAGGCTAAGCTCTAAGCCGTATAAAGCCCAAAATCGTATATGCTAAATCGTAAAAGATACAAAAAAACCCTAAGGCCAAAACCCTAAACCTATAAAATCCTAAAAAAGCATAACATAAAAATACCTAAAGCCCTAAACCCTTAAAACATAGATAGAATTCTTAACCTAAAACCATAAAACTAAAAAAACCGTCAGCCCTAAATCCTAAACCCTAATCTATAAACCCTAAAACCATTTAAAACCCCTACAAAACCCTAAGCTCTAAACACCCAATCGAATGTTAAACCTAATCTAAAAAACACAAAAAAAAAAAAACCTAAAGACCCCAAAAAATCCTAAACCTAAAACACTCTAAAGTCTAAACCCTATAAAGCCCTAAATCTTATATGCTAATCCCTAAAAAACACAGAAAAACCTAAGCCCTAAACCCTAAACATATAAAACCCTGAAAAAACTTAACCTAAAAATCCCATAGCCATAAACCCTAAAAACCAAGATTAAACCATTAACCTAAAAGCCTAAACCTACAGAAACCCTAGCCTAAAACCCCAAATCATAAACCTAAAACCCAAAGAAATTCTAAACCCTAAACCATAATAAACCCTAAATCCTACAAACCCTAAAATAAACCCTAAAAACTATTTAAAACCCCTACAAAACCCTAAGGCCAAAACCCTAAACCAATAGAACCCTAAAAAAAACTTAACATAAAAAATGTAACACCCTAAACCCTTAAAACAAAGATAAAATTCTCAACGTAAAACCCTAAAACTAAAAAAATCCATAAGCCCAAAACCCTAAACCCTAGCCTAACCAAAAAATAAATCCAAAAACTATTTAAAACCCCTAAAAAACCATAAGCTCTAAACATTCAATCCTAAAAATCTATTAATAATAAAACAAAAAACACAAAAAAAATCCCCTAAAAACCCCCAATAACCCCTAAACCTAAAAAACTCTAAAGTCTATACCCTATAAAGCCCTACATCATATATGCTAAATCCTAAAAAACATGAAAAAACCTAAGACCCAAACCCTAAACATATAAAACCCTAAAAAAACTTAATCTAAAAAACCCACAGCCACAAACCCTAAAAACCAAGATTAAGCCCTTAACCTAAAACCCTCAACCTACTAAAACCCTAGCCTAAAATCCTAAATCATAAACCTAAAACCCTAAGAAATCCTACACCCTAAACCATAAGAAACCCTAAATCTTTTAAACACTAAAATAAACCCTAAAAACAATTTAAAACCCCTACAAAACCCTAAACTTGAAACCCTAAATCCTAAAAAACCTTAAGAAACACTAAACCCTTAAAAACAATAAAACACCCAAAAACCCCTAAGCCTAAAAAACTCTGAGCTCTAAACCCTATAAATCCCTAAATCGTATATACTTAACCCAAAAAAATAGAAAAAAAAATACTAAGCCCTAAAACAATAAAACCCTAAAAAATCTTAACCCAAAAAGGCCAAAGCCCTAAATCTTAAAAATCTAAATTAAACCCTTAACCTAAAACCCTAAGCCTAAAAAAGCCCTAAGCCCTAAACACTAAACTCAAATCACCAACCTAAAACCTTAAAAAACCTTAAATCCTACAAAACATAAAATAAACCCTAAAAACCATTTAAAAACCCTACAAAACCCTAAACTCTACCCTAAATCCTAAAAATCTATAAACCTTAAACCTAAAAAACACAAAAAAAATACTAAAATCCCCAAAGAAACACTTAAACCTTAAAACCCTAAAAACCCCCAAAACCCCCAAACCTAAAAAATGCTAAGCTCTAAACTGTATAATGCCCTAAATCGTATAAGCTAAACCCTAAAAAATACAAAAAAACCCTAAGGACAAAACCCTAAACCTACGAAACCCTAAAATCAATTTAAAACCCCTACAAAATCCTAGGATTGAAACTGAAACCCTAATTCCTAAAAAATCTTAAGAAACACTTAACCCTTTAAAGCACTAAATCACCCAAAAACCCCTAAACCTAAAAAAGCTCTAAGCTCTAAATCCTATAAAGCCCTAAATCTTACATGCTAAACCCTAAAAAAATACTAAAACCCTAATTCCTAAACCCTAAACTAATAAACCACTAAAAAACCTTAACCCAAAAAATAAAAAGCCTTAAACCTTAAAACCCTAGATAAAACTCTGAACATAAAACGCACAACCTAAAAAAAACCCTAAACCCTAAACCCTAACCTAAAACCCTAAATCCTAAACGTAAAACCCTAAGAAACCCTAAATCTTATAAACACTAAAATAAACCCTAAAAACCAATTAAAACTCCTACAAAACCTGATGCTCTAAGCCCTAAATCCTAAAACATTATAAAACCCAAAACCTAAAAAACATAATAAACACTATACCCTAGACCTTAAAAAATCCTAAGAAACACTTAAACCTTAAAAATCATAAAACAACTACATCCCCCTAAACCTAGAAAAAAACTAAGCTCTAAATACTATAGAACTGCCCTAAATCATATATGCTAATGCCTAAAAAGGACAAAAAAAAAAAACCCCAAAACCTAAACTACTCTAACACTAAATACTATAAAGCCCTAAATTATATATGGTAAACCCTAAAAAACAAAATAAAATCCCTAAGCCCTAAACCAATAAAACCCAAAAAAATCATAACCTATAAAACCCAAAGCCCTAAACCCTATGAACCTAGATTAAAACATTATCCTAAAACCCTAATCCTTAAAACCTAAACCCTAAACCAGAAGCAATAACCTAAAACCTTAAATCCTAAACCTAAAGCACTAAGAAACCCTAAACCTTAAATCTTCAGAAACCCTAAATCCTATAAATCCTAAAAAAAAACTCTAAACCCTAAACCTTAAGAAACCCTAAATCCTATAAAAACCTAAAATAAACCCTAAAAACCATTTCAAAACACCACAAAACCATAAGCTATAAACCCTAAATACTAAAAATATGTAAACCTAACACCTAAGAAACATAAAAAAAAAAAAACCCTAAGCACTAAACACGAAAAACCCCAAGGAGACACTTAACCCTTAGAACCCTAAAAACCCCAAATCCCCCAAAACAAAAAAAGGCTAAGCTCTAAGCCGTATAAAGCCCTAAATCGTATATGCTAAACCGTAAAAGATACAAAAAAAACCCCAAGGCAAAAATCCTAAACCTATAAAATCCTAAAAAAGCATAACATAAAAAACCCAAAGCCCTAAACTCTTAAAACATAGATAAAATTCTTAACCTAAAATCGTAAATATAAAAAAACCATAAGCCCTAAATCCTAAACCCTAACCTATAAACCCTAAAACCATTTAAAACCCCTACAAAACCTTAAGCTCTAAACACCCAATCAAATGTTAACCTTAAACTAAAAAGCACCCCAAAAACCCCTAAACCTAAAAAACTCTAAAGTCTAAACCCTATAAAGACCGAAATCATATATGCTAAACCCAAAAAAACACAAAGAAACCTAAGCCCTAAACCCTAATCATATAAAACCCTAAAAAACCTTAAACTAAAAATCCCACAACCATAAACCCTAAAAACCAAGATTAAACCATTAACCTAAAATCCTAAACCTACAAAAACCATAGCCTAAAACACTAAATCATAAACATAAAACCCTAAGAAATCCTAAACCCTAAACCATAAGAAACCCTAAATCCTATAAATCCTAAAATAAACCCTTAAAATAATTTAAAACCCCTACAAAACCCTAAGGCCAAAACCCTAAACCTATAAAACACTAAAAAAACTTAACATAAAAACCCCATCGCCCTAAACGCTTAACACATAGATAAAATTCTCAACCTAAAACCCTAAAATTTAAAAAACCATGAGCCCTAAATCCTAAACCCTAACCTATAATCCATAAAATAAACCCTAAAACTATTTAAAACCCCTACAAAACCCGAAGCTCTAAACACTCAATCCTAAAAATCTGTTAACAATAAAACAAAAAACACAAAAAATCACCTAAAAACCAGCAAAAACCGCTAAACCTAAAAAACTCTAAAGTCTAAACCCTATAAAGCCCTAAATCATATATGCTAAACCCAAAAAAACATGAAAAAACCTAAGAAACAAACCCTAAACATATAAAACCCTAAATCTTTTAAACCCTAAAATAAACCCTAAAAACAATTTAAAATCCCTACAAAACCCTAAGCTTAAAACCCTAAATCCTAAAAAACTTAAGAAACACTAAACCCTTAAAAATAGTAAAACACCCAAAAATCCCTAAACCTAAAAAACCCTAAGTCCTAAAACAATAAAATCCTAAAAAATCTTAACCTAAAAAGGCCAAAGACCTAAACCTTAAGAACCTAGATTAAACACTTAACCTAAAACCCTAAACCTAAAAAAACCTTAAGCCCTCAACACTAAACCCGAAGCACTAACTAAAAACCTCAAAAAACCTTAAATCCTATAAAAACATAAAATAAACCCTAAAAACCATTTAAAAACCCAAAGCTCTACCCTAAATCATAAAAATATGTAAACCTTCAACCTAAAAAACATAATAAAAAAACCCTAAAAACCCCAAAGAGAAACTTAACCCTTAAAACCCCCAAACCTAAAAAACGCTAAGCTCTAAACCATATAATGCCCTAAATCATATATGCTAAACCCTAAAAGATACAAAAAACCCTAAGGCCAAAACCCTAAACCTATGAAACCCTAAAAAAGATTAACATAAAAACCCAAAGCCCTAAACCCTTAAAACACAGATCAATTCTTAACCTAAAACCCAGAAACTCAAAAAACCATAAGCCCTAAATCCTAAACCATAACCTCTAAACACCAAAATAAACCCTAAAACTATTTAAAACCCCTACAAAACACTATGCTGCAAACACTGAATCCTAAAAATCTAATAACCCTAAACCAAAAAACACAAAAAAAAAAAACCCTAAAAAACTCTAAAGCCTAAGCCCTATGAAGCCCTAAATCATATATCCTAAACCCTAAAAAAGATGAAAAAATAAGACCCAAACCCTAAACATATATAACCCTAAAAAAACTAATCTAAATAACCCAAAGCCATAAACCCTAAAAACCAAGATTAAACCCTTAACCTACAAAAATCCTAGCCTAAAACCCTAAGAAATCCTAAACTGTAAATGATAAGAAACCCTAAATCCTATAAACCCTAAAATACACACTAAAAACCATTTAAAACCCCTACTAAATCCTAAGCTTGAAACCCTAAATACTAAAAAACCTTAAGAAACATTTAACCCTTAAAAGCACAAAAACACCCAAAAACCCATAAACTTAAAAAAGTTCTAAGCTCTAAACCCTATAAAGCCCCAAATCTTATATGCTAAACCCTAAAAAATATTAAAACCCCTAATTCCTAAACCCTAAACTAACAAACCACTAAAATACCTTAACCCAAAAAATTCAAAGCCCTAAACCTTAAAACCCAAGATAAAACTCTTAACATAAAACCCAAAACCTAAAAAAAACCCTAAATCCTAGACCCTAACCTAAAACCCCAAGTCCTAAATCTAAAACCCTAAGAAATCCTAAATCTTATAAACACTAAAACAAACCCTAAAAACCAATTAAAACTCTTACAAAACCTGATGCTCTAAGCCCTAAATCCTAAAACATTATAAAACCCTAAACCTAAAAAACACAATGAACTCTAAGCCCTAGACCTTAAACCCTAAAAAACACTTAAACCTTAAAAACCCCAGGCCCTAAAACAATAAAACCCTAAAAACTCCTAACATAAAAAGGCCAAATCCTCAAACCTTAAGAACCTAGATTATACCCTTAACCTAAAACACTAAACCTAAAAAAATCCTAAGCCCTAAACACTAAACCCAAAGCACTAACCTAAAACCTTAAAATACCTTAAATCCTATAAAACATAAAATAAACCCTAAAAACCATTTAAAAACCCTACAAAACCCTAAGCTCTACCCTAAATCCTAAAAATCTATAAAACTTAAACCTAAAAAACACAAAAAAAAAAACCCTAAAAACCACGAAGAGACACTTAACCCTTAAAACCCTAAAAACCCCAAAAACCCCCAAACCTAAAAACCGCTAAGCTCTTCACCATAAAATGTCCTAAATCGTATATGCTAAACCCTAAAAAATGCAAAAAAACCCTAAGGCCAAAACCCTAAACCTATTAAACCCTAAAAAAGATTAACATAAAAACCCAAAGCCCTAAACCCTTAAAACACAGATAAATTCTTAACGTAAAACCCTAAAACTAAAAAAACCATAAGCCCTAAATCCTAAACCCTAACCTCTAAACACTAAAATAAACCCTAAAACCATTTAAAACCCCAACAAAACCCTAAGCTAGAAAACTAAATCCTAAAAATCTATTAACCCTAAACCAAAACACACAAAAAAAACAAAACCTAAAAAAACTCTAAAGTCTAAACCCTATAAAGCCCTAAATCATGTAAGCTAAACCCTAAAAAACACAAAAAAAACCTAAGTCCTAAACCCTAAACATATAAAACCCAGAAAAAACTTAACCCAAAAAACCCACAGCCATAAACCCTAAAAACCAAGATTAAACCATTAACCTAAAACCCTAAAACTACAAAAACCCTATCTTAAAACCTAAATCAAAAACCTAAAACCCAAACAAATCCAAAACTCTAAACCATAAGAAACCCTAAATCCTATAAATCCTAAAATAAATCCTAAAAACCATTTAAAACCCCTACAAAGCCCTAAGGCCAACACCCTAAACTTATAAAACCCTAAAAAAACTTCACATAAAAAACCCAACGCCATAAACCCTTAAAACATGGATAAAATTCTTAACCTAAAACCCTAGAACTAAAAAATCATAAGCCCTAAATCCTAAACCCTAACGTATAAACCATAAAATAAACCCTAACACTATTTAAAACCCCTAGAAAACCCTAAGCTCTAAACACTCAATCCTAAAAATCTATTAACAATAAAACAAAAAACACAAAAAATCCCCTAAAAACACCCCATAAACCCTTAAACCCACAAAACTCTAAAGTCTAAATCCTATAAAAGCCCTAAATCATATATGCTAAACCCTAAAAAATATGAAAAAATGTAAGACCCAAACCCTAAACATATAAAACCCTAAAAAAACTTAATCCAAAAAACTAACAGCCATAAACCCTAAAAACCAAGATTAAACCCTTAACCTAAAATCCTAAACCTACAAAAACCCTAGCCCTAAACACTAAATCATAAACCAAAAACTCTAAGAAATCCTAAACCCTAGACAATAAGAAGCACTAAATCTTTTAAACACTAAAATAAAACCTAAAAACAATTTAAAACCCCTACAAAACCCAAAGCTTAAAGCCCTAATTCCTAAAAAACCTTAAGAAACGCTTAACACTTAAAAATAGTAAAACACCCAGAAACCCGTAAACCTAAAAAGCTCTAAGCGCTAAATCCTATAAAGCCCTAAATCGTATATACTTAACCCAAAAAAAAAAAAACCCTATGCCCTAAAACAATAAAACCCTAAAAACTAAGATTAAATCATTAACCTAAAATCCTAAACCTACAAAAACCCTAGCCTAAAATCCTAAATCATAAACCTAAAACCCTAAGAAATCCTAAATCCTAAACCCTAAACCATAAGAAACCCTAAATCCTATAAATCCTAAAATAAACCCTAAAAACCATTTAAAACCCCTACGAAACCCTAAGGCCAAAACCCTAAAAAGACATAACATAAAAAACCCAATGCCCTAAACCCTTAAAACATAGATAAAATTCTTAACCTAGAGCCCTAAAACTAAAAAAAACCATAAGCCCTAAATCCTAAACCCTAACCTATAAACCATAAAATAAACCCTAAAACTATTTAAAACACCTACAAAAGCCTAAGCTCTAAACACTCAATCCTAAAAATCTATTAACAATAAAACAAAAAATACAAAAAATCCCCTAAAAACCTCTAAACCCTAAAAACTCTAAACAATAAACCCTATAAAAGCCCTAAATCATATATGCTAAACCCTAAAAAACATGAAAAAACCTAAGACCCAAACCCTAAACATATAAAATCCTAAAAAAACTTAATCTAAAAAACCCACAGCCATAAACACTAAAAACCAAGATTAAACCCTTAACCTAAAACCCTAAACCTACAAAAACCCAAGCCTAAAACCCAAAATCATAAACCTAAAACCCTAAGAAATCCTAAATCCTAAACCCTAAACCATAAGAAACCCTAAATCTTTTAAACCCTAAAATAAACCCTAAAAACAATTTAAAATCCCTACAAAACCCTAAGCTTAAAATGCTAAATCCTAAAAAACCTTAAGAAATGCTTAACCCTTAAAAATAGTAAAACACCCAAAAACCCCTAAACCTAAAAACTCTAAGCTCTAAACCCTATAAAGCCCTAAATCATATATGCTTAACCAAAAAAAAAAAAAAAAAAAAAAAAAAAACCCTAAGCCCTAAAACAATAAAACCCTAAAAAATCTTTACATAAAAAAGTTCAAAGCCCTAAACCTTAAGAACCTAGATTAAACCCTTAACCTAAAACCCTAAACCTAAAAAAACCCTAAGCCCTAAACACTAAACTCGAAGCACTAACCTAAAACCTTAAAAAACCTTAAATCCTATAAAACATAAAATAAACCCTAAAAACCATTTAAAACCCCACAAAACCCTAAGCTATACCCAAAATCCTAAAAATCTGTAAACCTTAAACCTAAAAATCACAAAAGAACCTTAAAAACCCCAAAGAGACACTTAACCCTTAAAACCCAAAAAACCCCAAAAACCCCCCAAACCTAAAAAACGCTAAGCTCTAAATCATATAATGCCCTAAATCGTATATGCTAAACCCTAGAAAATACAAAAAAAAAAAAAAAAAAAAAAAAAAAAAACCTAAGGCCAAAACCCTAAACCTATTAAACCCTAAAAAAGATTAACATAAAAATCCAAATCCCTAAACCCTTAAAACACAGATAAATTCTTAACCTAAAACTCTAAAACTAAAACAACCATAAACCCTAAATCCTAAATCCTAAACCCTAACCTCTAAACACTAAAATTAACCCTAAAACCATTTAAAACCCCTACAAAACTCTAAGGTATAAACACTGAATCCCAAAAATTTATTAGCTGTAAACCAAAATACACAAAAAAAAAAACAAAACCCTAAAAAACTCTAAAGTCTAAACCCTATAAAGCCCTAAATCATATATGCTAAACCCTAAAAAACACGAAAAAAAAACCTAAACCCTAAATTCAAAAAGCATAAAACCTTAAAAAAATTTAACCCAAAAAACACACAGCTCTAAACCCTAAAAACCAAGATTAAACCCTTAACCGAAAACCCTAAACCTACAAAAACTCCTAGCCTAAAACCCTAAATCATAAACCTAAAACCCTAAGAAATCCTAAACTGTAAATGATAAGAAACCCTAAATCCAATAAACCCTAAAAACTATTTAAAACCCCTACTAAATCCTAAGCTTGAAACCTTTAAAAGCAATAAAACACCCAAAAAACCCTAAACCTAAAAAGGCTCTAAGCTCTAAAACCTATAAAACCCTAAATCTTACATGCTAAACCCTAAAAAACACTAAAACCATAATTCCTAAACCCTAAACTAATAAACCACTAAAAAACCTTAATCCAAAAAATCCAAAGCCCTATACCTTAAAACCCAAGATAAAACTCTTAACATAAAACCCAAAACCTAAAAAAAAACCCTAAACCCTAACATAAAACCCTAAATCCTAAACCAAAAATCCTAAGAAATCCTAAATCTTACAAACACTAAAATAAACCCTAAAAACCAATTAAAACTCCTACAAAACCTAATGCTCTAAGCCCTAAATCCTAAAACTTTATAAAACCCTAAACCTAATAAACACAATAAACTCTAAGCCCTAGACCTTAAACCCTAAAAAACCCTAAGAAACACTTAAACCTTAAAAACCCTAAAACAACTACAAACCCCTAAACCTAAAAAAAATCTAAGCTCTAAATACTATAAAGCCGCACTAAATCATATATGCTAATCCCTAAAAAAGACAGAAAAAAACACCACAAACCACAAAATATAAATTACTCCAACTCTAAATACTATAAAGCCCTAAATTGTATATGTTAAATCCTAAAAAAAAAAAAAAACCCCCGAAGCCCTAAACCAATAAAATCCTAAAAAATCTTAACCTATAAAACCCAAAGCCCTAAACCCTATGTACCTAGATTAAACCATTATCCTAAAACCCTAATCCCTAAACTCTAAACCCTAAACCAGAATCACTAACTTAAAACCTTAAATCCTAAACCACCAACACTAAGAAACCCTCAACCTTAAATCTTAAGAAACCCTAAATCCTATAAACCCTAAAAAAACTCTAAACCCTAAACCTTAAGAAACCCTAAATCCTACAAAAACCTAAAATAAACCCTAAAAACCCTACAAAACCCTTAGCTCTAAACCATAAATCCTAAATATCTGTAAACCTTAAACCTAAGAAACACAAAAATAAAAAACCCTAAGCACTAAACACTAAAAACCCCAAAGATACACTTAACCGTTAAAACCCTAAAAACACCAAATCCACAAAAACAAAAAAAGGCTAATCTCTAAGCCGTATAAAGCCCTAAATCGTATATGCTAAACCCTAAAAGATACAAAAAAAACCCTATGGCCAAAACCCTAAACCTATAAAATCATAAAAGATCATAACATAAAAAACCCAAAGCCCTAAACCCTTAAAACAAATAAATTTTTTAACCTAAATCCCTAAAACTAAAAAAACCATAAGCCCTAAATCCTAAACCCAAGCCTATAAATCCTAAAACCATTTAAAACCCCTACAAAATCCTAAGCTCTAAACACCTAATCGAATGTTAACCCAAAACTAAAAAACACAAAATAAAAAAACCTAAAAGCCTCAAAAACCCCAAAACCTAAAAAACTATAAAGTCTAAACCCTATAAAGCCCTAAATCATATATGCTACACCCTAAAAAACACAAAAAAAACCTAAGCCCTAAACCCTAAACATAAAATACCCTGAAAATACTTAACCAAAAAAACCCACAGACATTAACCCTAAAAACCAAGATTAAACCATTAACCTAAAATCCTAAACCTAAAAAAACCCTAGCCTAAAACCCTAAATGATAAACCTGAAACCCTAAGAAATCCTAAACCCTAAACCATAAGAAACCCTAAATCCTGTAAATCCTAAAATAAACCCTAAAAACCATTTAAAACCCCTACAAAATCCTATGGCCAAAACCCCAAACCTATAAAACCCTAAAAAAACTTAACATATAAAACTCGAAGCACTAAACCCTTAAAACATTGATAAAATTCTTAACCTAAAACCCTAAAACTAAAAAAAACCATAAGCCCTAAATCCTGAACCCTAACCCTAACCTAAATCCTAAACCATAACCCTAACCTAAATCCTGAAACCACTAAATAACCCTAAGCTCTAAACACTCAATCCTAAAAATCTATTCACCCTAAACCACAAAACATAAAAGAACACCCTAAAATCCCCAAAAACCCCTAAACCCTATACATATAAAATCCAAAAAAAACTTAACCTAAAAAACTCACAGCCCTAAACCCTATAAACCAAGATTAAACCCTTAACATAAAACCCTAAACCTACAAAAACCCTAGCCTAAAACACTAAATCATAAACATAAAACCCTATGAAATCCTAAACCCTAAGCCACAAGAAATCCTAAATCGTATAAACCCTATATTAAAACCTAAAAACCATTTAAAACCCTTACAAAAACCTAAGCTTGAAACCCTAAATCCAAAAACCATTAAGAAAAATTTAACCCATAAAAACACTAAAACACCAAAAAACCCCTAAACCTAAAAACCCTAAGCTCTAAACCCTATAAAGCCCTCAACCTTATATGCTAAACTCTTAAAAACACTAAAAACCCAAAGCCTTAAACCCTAAACCTATGAAGCACTAAAAATCCTTAACCTAAAAAAGCCAAAGCCCTAAACCTTAAAAGCCTAGATAAAACTCTTAACCTAAAACCCAAAACCTAAACCCTAAACCCTAACCTAAAACCCTAAATTCTAAACCTAAAACCCTAAGAAACCCTAAATCTTATAAACCCTAAAATAAACCCTTTAAAGCCAAACTAAACTCCTACAAAACCTGATGCTCTAAGCCCTAAATCTTAAAAATCCATAAACCCTAAACCTAAAAAACACAAAAAACCCTAAGGCATAAACCTTAAACCCTAAGAAACACTTAAACCATAAAAACCCTAAAAAAACTACAAGCGCCTCAACCTAAAAAAAATCTAAGCTCTAAAGCCGCCCTAAATTCTGTATGCAAATCCCTAAAAATTACAAAAAAAACCCCTAAAACTAAAAAATCTAAGCTCTAAACCCTATAAAGCCGTAAATTGTATATGATAAACCCTAAACAACAAACAAAAAAAAACCCTAAGCCCTAAACCTGTAAAACCCTAAAAAATCTTAACCAAAAAAAAAACCAAAAGCCCTAAACCCTAAGAACCTAGATTAAACCCATAACCTAAAACCCTAAACCTAAAAAAAACCCTAAGCCCTAAAACTTAAATCCTAAACCTAAAACCCTAAGAAACCCTAAACCATAAGAAACCCTAAAACCTATAAACCCTAAAAAAAACTCAAAACCCTAAACCTTAAGAAACCCTAAATCCAATAAAACCTAAAATAAACCCTAAACACAATTTAGAAACCCTACAAAAACCTAAGCTCTAAACCCTAAATCCTAAAAATCTGTAAACCTTAAACCTAAAAAACACAAAAAAAAAACCCTAAAAACCCCAAAAACCCCTAAACCTAAAAAATGCTAAGCTTTGAACCATATAAAGCGCTTAATCGTATATGCTAAACCCTAAAAGATACAAAAAAAAAACTAAGGCAAAACCCTAAACCTACAAAACCCTAAAAAAGCTTAACATAAAAAACCCAAAGCCCTAAACCCTTAAAACATAGACAAAATGCTTAACCTAAAACCCTAAAAACCCCAAAGAGACACTTAAATCGTCAAAACCCAAAAATCCCCAAAAATCCCCCAAACTTAAAAAATGCTAAGCTGTAAATCGAATAAAGTCCTAAATCGTATATGTTAAACCCAAAAAGATACAAAAAAACCCTAAGGCCAAAACCCTAAAAAAGCTTAACATAAAAAACCCAAAGCCCTTAACCCTTAAAACATAGATAAAATTCTTAACCTAAAACCATAAAACTAAAAATACCATAAGCCCTAAATCCTAAACCCTAACCTATAAACCCTAAAATAAACCCAAAAACCATTTAAAACCCTTACAAAACCATAAGTTCTAAACACTCAATCCTGAAAATCTTTTAACCCTAAACCAAAAAACACAAAAAAAAGGCCCTAACAACCCCAAAAACCCCTAAACCTAAAAAACTCTAAAGTCAAAACAATATAAAGCCCTAAATCATCTATGCTAAACCATAAAAGACATAAAAAAACCTAAGCCCTAATCCCTAAACATATAAAACCCTAAAAAAACTTAAACTAAAAATCCCAAAGCCTTAAATACAAAAAACCAAAATTAAACCCTAAACCTACAAAACCCTAGCCTAAAACCCTAAATCAAAAACCTAAAACTTTAAGATATCCTAAACCCTAAACCATAAGAAACCCTAAATCCTGTAAACCTTAAAATAAACCCTAAAAACCAATTAAAACCCCTACAAAACTCTACGCTTGAAACCCTAAATCCTAAAAAACCTTAAGAAACACTTGACCCTTAAAAGCACTAAAACACCCAAAAACCCCTAAACCTAAAAAAGTCTAAGCTCTAAACCCTATAATTCCCTAAATCTTATATGCTAAACCCTGAAAAACACTAAAAACCCTAAGCTTAAATTCTAAACCTATAAAGCACTAAAAAATCGTAACCTAAAAAAGCCAGAGCCCTAAACCTTAAAAACCTAGACAAAAACTCTTTACCTAAAACCCATAAACTAAACCCTAACCTAAAACCCTAAATCCTAAAACTAAAACTCTAAATCTTATAAACCCTAAAATAAACCCTAATAACCAATTAAAACTCCTACAAACCTAATGCTCCAAGCCCTAAATCCTAAAAATCCATAAACCCTAAACCTAAAAAATACAAAAAACCTAGAGCCCTAAACTTAAATCCCTAAAAACTCCTAAGAAACACTTCAACCTCAAAAGCCCTAAAAAACTACAAGCCCTTAAACCAAAAAAAATCTAAGTTCTAAATACTATAAAGCCATTGTAAATCGTATATGCTAATCCCTAAAAAGGACAAAAAACTAAAAAACTAAGCCCTAAACCAATAAAACCCTAAAAAGTCTTAACCTAAAAAACCCAAAGCCCTAAACCTTAAAAGATAGATTAAACCCTTAACCTAAAACCCTAAACCTTAATAAACCCTAAATCCTAAACTCGAAGTGATAACCTAAAACCTTAAATCCTTAACCCAAAACCCTAAGAAACCTTAACCTTAATCCTTAAGATGCCCTTAATCCTATAAACCCTAAAAAAAACTTTAGACCCTAAACTTTACGAAACCCTAAATCCTATAAAACCTAAAATAAACCGTAAAACCCATTTTGAAAATCCTACAAAACCCTATTCTCTAAACCCTAAATCATAAAAATTTGTAAACCTTAAACCTAAAAAACACAAAAAAAAAAACCCTAACCACTAAACCCTAAAATTCCCAAAAAGAAACTTAACCCTTAAAACCCTAAAAACCCAAAAAACCCCAAACCTAAAAATGGCTAAGCTTAAAACCATATAAAGCCCTTAATCGTATATGCTAAACCCTAAAAAATACAAATAAAACCTAAGGAAAAACCGTAAACCTATAAAATCCTAAAAATTCTTAACATAAAAAACCCAATGCCCTAAACCCTTAAAACATAGACAAAATTCTTAACCTAAAACCCTAAAACTAAAAAAATCATAAGCCTAAATCCTCAACCCTAACCTATAAACCCTAAAATAAACCCTAAAATCATTTAAAATCCCTACAAAACCCTAGGCTCTAAACACTATAAAGCCGTCGTAAATCGTATATGCTAATCCCTACAATGGAGAAAAAAACCGCAAAAACTAAAAAAATCTAAGCTCTAAACCTATAAAGCCCTAAATCATATATGCTAAACCCTAAAAAAAAAGAAAAAAAAAACCTATGCCCTAAACTCTACGTACCTAGATTAAACCCTTAACCTAAAACCATAAACCTAAAAAAACCCTAAACCCAAAGCACTAACCCGTAACCTTAAATTCAAAACCTAAAACCCTAAGAAACTCTAAACCTTAAAACTTAAGAAACTCTTAATCCAATAAACCCTAAAAAAAACTATAAACCCTAAACCTTAAGAAACCCCAAATACTATAAAACCTAAAATAAACCTTTAAAACCCTTAATCTCTAAACCCTAAATCCTAAAAATATATAAACCTTAAACCCAAAAAACACCAAAAAAAAAAAACCCTAAGCACTAAACCCTAAAAACCCCAAAGAGACACTTACCCTTAACACCCTAAAAACTCAAAAAAACCCAAACCTAAAAAACTTTAAGCTCTAAACTGAATAAATCCCTAAATTGTATATGCTAATCCCTAATAAATACAAAAAAACCCTGAGGAAAAAACCCTTATCCTAAAAAACCCTAAAAAAGCTTATCATAAAAAACCAAAGCTCTAAACCCTTTAAACATAGATAAAATTCTTAACCTAAAACTAAAAAAACCATACGCCCTAAATCCTAAACCCTAACCTATAAACACTAAAATAAACCCTTAAACCATTTAAAACACCTACAAAACCCTAAGCTCCAAACACTCAATCCTAAAAATCTATTAACCCTAAACCAAAAAACTCAAAAAAAACCCCAAAACCCCCTAAATCTAAAAAACTCTAAAGTCTAAACCCTATAAAGGCCTCAATCATATATGCTAAACCCTCAAAAACACAAAAAATCCTAAGACCTAAACCCTAAACATATAAAACCCTAAAAAAGCTTAACCTAAAAAACCCACGGCCCTAAACCCTAAAAACCAAGATTAAACATTTAACCTAAAACCCTAAACCTACAAAAGCCCTATCCTAAAACCCTAAATCATAAACCTAAAGCCCTAAGAAATCCTAAACCCTAAACCGTAAGAAATCCAAAATCCTATAAACCCTAAAATAACCCTAAAACCCATTTAAAACCCCTACAAAACCCTAAGCTTAAAACTCTAAATCCTAAAAGAACTTAAGAAACACTTAACCCTTGAAAACACTAAAACACCCATAATCCCTAAACATAAAAAACTCTAAGCTTTAAACCCTACAAATCCTTGAATCTTATATGCTAAACCCAAAAAAATACTAAAACCCCTAAGCCTTAAACCTTAAACATATAAAGCACTAAAAACCTTAACCTAAAAAATCCAAATCCCTAAACCTTAAAAACCCAGATAAAACTCTTAGCATAAAACCCAAAACCTAAAGCCTAAACTCTAACATAAAACCCTAAATCCTAAACCTAAAACCCTAAGAAACTCTAAATCTTCTAAACCTAAACCTAGAAAACACAAAAAACCCTAAG
Organism: Solanum bulbocastanum; assembly: GCA_037074985.1. NCBI lineage: Eukaryota > Viridiplantae > Streptophyta > Magnoliopsida > Solanales > Solanaceae > Solanum > Solanum bulbocastanum. Next base: position 21,074,671 of record CM073608.1, on the reverse strand, counting down.
CCTTCAACCTTAATGCCTAAAAAACCCTAAGAAACACTTAAACCTTATAAACCCTTAAAAAACTAAAAGCCCCTAAACCAAAAAAAATCTAAGCTCTAATTACAACAAGGCCGCCCTAAATCGTATATGTTAATCCCTAATAAGGACATAAAAAAACCCAAAAACTAAAAACTCTATGCTCTAAACACTATAAAGCACTAAATCGTAAATGCTTAACCGTTAAAAACAAAAAAAAAAAATAACCCTAAGCCCTATACCAATAAAACCCAAAAAATTCTTAACCCAAAAGACCCAAAGCCCAAAACCCGAAAGGCTAGATTAAATCCTTAATCTAAAACCCTAAAACTAAAAAAACCCTAAGCCCTAAACCTTAAACCCTAAACCCTAAACCCGAAGAACTAACCTAAAACCTTAAACCCGAAGCACTAACCTAAAACCTTAAATCCTAAACCTAAAACCCTAAGAAGCCCTAAACCTTAAATATGAAGAAACCCTTAATCCAATAAACCCTAAACCTTAAGAAACCTTAAATTCTATAAAAAAAACCTCCCAACATAAACCCTAAGCTCAAACCCTAAATCCTCAAAATTTGTAAACTTTATACCTAAAAAACACAAAGAAAAAAACCCTGAGCACTAAACCCTATAAAAACACCAAAGAGACACTTAACCCTTAAAACCCTAAAAATCCCAAAAAACCCCCCAAACCTAAAAAACGCTAAGCTCTAAACCCTATAAAGTCATAAATTGTATATGCTAAACAATAAAAAATACAAAAAAAAACCCTTAGGCCAAAACCCTAAACCTATAAAACCTTAAAAGAGCTTAACATAAAAAACCCAAAGCCCTAAACCCTTAAAACATAGATAAAATTCTTAACCTAAAACCATAAAACTAAAAAAACCATAAGCCCTAAATCCTAAACCCTAAAACAAACCCAAAACCCATTCTAAACCCCTACAAAAGCCTAAGCTCTAAACCCTAATCCTAAAAATCAATAAATCGTAAACCTAAAAAAAAAAAAAAAAAAAAAACCCTAAACACTAAAACCTAAAAACCCCAAAGAGACACTTAACCCTCAAAACCCTAAAATCCCCAAAAATCCCCCAAATCTAAAAAACGCTAAGCTGTAAATCGAATAAAGCCCTTAATCGTATATGTTAAACCCTAAAAAATACAAATAAAAACCCTAAGGCCAAACCCCTAAACCTATAAAACCCAAAAATAGCTAAACATAAAAAACCCAAATCCCTAAACCCTTAACCTAAAACCATAAAACTAAAAAACCCAAAAGCCCTAAATCCTAAACCCTAACCGATAAATCCTAAAATAAAACCTAAAATCATTTAAAACCCCTACAAAATTGTATGATCTAAACACTCAATCCTAAAAATCTTTTAACCCTAAACCAAAAAACACACACAAAAAAAGCCCTAACAACCCCAAAAACCCCTAAACCTAAAAAACTCTAGAGTCTAAACCCTATAAAGGCTAAATCATCTACTTTAAACCCTAAAAGACACAAAAAAACAAACCTAAGCCCTAATCCCTAAACATATAAAACCCTAAAAAAACTTAACCTGAAAATCCCAAAATCCTAAATATTAAAAACCAAAATTAAAACCTTAACCTAAAACCCTTAACCTAAAAAACCCTAGCCTAAAACCCTAAATCAAAAACCTAAAACCCAAAGAAATCCTAAATACTAAACCATAAGAAACCCTAAATCCTATAAACCATAAAATAAACCGTAAAAACCATTTAAAACCCCTACAAAAATCTAAGCTTGAAACCCTAAATCCTAAAAAACCTTAAGAAACACTTAACCCTTAAAAACACTAAAACACCCAAAAACCCCTAAACCTAAAAAACTCTAAGCTCTAAACCCTATAATGCCCTAAATCTTATATGCTAAACCCTAAAAAACACTAAAAACCCTATGCCTTAAATTATAAACCTATAAAGCACAAAAAACCTTAACCTAAAAAAGCCAAAGCCCTAAACCTTAAAAACCTAGATAAAACACTTTACCTAAAACCCAAAACCTAAACCCTAACCTAAAACACTAAATCCTATACCTAAAACCCTAAGAAACCCTAAATCTTATAAACCCTAAAATAAACCCTAATACCCAATTAAAACTCCTACAAACCTGATGCTCTAAGCCCTAAATCCTAAAAATCCATAAACCCTAAACTTAAATGACACAAAAAAACCCAAAGCCCTAAACCTTAAACCCTAAAAAACCCTAAGAAACACTTAAATCTTAAAAACCCTAAAAAACTACAAGCCCCTAAACCTAAAAAAAAACTAAGCTCTAAATACTAGAAAGCCTTAGTAAATAGTATATGGTAATCCCTAAAAAGGACACAAAACTAAAAAACTCGAAGCTCTAAACCCTATAAAGCCCTAAATCGTATATGCATAACTCTAAAAAAAAAACTAAGCCCTAAACCAATAAAGTCCTAAAAAATCTTAACCCAAAAAACCCAAAACCAGAAACCCTAAAAGATAGACTAAACCCTTAACCTAAAACCCTAAACCTTAAAAAACCCAATGCCCTAAGCCTCAAACCCTAAACTCGAAGCAATAACCTAAAACCTTAAATCCTAAACCTAAAATCCCTAAGAAACCCTAAACCTTAATCCTTAAGAAACACTTAATCCCATAAACCCTAAAAAAAACTTTACACCCTAAACTTTACGAAACCCTAAATCCTATAAAACCTAAAATAAACCGTAAAATCCATTTAAAAATCCTACAAAACCCTATGCTCTAAACCCAAAATCACAAAAATCTATAAACCTTAAACCTAAAAAACACACACAAAAAAACCCTAACAACTAAACCCTAAAAACCCCAAAAAGAAACTTAACCCTAAACACCCAAAAAAAACCCAAACCTAAAAATCTCTAAGCTCTAAACCATATAAAGCCCTTATTAGTATAAGCTAAACACTAAAAAATACCAAAAAAACCTAAGGCAAAACCCTAAAAAAGCTTAACATAAAACCCCCAAAGCCCTAAACCCTTAAAACATAGACAAAATTCTTAACCTAATACCCTAAAACTAAAAAAACCATAAGCTCTAAATCCTCAATCCTAACCTATATACCCTAAAATAAACCCTAAATCCATTTAAAACCCCTACAAAACCCTAAGCTCTAAAAACTATAAAGCCGCAGTAAATCGTATATGCTAATCCCTAAATTGGAGAAAAAAACCCCAAAAACTAAAAAAATCTAAGCTCTAAACCAATAAAGTCCTAAATCGTACATGTTAACACTAAAAAAAAAAAAAAAAAAACAAACTACGCCCTGAACTCCAAGTACCAAGATTAAACCCTTAACCTAAAATCATAAACCTAAAAAAACCCTAAGCCCTAAACCCTAAACCCGAAGCACTAACCTAAAACCTTAAATCCTAAACGTAAAATCCTAAGAAACCCTAAACCTTAAACCTTAAGAAACTCTTAATCCTATAAACCTTAAAAAAAATTGTAAACCCTAAGCCTTAAGAAACCCTAAATACTATAAAACCTAAAATAAACCTTTAAAACCCATAAGCTCAAAACCCTAAATCCTAAAAATATTTAAACCTTAAACCTAAAAAACATAAAAAGAGAACCCCTAAGCACTAAACCCTAAAAATGCCAAAGAGATACTTAACCCTTAAAACCATAAAAACCCAAAAAAACCCCAAACCTAAAAAACGTTAAGCTCTAAACAGAAAAAAAACCCTAAATTATATATGCTAAACCCTAAAAAATACAAAAAAAACCCTAAGGCCAAAATCCTTAACTTATAAAACCCTAAAAAAGCTTATCATAAAAAGCCCAAAGCTCTAAACCCTTAAAACATAGATAAAATTCTTAACCTAAAACCCTAAAATTAAAAAAACCATAAGCCCTAAATCCTAAACCCTAAAACCCAAAATAAACCCTAAATACCATTTAAAAACCTTACAAAGCTCTAAGCCCTAAATCCTAAAAATCTGTAAAATTTATACCTAAAAATCACAAAAAAAAAAAAAAAACTCTGAGCACTAAACCCTTAAAACCCCAAAGAGACACTTAACACTATAAACCCTAAAAACCCAAAAGAGACACTTAACCCTAAACCCTAAAATATAGCTTAAACACTTAACCTAAAACACTAAACCATAAAAAAACCCTAAGCCCTAAACCCTAAACTCAAAGCAATAACCTAAAACCTTCAATCCTAAACCTAAAACCCTAAGAAACCCTAAACTTTAATCCTGAAGAAACCCTTAATCCTATAAACCCTATAAAAACTCTAAACCCTAAACCTTAAGAAACCCTAAATACTATAAAACCTAATATAAACCCTGAAAATCATTTAAAAATCCTACAAAACCCTAAGCTCAAAACACTAATTTCCAAAAATCTGTAAACCTTAAACCTAAAAAACAAATTAAAAAACCCTAACAACTAAACCCTAAAAACCCTAAAGAGACACTTAACCCTTAAAACCCTAAAAACCCCAAAACTCCCCAAACATAAAAAAAACTAAGCTCTAAACCATATAAAGCCCTTAATCGTATATGTCAATCCCTAAAATGACAAAAAGAAAAAAAAACCTAAGGCAAAACCCTAAACCTATAAAATCCTAAAAAAGCTTAACATAAAAAACCCAAAGCCCTAAACCCTTAAAACATAGACAAAATTCTTAACCTAAAACCCTAAAACTAAAAAAATCATAAGCCCTAAACCCTAAATCGTAACCTATAAACCGTAAAATAAACCCTAAAATAAATCCTAAAACCATTTAAAACCCCTACAAAACCCTTAGCTCTAAACACTCAATCCTAAAAATCTATTAACCCTGAACAAAAAGACACTAAAAGCTCCAAAATCCCCTAAACCTAATAAACTCTAAAGTCTAAACCCTATAAAGCCCTAAATCAAATATGCTAAACCCTAAAAAACACAAAAAAAGCTAAGCCCTAAACCCTAAACATATAAAACCCAAAAAAACATAACCTAAAAAATCCACAGCCCTAAACACTAAAAACCAAGATTAAACCCTAAACATAAAACCCTAAACATAGACAAACCCTAGCCTAAAACCCTAAATCATAAACCTAAAACCTGAAAAAATCCTAAACCCTAAACCATAAGAAACTCTAAATCTTATAAACCCAAAAATATACCCTAAAAACCATTTAATACCCCTACAAAATCCTAAGCTTGAAACCCTAAATCCTAAAAAACCTTAAGAAACACTTAACCCTTAAAAACACTAAAACACCCAAAAACCCCTAAACCTAAAAAGACTCTAAGCTCTAAACCATTTGAAGCCCAAAATATTATCTGCTAATCCCTAAAAACATTAAAATCCCTAAGCCTTAAACCCTAAACCTATAAAACTCTAAAAAACCTTAACCCAAAAAAGCCAAAGCCTTAAATCTTAAAAACCTATATAAAACTCTTCACCTAAAATCCAAAACCAAAACCCTAAACCCTAAATCCTAAACTGAATACCTAATTCCTAAACCTAAAACCCTGAGAAACCCTAAACCTTATAAACACAAAAATAAACCCTAAAAACAAATTATAACTCCTACCAAACCTAATGATCTAATTCCTAAATCCTAAAAATCCATAAACCCTAAACCTAAAAAACACAAAAAACCCTAAGACCTAAACCTTAAATCCTAAAAAACCCTATGAAACACTTAACATTAAAAACCCTAAAAAAACTACAAGCCCCTAAACCTAAAGAAAATCTAAGCTCTAAATACTATAAAGCCTCTATAAATCGTATATGCTAATCCATAAAAAGGACAAAAAAACCCCAATAACTAAAAAGCTCTAAGCTCTGAATCCTAAAAATCCATAAACCCTAAACCTTAAAAACATATAAAAAAAAATACTAAGCCCTAACCCTTAAACCCTAAGAAACACTTAAACCTTAAAAACATTAAAAAAAATACGAGCCCCTAAACATAAAAAAATCTATGCTCTAAATACTATAAAGCTGCCCTAAATAGTGTATGTTAATCCCTAAAAAGGACCAAAAAACACCAAAAAGTAAAAAACTCTAAGCTCTAAACCCTATAAAACCATAAATCGTATATGCTAAACCCTAAAAAAAAAAAAAAACCCTAAGCCCTAAACCAATAAAACCCTAAAAAATCTTATCCCAAAAAACCCAAAGCCCTAAACCCTTAGAACTTAGATTAAACCCTTACCTAAAACCATAAATCTAAAAAAATCCTAAGCCCTAAACCCAAAACCCTAAACCCAAAGCACTAACCTAAAACCTTAAATCCTAAAGCCAAAACCCTAAGATAAAACTTAAACCTTCAGAAACCTTTATTCTTATAAACCCTTAAAATAACTCTAAACCCTAAACCTTAGGAAATCCTAAATTCTATAAAACCAAAAATAAACCCTAGAAACCATTTAAAACATCTCCAAAACCCTAAGCTCAAAACCCTAAATCCTAAAAATATGTAAACCTTAAACCTAAAAAACACAAAAAAACCCTAAGCACTAAACCCTAAAAACCCCAAAGAGATATTTAACCCTTAAAACCCTAAAAACACCAAAAACCCCAAAACCTTAAAAACGCTAAGCACTAAACCGTATAGAACCCTAAATCGTATATGCTAAACCCTAAAAATTACAAAAAAACCCTAAGGCCAAAATCCTAAACCTATAAAACCCAAAAAAAGCTTAACATAAAAAACCCAAAGCCCTAAACCCTTAAAACATAGATAAAATTCTTAACCTAAAACCCTAAAACTAAATAAACCATAAGCCCTAAATCCTAAAACCTAACCTATAAACCCTAAAACCATTTAAAACCCCTACAAAACCCTACGCTCTAAACACTCATTCCTAAAAATCTGTAAACCCTAAACTAAAAAACACAAAAAAAAAAACCCTAAAAACCCCTAAACCTAAAAGACCCTAAAGTCTTAACCCTACAAAGCCCTAAATCATATAAGCTAAACCTTAAAAAGCACAAAAAAAAAAAAAACTAACACCTAAACCCTAAACTTACAAAACCCTAAAAAAACTTGACCCAAAAAACCCACAGCCCTAAACCCTAAAAACCAGGAATAAACCCTTAACCTAAAACCCTAAACCTACAAAAACCCTACCCTAAAACCCTAAATGAAAAACCTAAAACCCTAAGAAATCCTAAACCCTAAACCATAAGAAACCCGAAATCATATAAACCCTAAAGTAAACCCTATAAACAATTTAAAATCCCTACAAAACTCTAAGCTTCAAACCCTAAATCCTAAGAAACCTTAAGAAACACTTAACCCTTAAAAACACTAAAACACCCAAAATCCCCTAAACTTAAAAAATTCTAAGCTCTAAACCCTATAAAGCCCTAAATCTTATATGCTAAACCCTAATATACACTAAAGACCCTAAGCCTTAAACCCTAAACCTATAAAGCACTAAAAACGTTAACGTAAATAAGCCAAAGCCCTAAACCTTAAAAACCTAGATAAAACTCTTAACCTATAACCCAAAACCTATAAAAAAAACCCTAAACCCTAACCTAAAACCCTAAATCCTAAACCAAAAACCCTAAGAAACCCTGAATCTTATAAACGCTAAAATAAACCCTAAAAACCAATTAAAACTACTACAAAACCTATTGATCTAACCCCTAAATCCTAAAAATCCATATACCCTAAACCTAAAAAACACAAAAAACCCTAAGCCCTAAACCTTAAACACTAAAAAACCCTAGGAAACACTTAAACCTTAAAAAGCCTAAAAAAATTACAAGCCCCTAAACCTAAAAAAATCTAAGCTCTAAATACTATAAAGCCACCCTAAATCGTATATGCTAATCCCTAAAAAGGACAAAAAAAACCCCAACAACCCCAAAACCTAAACTACTATAACTCTAAATACTATAAAGCCCTAAATTGTATATGGTAAACCCTAAAAAACAAAATAAAACCCCTAAACCCTAAACCAATAAAACCCTAAAAAATCATAACCTATAAAACCCAAAGCCCTAAACCCTATGAACCTACATTAGACCATTAACCTAAAACCCTAATACCTAAACCCTAAATCCTAAACCCAAAGCACTAACCTAAAACCTTAAATCCTAAACCTAAAACACTAAGAAACCCTAAACCTTAAATCTTAAAAAACACTAAATCCTATAAACCCTAAAAAAAACTCTAAACCCTAAACCTTAAGAAATCCAACATCCTATAAAATCCAAAAATAAACCTTAAAAACCATTTAAAAACCCTACAAAACCCTAAGCTCTAAACCCTATATTCTAAAAATCTGTAAACCTTAAACCTAAGAAATACAAAAAAATACCCTAAGCACTAAACCCTAAAAACCCCAAAGAAACACTTAACCCTTAAAGCCCTAAAACCCCCAAATCCCCCAAAAATAAAAAAGGCTAAGCTCTAAGCCGAATAAAGCCCAAAATCGTATATGCTAAACCCTATAAGATACAAGAAAAACCCTAAGGCCAAAACCATCAACCTATAAATCCTAAAAAAGTATAAAATGAAAAACCCAAAGCCCTAAACCCTTAAAACATAGATAAAATTCTTAAACTAAAACCCTAAAACTAGAAAAACCATAAGCCCTAAATCCAAAACCCTAACCTATAAACCCTAAAACCATTTAAAACCCCTACAAAACCCTAAGCTCAAAACACCCAATCGAATATTAACCCTAAACTAAAAAACACAAAGAAAAACCTAAAAGCCCCAAAAACCCCTAGACCTAAAAAATTCTAAAGTCTAAATTCTATAAAGCCTTAAATCATATAAGCTAAACCCTAAAAAACACAAAAAAACTAAGCCCTAAACCCTAAACATATAAAACCCTAAAAAAAGTTAACCTAAAAAACCCACAGCCATAAATCCTAAAAACCAAGATTAAACCGTTAACCTAAAACCCTAAACCAACAAAAACTCTTGCCTAAAACTGTTAATCATAAACCTAAACCCTAAGAAATCCCAACCCCTAAACTATAAGAAACCCAAAATCCTATAAACGCTAAAATAAACCCTAAAAACCATTTAATCCCCTACAAAACCCTAAGGCCAAAACCCTAAAAAAACTTAACATAAAAAACCCAACGCCCTAAACCCTTAAAACATAGATAAAATTCTTAACCTAAAACCCTAAAACTAAAAAAACCATAAGCCCTAAATCCTAAACCCTAACCTATAAACCATAAAATAAATCCTAAAACTATTTAAAACCCCTACAAAACCCTAAGATCTAAACACTCAATCCTAAAAATATGTTAACAATACAACAAAAAACACAAAAAAAGTCCCCCAACCCCACCCCCTCCCAAAAAAAAATCCCTAAACCTAAAAGACTCTAAAGTCTAAACCCTATAAAGCCCTAAATTATATATGCTAAACCCTAAAAAACATGAAATAAAACCTTAAGACCCAAACCCTAAACATATAAAACCCTAAAAAAACTTAATCTAAAAAATCCACAACCATAAACCCTAAAAACCAAGATTAAACCCTTAACCTAAAACCCTAAACCTACAAAAACCCCAGCCTAAAACCCGAAATAACCTAAAACCCTAAGAAATCCTAAACCCTAAACAATAAGAAACCCTAAATCTTTTAAACCCTAAAATAAACACTAAAAACAATTTAAAACCCCTACAAAACTCTAGGCTTGAAACCCTAAATCCTAAAAAGCCTTAAGAAACACTTAACCCTTGAAAAAATCCCTGAATCTTATATGCTAAACCCGAAAAAATACTAAAACCCCTAAGCCTTAAAAACCTAGATAAAACTCTTAGCCTAAAACCCAAAACCTAAAGCCTAAACTCTAACATAAAACCCTAAATCCTAAACCTAAAACCCTAAGAAACTCTAAATCTTCTAAACCCTAAAAACCAATTAAAACTCCTACAAAACCTGATGATCTAAGCCCTCAATCCTAAAAATCCATAAAACTTAAACCCTAAGCCTTCAACCTTAATCCCTAAAAAACCCTAAGAAACACTTAAACCTTATAAACCCTTAAAAAACTACAAGCCCCTAAACCGAAAAAAATCTAATATCTAAATACAATAAAGCCGCCCTAAATCGTATATGCTAATCCCTAATAAGGACAGAAAAAACCCCAAAAACTAAAAACTCTATGCTCTAAACCCTATAAAGTACTAAATCATAAATGCTTAATCGTAAAAAACAAAAAACAAAAAAAAACCTAAGCCCTGTACCAATAAAACCCAAAAAATACTTAACCCAAAAGACCCAAAGCCCAAAACCCGAAAAGCTAGATTAAACCCTTAATCTAAAACCCTAAAACTAAAAAAACCCTAAGCCCTAAACCTTAAACCCTAAACCCTAAACCCGAAGAACTAACCTAAAACCTTAAACCCTAAACCCTAAACCCAAAGCACTAGCCTAAAACCTTAAATCCTAAACCTAAAACCCTAAGAACCCCTAAACCTTAAATATGAAGAAACCCTTAATCCAATAAACCCTAAAAAAAAAGTCTAAACCCTAAACCTTAAGAAACCCTAAATTATATAAAACCTAAAATAAACCCTAAAACAATTTAAAAGCCCTACATAAAACCTAAGCTCTAAACCCTAAGCTCTAAACCCTGAGCACTAAACCCTAAAAGCCCCAAAGAGACACTTAACCCTTAAAACCCTAAAAATTCGAAAAACCCCCAAACCTATAAAATGTTAAGCTCTAAACCGTATAAAGTCATAAATCGTATATGCTAAACCATAAAAAATACAAAAAAACCCTAAGGCCAAAACCCTAAACCTATAAAACCCTAAAAAAGCTTAACATAAAAAACCCAAAGCCCTAAACCCTTAAAACCCTAAAATAAACCCTAACCTATAAACCCTAAAATAAATCGAAAACCCATTCTAAACCCCTACAAAAACCCTAAGATCTAAACCCTAAATCCTAAAAATCAATAAATCGTAAACCTAAAAAAAAAACCTTAAACACTAAAACCTAAAAACCCCAAAGAGACACTTAACCCTTAAAACCTTAAAATCCCCAAAATTCCCCCAAACCTAAAAAACGCTAAGCTGTAAATCGAATAAAGCCCTTAATCGTATATGCTAAACCCTAAAAATACCAAAAAAAAAAAACCCTAAGGCCAAAACCCTAAACCTATAAAACCTAAAAATAACTAAACATAAAAAACCCAAAGCCCTATACCCTTGACCTAAAACCATAAAATGAAAAAACCCAAAAGCCCCAAATCCTAAACCCTAACCTATAAACCCTAAAACCATTTAAAACCCCTACAAAACTGTATGATCTAAACACTAAATCCTAAAAATCTTTTAACCCTAAACCAAAAAACAAACAAAAAAAAAGTCCCTAACAACCCCAAAAACTCCTAAACCTAAAAAACTCTAGAGTCTAAACCCTATAAAGCCCTAAATCATCTACTCTAAACCCTAAAATACACAAAAAAACCTAAGCCCAAATCCCTAAACATATAAAACCCTAAAAAAACTTAACCTGAAAATCCCAAAACCCTAAATATTAAAAACTAAAATTAAACCCTTAACCTAAAACCCTAAACCTACAAAAACCTAGCCTAAAACGCTAAATCAAAAACCTAAAACCCAAAGAAATCCTAAATCCTAAACCATAAGAAACCCTAAATCCTATAAACCATTTTATAAAGCCTAAAAACCATTTAAAACCCCTACAAAACTCTAAGCTTGAAACCCTAAATCCTAAGAAACCTTAAGAAACACTTAACCCTTAAAAACACTAAAACACCCAAAACCTCATAAAACTAAAAAACTCTAAGCTCTAAAGCCTATAATGCCTTAAATCTTATATGCTAAACCCTAAAAAACACTAAAAACCCTAAGCCTTAAATTATAAACCTATAAAGCACAAAAAACCTTAATCCAAAAAAGCCAAAGCCCTAAACCTTAAAAACCTAGATAAAACACTTTACCTAAAACCCAAAACCTTAACCCTAACCTAAAACACTAAAACCTATACCTAAAACCCTAAGAAGCCCTAAATCTTATAAACCCTAAAATAAACCCTAATACCCAATTAAAACTCCTACAAACCTGATACTCTAAGCCCTAAATCCTAAAAATCCATAAACCCTCAACTTAAAACGCACAAAAAAACCCAAAGCCCTAAACCTTAAACCCTAAAAAACCCTATGAAACACATAAACCTTAAAAACCCTAAAAAACGACAAGCCCCTAAACCTAAAAAAATCTAAGCTCTAAATACTAGAAAGCCGTCGTAAATCGTATATGCTAATTCCTAAAGAGGACAAAAAACTAAAAAACTCGAACCTCTAAACCCTATAAAGCCCTAAATCATATATGCATAACTCTAAAAAATAAAAAACACTAAGCCCTAAACCAATAAAACCCTAAAAAATCTTAACCCAAAAAACCCAAAGCCTGAAACCCTAAAAGATAGATTAAACCCTTAACCTAAAACCCTAAACCTTAAAAAACACAAAGCCCTAAACCTCAAACCCTAAACACGAAGCAATAACCTAAAACCTTAAATTCTAAACCTAAAACCCTAAGAAACCCTAAACCTTAATCCTTAAGAAACCCTTAATCCTATAAACCCTAAAAAAAAAAATTTATACCCTAAACTTTACGAAACCCTAAATCCTATAAAACCTAAAATAAACCATAAAACCCATTTAAAAATCCTACAAAACCCTATGCTCTAAACCCAAAATCATAAAAATCTGTAAACTTTAAACCAAAAAAACACAAAAAAAAAACTCTAACAACTAAACCCTAAAAACCCCAAAAAGAAACTTAACCCTTAAAACCCTAAAAACCCAAAAAACCCCCAAACCTAAAAATCTCTAAGCTCTAAACCATATAAAGCCCTTAATCCTATATGCTAAACACTAAAAAATACCAAAAAAACCTAAGGCAAAACCCTAAACCTATAAAACCCTAAAAAAGCTTAACATAAAACAACCAAAGCCCTCAACCCTTAAAACGTAGACAAAATTCTTAACCTAAAGCCCTAAAACTAAAAAAACCATAAGCTCTAAATCCTCAACCCTAACCTATAAACACTAAAATAAACCCTAAAATCATTTAAAACCCCTACAAAACCCTAAGCTCTAAACACTATAAAGCTGTCGTAAATCGTATATGCTAATCCCTAAATTGGAGAAAAAAACCCCAAAAACTAAAAAAGTCTAAGCTTTAAACCTCTAAAGCCCTAAATCGTTCATGCTAAACCCTAAAAAACAAAAAAAAAACAAAAAAAACCCCAAGCCCTAAACACTAAGTACCTAGTTTAAACCCATAACCTAAAATCATAAACCTAAAAAAGCCCTAAGCCCTAAACCCTAAACCCGAAGCACTAACCTAAAACCTTAAATCCTAAGAAACCCTAAACCTTAAACCTTAAGAAACTCTTAATCCTATAAACCCTAAAAAAAATTGTAAACCCTAAACCTTAAGAAACCCTAAATACTATAAAACCTAAAATAAACCTTTAAAACCATTTAAAACCCTTAAGCTCAAAACCCTAAATCCAAAAAATCTGTAAACCTTAAACCTAAAAAACATAAAAAGAAAAGCCCTAAGCACTAAACCCTAAAAATGCCAAAGAGACACTTAACCCTTAGAACCATAAAAACCCAAAAAAACCCCAAACCTAAAAAGCGTTAAGCTCTAAACCGAATAAAGCCCTAAATTATATATGCTAAACCCTCAAAAAATACAAAAAAACCCTAAGGCCAAAACCCTAAACCTATAAAACCCTAAAAAAGCTTATCATAAAACACCCAAAGCTCTAAACCCTTAAAACATAGATAAAATTCTTAACCTAAAACCCAAAAATTAAAAAAACCATAAGCCCTAAATCCTAAACCCTAACCTATAAACCCTAAAATAAACCCTTACACCATTTAAAACCCCTACAAAACACTAAGCTCCAAACACTCAATCCTAAAAATCTGTTAACCCTAAACCAAAAAACACAAAAAAACCCCAAAACCCCAAAATCTAAAAAACTATAAAGTCTAAACCCTATAAAGGCCTAAATCATATATGCTCAACCTTCAAAAACACAAAAAAACCTAAGCCCAAAACCCTAAACATACAAAACCCTTAAAAAGCTTAACCCAAAAAACCCACATCCCTAAACCTAAAAAACTCTAAGCTTTAAACCCTATAAATCCCTGAATCTTATATGCTAAACCCTAAAAAATACTAAAACCCCTAAGCCTTAAACCCTAAACCTATGAAGCACTAAAAACCTTAACCTAAAAAAACCCAAAGCCCTAGACCTTAAAAACCTAGATAAAACTCTTAACCCAAAACCCACAACCTAAAGCCTAAACCCTAACATAAAACACTAAATCCTAAACCTAAAACCATAAGAAATGCTAAATCTTCTAAACCCTAAAATCCAATTAAAACTCCAATAAAACCTAATGATCTAAGCCCTAAATCCTAAAAATCCAACAAATCTAAACCTAAAAAACACAAAAAAAAACCCTAAGCCTTCAACCTTAATCCCTAAAACACCCTAAGAAACACTTAAACCTTAAAAAGCCTTAATAAAGTACAAGCCCCTAAACCTAAAAAAATCTAAGCTCTAAATACAATAAAGCCACCCTAAATAGTATATGCTAATCCCTAATAAGGACCAAAAAAAAACACCAAAAACTAAAAACTCTATGCTCTAAACCCTATAAAGTACTAAATCATATATGCTTAACCCTAAAAAAAAAAACCCTAAGCCCTATACCAAAAAAACCCAAAAAAATATTAACCCCAAAAACCCAAAGCCCTAAACCCTAAAAGCTAGATCAAACCCTTAATCTAAAACCCTAAAACTAAAAATACCCTAAGCCCTAAACCTTAAATCCTAAACCCTAAACCTGAAGCACTAACCTAAAACGTTAAACCCTAAACCCTAAACCCTTAAAACATAGAAAAAATTCTTAACCTAAAACCATAAAACTAAAAAAACCAAAAGCCCTAAATCCTAAACCCTAACCTATAAACCATAAAATAAACCCTAAAACCATTTAAAACTCCTACAAAACTGTATGATATAAACACTCAATCCTAAAAATCTTTTAACCCTAAACCAAAAAACACACAAAAAAAAAGCCCTAACAACCCCAAAAACCCCTAAACCTAAAAAACTCTAGAGTCTAAACCCTATAAAGCCCTAAATCATCTACTCTAAGCCCTAAAAGACACAAAAAAATCCTAAGCCCTAATCCCTAAACATATAAAACCCTAAAAAAACTAAACCTAAAAATCACAAAACGCTAAACATTAAAAACCAAAATTAAACCCTTAACCTAAAACCCTAAACCTACAAAACCCTAGCCTAAAACCCTAAATCAAAAACCTAAAACCCTAAGAAATCCTAAACCCTAAACCATAAGAAACCCTAAATCCTATAAACTGTAAAATAAACCCTAAAAATCATTTAAAAACCCTACAAAACTCTAAGCTTGAATCCCTAAATCCTAAAAAACCATAAGAAACACTGAACCATTAAAAACACTAAAACACCCAAAAACCACTAAACCTAAAAAACTCTAATCTCTAAACCCTACAATGCCTTAAATCTTATATGCTAAACCCTAAAAAACACTAAAAACCCTAAGCTTTAACTTCTAAACCTATAAAGCACTAGAAAACCTTAACCTAAAAAGCCAAAGCCCTAAACCTTAAAAACATAGTTAAAACTCTTTACCTAAAACCCAAAACCTAAAACCCTAAATCCTAAACCTAAAACCCAAAGAAACCCTAAATCTTATAAACCCTAAAATAAACCCTAATAACCAATTAAAGCTACTACAAAACTGAAGCTCTATGCCCTAAATCCTCAAAATCCATAAACCATAAACCTAAAAAACACAAAAAAACCCTAAGCCCTAAACCTTAAACTCTAAAAAACCCTAAGAAACACTTAAACCTTAAAAATCCTAAAAAGCTACAAGGCCCTAAATCTAAAAAAATCTAAGCTCTAAATACTAAAAAGTCACCGTAAATCGTATATGCTAATCCCTAAAAAGGACAAAAGACTAAAAAACTCGATGCTCTAAACCTTATAAAGCCCAAAATGGTATATGCATAACTCTAAAGAAAAAAACAAAACAAAGCCCTAAACCAATAAAACCCTAAAAAAGCTTAACCCAAAAAACCAAAGCCCTAAGTCCTAAAAGATAGATTAAACCCTTAACCTAAAACCCTAAACCATAAAAAACCCTAAGCCCTACACCCTAAACCCTAAACTCAAAGCAATAACCTAAAACCTTAAATCCTAAACCTAAAACCCTAAGAAACCATAAACCTTAATCCATAAGAAACCCTTAATCCTATAAACCCTAAAGAAAATTTATACCCTAAACTTTACGAAACACCTAAATCCTATAAAACCGAAAATAAACCGTAAAACCCATTTAAATATCCTACAAAACCCTATGCTCTAAACTCTAAATCATAAAAATCTGTAAACCTTAAACCTAAAAAGCAGAAAAAAAAAAACCCTAACAACTAAACCCTAAAAACGCGAAAAGAAACTTAACCCTTAAAACCCTAAAAACCCAAAAACCCCCAAAGCTAAAAATCGCTGATCTCTAAACCATATAACACCCTTAATCGTATATGCTAATCCCTAACAAATACAAAAAAAAAACCTAAGGAAAAACCCTAAACCTATAAAACCCTGAAAAAGCTTAACATAAAAAACCCAAAGCCCTAAACCCTTAAAACATAGACAAAATACTTAACCTAAAACCCTAAAACTAAAAAAACCATAAGCCCTAAATCCTCAACCTTAACCTATAAACCCTAAAATAAACCCTAAAACCATTTAAAACCCCAATAAAAACCCTAAGCTCAAAAGACTATAAAGCCGTCGTAAATCATATATGCTAATCCCTAAAATGGAGAAAAAACCCCAAAAACTAAAAAAATCTAAGCTCTAAACCTATAAAGCCCTAAATCGTATATGCTAAACCCTAAAAAAAAAAAAACAATAACCCTAAGCCCTAAACTATAAGTACCAAGATTAAACACTTAACCTAAAACCATAAACCCAAAAAAACCCTAAGCCCTACATCCTAAACCCTACACCCGAAGCACTAAGCAAAAGTCATAAATCCTAAACCTAAGATCATAAGAAACCCTAAACCTTAAACCTTAAGAAACTCTTAATCCTATAAACCCTAAAAAAAAACTGTAAACCCTAAACCTTAAGAAACCCAAAATACTATAAAACCTAAAATAAACCTTTATGACCATTTAAAACCCTTAAGCTCTAAACCCTAAATCCTAAAAATCTGTAAACCTTAAACCTACAAAACACAAAAACAACCCCTAAGCACTAAACCCTAAAAACCCCAAAGAGACACTTAACCCTTAAAACCCTAAAAACACAAAAAAAAAAAAACCCAAACACAAAAAATGTTAAGCTCTAAACCGAATAAAGCCCTAAATTATATATGTTACACCCTAAAAAATACGGAAAAAAACCCTAAGGCCAAAACCCTAAACCTATAAAACCCTAAAAAAGCGTATCATAAAAAAACCCAAAGCTCTAAACTCTTAAAACATAGATAAAATTCTTAACCTAAAACCCTAAAACTAAACAAACCATAAGCCCTAAATCCTAAACCCTAACCTAAAAACACTAAAATAAACTATTAAACCATTTAAAATCCCTACAAAACACTAAGCTCCAAACACTCAATCCTAAAAATCTGTTGACCCTAAACCAAAAACACAAAAAAAAAACCCCCAAAACCCCTAAATCTAAAAAACACTAAAGTCTAAACCCTATAAAGGCCTAAATCATATATGCTAAACCCTCAAAAACACAAAAAAAACCTAAGGCCTAAACACTAAAAAACCCACGGCCCTAAACCCTAAAAACCAACATTAAACATTTAACGTAAAACCCTAAACCTACAAAAACCCTAGCCTAAAATCCTAAATTATAAACCTAAAGCCCTAAGAAATCCTAATCCCTAAACCATAAGAAACCTAGAATCCTATAAACCCTAAAATCCATTTAAAACCCCTACAAAACCATAAGCTTGGAACCTTAAATCCTAAAAAAATTAAAAAACACTTAACCCTTGAAAATACTAAAACACCCATAATCCCTAAAACTCCTAAGCCTTAAACCCTAAACCTATAAAACACTAAAAACCTTAACATAAAAAATCCAAAGCCCTAAACCTTAAAAACCTAGATAAAACTCTTAACCTAAAATCCAAAACCTAAAGCCTAAACCCTAACATAAAACCCTAAATCCTAAACCTAAAACCCTAAGAAACCCTAAATCTTCTAAACCCAAAAATAAACCCTAAAAAGCAAATGAAACTCCTACAAAACCTGATGATCTAAGCCCTAAATCCTAAAAATCCATAAAACCTAAACCTAAAAAACACAAAAAATCCAAAGCCGTAAACCTTAATCCCTAAAAAACCCTAAGAAACACTTAAACCTTAAAAACCTTTAAAAAACTACAAGCCCCTATACCTAAAAAAATCTAAGCTCTAAATACAATAAAGCCGCCCTAAACCGTATATGCTAATCCCTAATAAGGATAAAAAAAGACCCCAAAACCTAAAAACTCTATGCTCTAAACCCTATAAAGCTCTTAATCGTATATGCTTAACCCTGAAAAAAAAAAAAAAAAAAAACCTAAGCCCTATACCAATAAAACCCAAAAAAATCTTAACCCAAAAAACCCAAAGCCCTAAACCCTAAAAGCTAGATTAAACCCTCAATCTATAACCCTAAAACTAAAAACTCCCTAAGTCCTAAACCTTAAACCCTAAACCCTAAACTCGAAGCACTAACCTAAAACCTTAAACCCTAAACCCTAAATCCGAAGCACTAACCTAAAACATTAAATCCTAAACCTAAAACCCTAAGAAACCCTACACCTCAAACCTTAAGAAACCCTTAATCCTATAAACTCTAAAAAAAAAGTCTAAACCCTAAACCTTAAGAAACTCTAAATTCTATAAAACCTAAAATAAACCCAAAAAACAATTTAAAAACCCTACATAAACCCTAAGTTCTAAACCCTAAATCCTTAAAATCTGTACACTTTATACCTAAAAAAAATTTTAAAAAAAAACCCTGAACACTAAACCCTAAAAACCCCAAAGAGACACCTAACCCTTAAAACCCAAAAAAACCCCAAGCCTAAAAAATGCTAAACTCTAAACCGTATAAAGCCATAAATCGTATATGCTAAACCCTAAAAAATACAAAAAAACCCTAAGGCCAAAACCCTAAACCTATAAAACCCTAAAAAAGCTTAACATAAAAATCCCAAAACCCTTAAAACATAGATAAAATTCTTAACCTAAAACCATAAAACTAAAAAAGCAATAAGCCCTAAATCATAAACCCTAACCTATAAGCCCTAAAATAAACCCTAAAACCATTCTAAACTGTTACAAAACCCTAAGCTCTGAACCCTAAATCCTAAAAATCAATAAATCTTAAACCTAAAAACACACACAAAAAAAAAAAGCACCCTATACACTAAAACCTAAAAACCCCAAAGAGACACTTAAAGATCAACACCCTAAAATCCCCAAAAATACCGAAAACCTGAAAAACGCTATGTTGTAAATGGAATAAAGCCCAAAATCATATATGCTAAACCCTTAAAAATATAAAGGAACCCTAAGGCCAAAACCCTAAACCTATAAAACCCTATAAAAGCTTAACATAAAAAACCCAAAGCCCTAAACTCATAAAACATAGATAAAACTCTTAACCTAAAACCATAAAACTAAAAAAACCATAAGCCCTAAACCCTAAACCCTAACCTATAAACCCTAAAGTAAACCCTAAAACCATTTAAAACCCCTACAAAACAGTAAGATCTAAACACTCATTCCTGAAAATCATTTAACCCTAAACCAAAAAATACAAAAAAAAAAACCCTAACAACCCCAAAAACCCCTAAACCTACAAAACTCTAAAGTCTAAACACTATAATGCCCTAAATCATCTATGCTAAACCCTAAAAGACACAAAAAAACCTAAGCCCTAATCCCTACACATATAACCTAAAAAAACTTAAACTAGAAATACCAAAGCCCTAAATACTAAAAGCCAAAATTAAACCCTTAACCTAAAACCCTAAACCTACAAAACCGTAGCCTAAAGCCCTCAATCAAAAACCTAAAACCGTAAAAAATCCTAAACCCTAAACCATAAGAAACCCTAAATCCTATAAACTGTAAAATAAACCCTAAAAACCATTTAAAACCCCTACAAAACTCTAAGCTTGAAACCTTAAATCCTAAAAAACCTTAAAAAACACTTAGCCCTTCAAAACATTAAAACACCCAAAAACCCCTAAACCTAAAAAAGTCTAAGCTCTAAACCCTATAATGTCCTAAATCTTATATGCTAAACCCTAAAAAACACTAAAATCCCTAAGACTTAAATTCTAAACCTATAAAGCACTAAAAAACCTTAACCTAAAAAAGCCAAAGCCCTAAACGCTAAAAACCAAGACAACTCTTTATCTAAAACCCAAAGCCCTAAAACCTAAAAGATAGATTAAACCCTTAACCTAAAACCCTAAAGCTTAAAAAACCTTAAGCCCTAAACCCTAAACTCGAAGCAATAACCTAGAACCTTAAATCCTAAACCTAAAACCCTAAGAAACCCTAAACCCTAATCCTTAAGAAACCCTTAATCCTATAAATCCTAAAAAAACATTATACCCTAAACTTAACGAAACCCTTAATCCTATAAAACCTAAAATAAATCCAAAAAACCATTTAAAAACCCCACAAAAACCTAAGCTCTAAACCCTAAATCCTAAAAATCTGTAAACCTTAAACCTAAAAAAAACAAAAAGAAACCCTAACAACTAAACCCTAAAAACCCCAAAAAGAAACTTAACCCTTAAAACCCTAAAAACCCAAAAAAACCCCAAACCTAAAAATCGCTAAGCTCTAAACCATATAACGCCCTTAATCGTATATGCTAATCCCTAAAAAATACAAAAAAAAGCCTAAGGTAAAGCCCTTAACCTATAAAACCCTAAAAAAGCTTAACATAAAACAACCAAAGCCCTAAACCCTTAAAACACAGACAAAATTCTTAACCTAAAACCCTAAAACTAAAACGACCATAAGCCCTAAATCATCAACCCTAACCTATAAAACCTAAAATAAACCCTAAAATCATTTTAAAACCCTACAAAACCCTAAGCTCTTAACACTATAAAGCCGCGGTAAATCGTATATGCTAATCCCTAAAATGGAGAAAAAAACCCCAAAAACTAAAAAAAGTCTAAGCTCTAAACCAATAAAACCCAAAATCGTGTATGTTAAACCCTAAAAAACAAACAAAAAAAAACCCCTAAGCCTTAAACTCTAAGTACCTAGATTAAACCCTTAACCTAAAATCATAAACCTAAAAAAACACTAAGCCCTAAACCCTAAACCCTAAAATCGAAGCACTAACCTAAAACCTTATTCCCTAAACCTAAAACCATAAGAAACCCTAAACCTTAAACCTTAAGAAACCCTTAATCCTATAAACCCTAAAAAAACTCTAAACCCTAAGCCCAAAACCTTAAGAAACCCAAAATCCATAAAACCTGAAATAAACCTGAAAAACCATTTAAAATAGTACAAAACCCTAATCTTTAAACACTAAATCCTAAAAATCTGTAAACCTTAAACCTAAGAAACACAAAAAAAACCCTAATCACTAAACCCTAAAAACCCCAAAGAGACACTTAACCCTTAAAACCCTAAAGATCCCAAAAACCTCCCTAAACCTAAAAGACGTTAAGCTCTAAACCATATAAAGCCCAAAATTGTATTTGCTAAACCCCAACCTAAAACCCTAAATACTAAACCTAAAACCCTAAGAAACCCTAAATCTTATAAACCCTAAAATAAACCCTAAAAACCACTTAAAACACTTATAAAACCTGATGATCTAAGCCTTAAATCCTAAAAATCCGTAAACCATAAACCAAAAATATGCAAAAAACCCTAAGCCCTTAACCATAAACCCTAAAAAACCCTAAGAAATACTTAAACCTTAAAAAACCTAAAAAAACTACAAGCCCTAAACCTAAAAATGTAAGCTCTAAATACAATAAAGCCACCTTGAATCGTATATGCTAATCCCTAAAATGAACAAAAAAAACCCAAAAACTAAAAAACTCTATGCTTTAAACCCTATAGAGCCCTAAATCGTATATGCATAACTCTAAAACAAAAAAAAAACTAAGCCCTAAACCAATAAAACCCTAAAAAATCTTAACCTAAAAAACCCAAATCCCTAAACCCTAAAAAATAGATTAAAGCCTTAACCTAAAACCCTAAAGCCCTAAACCCTAAACCCTAAACTCGAAGCAATAACCTAAAACCTTAAATCCTAAACCTAAAACCCTAAGAAACCCTAAACCTTTATACTTAAGAAACCCTTAATCTTGTGGACCCTAAAAATAACTTTATACCCTAAACTTTACGAAACCCTAAATCCGATAAAACCTAAAATGAACCGTAAAACCCATTTAAAAATCCTACAAAACCCTATGCTCTAAACACAAAATCCTAAAAATTTGTAAACCTTAAACCTAAAAAACACAAAACAAAAACCATTAAACCCCAAAGAGAAACTTAACACTTAAAACCCCAAAAACCCCCAAACCTAAAAAACGCTAAGCTCTAAACCATATAAAGCCCTTAATCGTATATGCTAAACCTTAAAAAATACAAAAAAAACCGTAAGGAAAAACCCCAAAAAAGCTTAACATAAAAAACCCAAAGCCCTAAACCCTTAAAACATAGACAAAATTCTTAACCTAAAACTAAAAAACCATAAGCCTTAAACCCTTAACCCTAACCTATAAACCCTAAAATAAATCCTAAAACCATTTAATACCCCTACAAAACCCTAAGCTCTAAACACTCAATCCTAAATATCTATTAACCCTAAACAAAAAAACACAAAAAAAAAAACCCTAAAAACCCCAAAATACCTTAAACCTAAAAAACTCAAAAGTCTAAAACCCTATAAAGCCCTAAATCAAATAAGCTAAATCCTAAAAAGCACAAAAAAACCTAAGCCCTAAACCCTAAACATATAAAACCCTAAAAAACCTTAACCCAAAAAACCCACAGCCCTAAACCCTAAAAACCATGTTTAACCCTTAACCTGAAACCCTAAAACTAGAAAAACCCTAGCATAAAACCCTAAATCATAAACCTAAAACCCAAAGAAATCCTAAACCCTAAACCATAAGAAACCCTAAATATTATAAATCCTAAAATGTACCCTAAAAACCATTAAAAAACCCTACAAAACCCTAAGCTTGAAACCCTAAATCCTAAAAAACCTAAAGAAACACTTAACCCTTAAAAACACTAAAGCACCCAAAAACCCCTAAACCTAAAAAACTCTAAGCTCTAAACCATTTAAAGCCCTAAATCATATATTCTAAACCCTAAAAAACACTAAAAACCCTGAGCCTAAAACCCAAAACCTATAAAGCACTAAAAAAACCTTAACCTAAAAAAGCCAAAGCCCCAAACCTTAAAAATCTAGATAAAACTCTTAACCTAAAACCCAAAACCTAAACCCTAAACCTTAAACCCTAACCTAAAACCCTAAATCCCAAACCTAAAACACTATGAAACCCCAAACCTTATAAACCCTAAAAACCAATTAACACTCCTACAAAACTTGATGCTCTAAGCCCTAAATCCTAAAAATCCATAAACCCTAAACCTTAAAAACACAAAAAACACTACGCCCTCAATCTTAAACCCTAAAAAACCCTAAGAAACGCTTAAACCTTAAAAACCCTTCAAAAACTACAATCCCCTAAACCTAAAAAAATCTAAGCTCTAAATAGTATAAAGCCGCCCTAAATCGTATATGCTAATCCCCAAAAAGGACCAAAAAACCCCAAAAACTAAAAAACACTAAGCTACAACCCTATAAAGCCCTAAATCATATATGTTTAACCCTAAAAAACAAAATAAACCCTAAGCCCTAAACCAATAAAACCCTAAAAAATCTTAATCTAAAAAAGCCAAAGCCCTAAACACTAAGAACCTAGATTAAACCCTTAACCTAAAACCCTAAACCTAAAAAAACCCTAAGCCCTAAACCCTAAACTCTACACCCTAAACCCGAAGCACTAACCTAAAACCTTAAATCCTAAATCTAAAAACCTAAGAAACCCTAAAGCTTAAACCTTAAGAAACTCTTAATCCTATAAACCCTAAAAAAAACTGTAAAACCTAAACCTTAAAAAACCCTAAATCCTATAAAACCTAAAATAAACCTTTAAAATCATTAAAAACCCTTCAGCTCTAAACCCTTAATCCTAAAAATCTATAAACCTTAAACCTAAAAAACACAAAAAAAACCCCTAAGCACTAAATCCTAAAAACCCCAAAGAGACCCTTAACCCTTAAAACCCAAAAAACCCAAAAAACTCCCAAACCTAAAAAACGTTAAGCTTGAAACCGAATAAAGCGATAAATTGTATATGCTAAACCCTAAAAAATACAAAAAACCTAAGGCAAAACCCAAAATCTATAAAACCCGAAAAACGCTTATCATAAAAAATTGAAAACTCTAAACCCTTAAAACATAGATAAAATTCTAAACCTAAAAGCCTAAAACTAAAAACACCATAAGCCCTAAATCCTAAACCCTTAAACCATCTATAACCCGTACAAAACCATAAGCTCCATACACTCAATCCTAAAAATCTGTTAACCCTAAACCAAAAAACACAAAAAAAAAAATCCTAGAAACCCCTAAACCTAAAAAACTCTAAAGTCTAAATCCTATGAAGCCCTAAATCATATATGCTAAACCCTCAAAAACACAAAAAAACCTAAGTCCTAAACCCTAAACATATAAAACCCTAAAAAACTTAACCCATAAAAATCCATAGCCCTAAACCCTAAAAACAAAGATTAAACATTTAATCTTAAACCCTAAAACTACAAAAACCCTAGCCTAAAACACTAAATCACAAATCTAAAATCATAAGAAATCCTAAACCCGAAACCATAAGAAACCCTAAATCCTATAAACACTAAAATAAACCCTAAAAAGCATTTGAAACCCCTACAAAACCCTAATCTTGAAACCCTAAATCCTAAAAAACCTTCAGAAACACTTAACCATAAAAAAAACTAACACCGATAAACTCCTAAACCTAAAAAACTCTAAGCTTTAAACCCTATAAATCCCTGAATCCTATATGCTAAACCCTAAAATACACTAAAACCACTAAGCCTTAAACCCTAAACCTATAAAGCACTAAAAACCTTAACCTAAAAATCCAAAGCCCTAAACCTTAAAAACCTAGATAAAACTCTTAACCTAAAACCCAAAACCTAAAGCCTAAAGCCTAACCAAAAATCCTAAATCCTAAATCTAAAATCCTATCTTATAAACCCTAAAATAAACCCTAAAAACCAACTAAAACTCCTACAAAACCTGATGATCTAAGCCTTAAATCCTAAAAATCCATAAAACCAAAAACTAAAAAACACAAAATACCCTAAGCCCAAAACCCTAATCCCTAAAAAACCCTAAGAAACACTTACACCTTAAAAACCCTTAAAAAACTACAAGTCCCTAAACCTAAAAAAAATCTAAGCTCTAATTACTATAAAGACGCCTTAAAACATATATGGTAATCCCTAAAAAGGACAAAAAAAACCCCAAAAACTAAAAATCTCTAAGCTCTAAACCCTATAAAGCCCTAAATCGTATATGCTTAACCCTAAAAAAAAAAAAAAAAAACCTAAGCCCTATACCAATAAAACCCAAAAAAATTTTAATCCAAAAAACCCAAAGCAATAAACCCTAAAAGCTAGATTAAACCCTTAACATAAAACCCTAAACCTAAAAAAACCCTAAGCCCTAAACCTTAAACCCTAAACCCAAAACCCGAAGCACTAACCTAAAACCTTAAATCCTAAACCTAAAACCCTAAGAAACCCTAAACCTTAAACCTTAAGAAACCCTTAATCCAATAAACCCTCAAAAAAAAGTCTAAACCCTAAACCTTAAGAAATCGTAAATTCTATAAAACTAAAAATAAACCCTAAATACCATTTAAAAACCCTACAAAACCCTAAGCTCTAAACCCTAAATCTTAAAAATCTGTAAAATTTATACCTAAAAAAAAAAAAAAAAAAAAAAAAACTCTGAGCACTAAACCCTTAAAACCCCAAAGAGACATTTAACACTAAAAACCCTAAAAACCCAAAAGAGACACTTAACCCTAAACCCTAAAAGCTAGATTAAACACTTAACCTAAAACACTAAACCATAAAAAACCCTAAGCCCTAAACCCTAAACCCTAAACTCAAAGCAATAACCTAAAACCTTCAATCCTAAACCTAAAACCCCAAGAAACCCTAAACCTTAATCCTGATGAAACCCTTAATCCTATAAACCCTAGAAAAAACTCTAAACCCTAAACCTTAAGAAATCCTAAATACTATAAAACCTAATATAAACCTTGGAAACCATTTTAAAACCCTACAAAACACTAATCTCAAAACCCTAATTCCCAAAAATCTGTAAACCTTAAACCTAAAAAACAAAATAAAAAAACCCTAACAACTAAACCCTAAAAACACCAAAGAGACACTTAACCCTTAAAACCCTAAAAACCCCCAAAAACTCCCCAAACCTAAAAAACACTAATCTCTAAACCATATAAAGCCCTTAATCATATATGTCAAACCCTAAAAAAGACAAAAAAAAAAAAAAAAAAAAAAAAAAAAAACCTAAGGCAAAACCCTAAACCTATAAAACCCTAAAAAAGCTTAACATAGAAAACCCAAAGCCCTAAACCCTTAAAACATAGACAAAATTCTTAACCTAAAACCCTAAAACTAAAAAAACCAAAAGCCCTAAATCCTAAACCCTAACCTATAAACCGTAAAATAAACCCTAAAATCATTTAAAACCCCTACAAAACCCTAAGCTCTAAATACTCAATACTAAATATCTATTAACCCTAAACAAAAAAACACAAAAAAAAAAAAAAAAAACACTAAAAGCCCCAAAATCCCCTAAACCTAAAAAGCTCTAAAGTCTAAATCCTATAAAGCCCTAAATCAAATATACTAAACCCTAAACAACACAAAAAAATCTAAGCCCTAAACCCTAAACATATAAAACCCTAAAAAACATAACCCAAAAAATCCACAGCCCTAAACACTAAAAACTAAGATTAAACCCTTAACATAAAACCCTAAACCTAGAAAAACCCTAGCCTAAAACACTAAATCATAAACATAAAACCTGAAAAAATCCTAAACCCTAAACCATAAGAAACTCTAAATCTTTTAAACCCAAAAATATACCCTAAAAACATTTAATACCCCTACAAAACCCAAAGCTTGAAACACTAAATCCTAAAAAACCTTAAGAAACACTTAACCCTTAAAAACACTAAAACACCCAAAAACACCTAAACCTAAAAAAACTCTAAGATCTAAACAATTTAAAGCCCAAAATATTATCTGCCAAACCCTAAAAACACTAGAAACCCTAAGCCTTAAATCCTAAACCTATAAAGCACTTAAAAACCTTAACCCAAAAAAGCCAACGCCCAAAATCTTAAAACCCTATATAAAACTCTTCACCTAAAACCCAAAACCTAAACCCTAAACCCTAAACCCTAACCTGAAAACCTAATTCCTAAACCTAAAACCCTAAGAAACCCTAAACCTTATAAACACAAAAATAAACCCTAAAAACAAATTATAACTCCTACGAAACCTGATGATCTAATCCCTAAATCCTAAAAATCCATAAACCCTAACCCTAAAAAACACAAAAAACCCTAAGACCTAAACTTTCAACCCTAAAAAACCCTATGAAACACTTAAACATTAAAAACCCTAAAAAAACTACAAGCCCCTAAACCTAAAAAAATCTAAACTCTAAATACTATAAAGCCTCCCTAAATCGTATATGCTAATCCATAAAAAGGACAAAAAATCCCCAATAACTAAAAAACTCTAAGCTCTAAATCCTAAAAATCCATAAACCCTAAACCTTAAAAATACAAAAAACACTAAGCCCTAACCCTTAAACCCTATGAAACACTTAAACCTTAAAAACATTAAAAAAAAATTACGAGCCCCTAAACATAAAAAAATCTGTGCTCTAAATACTTTAAAGCCGCCATAAATCGTGTATGTTAATCCCTAAAAAGGACCAAAAAACCCCAAAAAGTAAAAAACTCTAAGCTCTAAACCCTATAAAACCATAAATCGTATATACTAAACCCTAAAGAAAAAAAAAAAAAAACCTAAGCCCTAAACAAATAAAACCCTAAAAAATCTTATCCCAAAAAATCCAAAGCCCTAAACCCATAAAACTTAGATTAAACCCTTACCTAAAACCATAAACCTAAAAAAATCCTAAGCCCTAAACCCTAAACCCTAAACCCAAAGCACTAACCTAAAACCTTAAATCCTAAACCTAAATCCCTAAGTTAAACCTTAAACCTTAAGAAACCCCTATTCCTATAAACCCTAAAAAAAACTCAAAACCCTAAACCTTAGGAAATCCTAAATCCTACAAAACCAAAAATAAACCCTAAATACCATTTAAAACATCTACAAAACCCTAAGCTCTAAACCCTAAATCCTAAAAATATGTAAACCTTAAACCTAAAAAACACAAAAAAACCCTAAGCACTAAACCCTAAAAACCCCAAAGAGAAACTTAACACTTAAAACCCTAAAAACACCAAAAACCCCAAAACCATAAAAACGCTAAGCACTAAACTGTATAGATCTCTAAATCGTATATGCTAAACCCTAAAAATTACAAAAAACCTTAAGGCCAAAATCCTAAACCTATAAAACCCAAAAAAAGCTTAACATAAAAAACCCAAAGCCCTAAACCCTTAAAACAAAGATAAAATTCTTAACCTAAAACCCTAAAACTAAAACAACCATAAGCCCTAAATCCTAAACCCTAACCTATAAACCCTAAAATCATTTAAAACCCCTACAAAATCCTACGCTCTAAACATTCATTCCTAAAAATCTGTAAACCCTAAACTAAAAAACACAAAAAAAAAACCCTAAAAACCCCAAAAACCCCTAAACCTAAAAGACCCAAAAGTCTTAACCCTACAAAGCCCTAAATCATATAATCTAAACCTTAAAAAACACAAAAAAATAACTAACACCTAAACCCTGAATGTACAAAACCTTAAAAAAACTTAACCCAAAAAACCCACAGCTCTAAACCCTTAACCTAAAACCCTAAACCTACAAAAACCCTACCCTAAAACCCTAAATGAAAAACCTAAAACCCTAAGAAATCCTAAACCCTAAACCATAAGAAACCCTAAATCCTATAAACCCTAAAATAAACCCTATAAACAATTTAAAATCCCTACAAAAGTCTAAGCTTCAAACCCTAAATCCTAAAAAACATTAAGAAACACTTAACCCTTAAAAATACTAAAACACCCAAAATCCCCTAAACCTAAAAAATTCTAAGCTCTAAACCCTATAAAGCCCTAAATATTATATGCTAAACCCTAATATACACTAAAGACCCTAAGCCTTAAACCCTAAACCTATAAAGCACTAAAAACCTTAATGTAAATAAGCCAAAGCCCTAAACCTTAAAAAACAAGATAAAACTCTTAACCCAAAGCCCAAAACCTAAAGAAAACCCTAAACCCTAACCTAAAACCCTAAATCCTAAACCAAAAGCCCTAAGAAATCCTGAATCTTATAAACCCTAAAATAAACCCTAAAAACCAATTAACACTACTACAAAACCTATTGATCTAAGCCCAAAATCCTAAAATTCCATATACCCTAAACCTAAAAAACACAAAAAACCAAAAGCCCTAAACCTTAAACACTAAAAAACCCTAGGAAACACTTAAACCTTAAAAACCCTAAAAAAATTACAAGTCCCTAAACCTAAAAAATTCTAAACTCTAAATACAATAAATCCGCCCTAAATCTTATATGCTAATCCCTAAAAAGGAAAAAAAGAACCCCAAAAACTAAAAAACTCTAAGCTCTAAACCCTATAAAGCCCTAAATCATATATGCTTAACCCTAAAAAACAAAAAAAAAACCCTAAGCTATAAACCAATAAAACCCTAAAAAATCTTAACCTAATAAATCCAAAGCCCTAAACCCTAAAACCTAGATTAAATCCTTAACCTAAAACCCTAAACCTAAAAAAAAGTTAAGCCCTATACTCTAAACCCTAAACACTAAACCCATAGCACTAACCTAAAGCCTTAAATCCTAAACCTAAAACCCTAAGAAACCCTAAACCTTAAACCTTAAGAAACCCTTAATCCTCTAAACCCGACACCTTACGAAACCCTAATTCCTATAAACCTAAAACCTTAAATCCTAAACCTAAAACCCTAAGAAACCCTAAACCTTAAACCTTAAGAAACCCTTAATCCTCTAAACCCGACACCTTAAGAAACCCTAATTCCTATAAACCTAAAATAAACCATAAAAACCATATAAAAACCCTACAAAACCCTAAGCTCTAAACCCTAAATCCTATCAATATGTAAACCTTAAACCTAAAAAAACACAAGAAAAACCCCTAACCACTAGACTCTAAAAACCCCAAAGAGACACTTAACCCATAAAACCCTAAAAGCCCCCAAAACTAAAAAACGCTAAGCTCTAAAGCATATAAAGCCCTAAATCATTTATGCTAAACCCTAGAAAATACAAAAAAACCCTAAGCCCTAAATCCTAAACCCATAATATATAAGCCCTAAAACCATTTTAAACCCCTACAAAACCCTAAGCTCTAAACACTCAATCCTAAAAATTTGTTAACCCTAAACCAAAAGGAACAAAAAGAAAAACCCTATAAACCCCCAAAACCCCTAAACCTAAAAAACTCTAAAGTCTAAACCATATAAAGCCCTAAATTATATATGCTAAACCCTAAAAAGCACAAATAAACCTAAGCCCTAAACCCTAAACATATAAAACCCTAAAAAAAACTTAACCCAAGACACCCACAACCCTAAACCCTAAAAACCAAGATTAAACCCTTAACCTAAAATCCTAAACCTACAAAAACCCTACCCTAAAACCTAAATAATAAGCCTAAAACCCCAAGAAATACTATACTCTAAATCATAAGAAACCCTAAATCCAATAAACACTAAAATAAACCCTAAAAACCATTTAAAACCCCTACAAGTCCCTAAGATTGAAACCCTAAATCCTAAAAAATCATAAGAAACACTTAACCCTTAAAAAGACTAAAACACCCAAAAACACCTAAACCTAAAAAACTTTAAGCTCTAAACCCTATAAAGCCCTAAATCTTATAAGCTAAATCCTAAAAAACACGAAATACCCTAAGCCTTAAACCCTAAACATATAAAGCACTAAAAAACCTTAACCTAATACAGCCAAAGCCCTAAACCTTGAAAACCTAGGCAAAACTCATAACCTAAAACCCTAACCTAAAACCCTAAATCCTAAACCTAAAACCCAAAGAAACCCTAAATCTTATAAACCCTAAAATAAACCATAAAAACAAATTAAACTCCTACAAAACTTGATGATCTAAGCCCTAAATCCTAAAAATCCATAAACCCAAAACCCCAAAAACACAAAAAACCCTAGGCCCTAAACCTTAAGCCCTAAGAAATACTTAAACCTTAAAAACCCTAAAAAAAACTACAAGCCCATAAGCCTAAAAAAATCTATGCTCAAAATACAATAAAGTCGCCCTAAATCGTAAAAGCTAATCCCTAAAAAGGACAAAAAAAAAACCCCAAAAACTAAAAAACTCTAAGCTCTAAACCCTATAAAGCCCTAAATCGTATATACTTAACCCAAAAAAACAAAAAAAAAAAACCCTAATCCCTAAAACTATAAAATCCTAAAAAATCTTAACCTAAAAAGGCAAAAGCCCTAAACCTTAAGAACCTAGATTAAACCCTTAACCCAAAAAAACCCTAAGCCCTAAACCCTAAACCCGAAGCACTAACCTAAAACCTTAAAAAACCTTACATCCTGTAAAACATAAAATAAACCCTAAAAACCAATTAAAAACCCTACAAAACCCTAAGCTCTACCCAAAATCCTAAAAATCTGTAAGCCTTAAACCTAAAAAACACAAAAAAAAGCTAAAAAACCCAAAGAGACACTTAACCCTTAAAACCTTAAAAACCATAAAAACCCCCACACCTAAAAATTGCTAAACTCTAAACTGTATAATGCCCTAAATCGTATATGCTAAACCCATAAAAATACAGAAAAACCCTAAGGCCAAAGCCCTAAACCTATGAAACGCTAAAAAAGATTAACATAAAAACCCAAAGCCCTAAACCCTTAAAACACAGATAAATTCTTAACCTAAAACCCTAAAACTAAAAAACCCATAAGCCCTAAATCCTAATCCCTAACCTCTAAACACTAAAATAAACCCTAAATCAATTTAAAACCCCTACAAAACCCTAAGCTAAAAACAGTGAATCCAAAAAGTCTATTAACCCTAAACCAAAACACAAAAAAAAAACAAAACTCAAAAAAACTCCAACGTCTAAACCCTATAAAGCCCTAAACCATATATGCTAAATCCTAAAAAACATAAAAAAAAAAAACCTAAGCCCTAAACTCAAAATACATAAAACCCTAAAAAAATTTAACCCTAAAACCAAGATTAAACCCTTAACCTAAAACACTAAACCTACAAAAACCCTAGCCTAAAATCCTAAATCATAAACCTAAAACCCTAAGAAATCCTAAACTGTAAACGATAAGAAACCCTAAATCCTATAAACCCTAAAATAAACCCTAAAAACCATTTAAAACCCCTAACAAAATCCTAAGCTTGAAACCCTAAATCCTAAACCCTAACCTATAAACCCTAAAACCATTTAAAACCCCTATAAAACCCTAAGCTCTAAACACCCAATCGAATGTTAACCCTAAACTAAAAAACACAAAGAAAAACCTAAAAACGCCAAAAACCCCTAGACCTAAAAAACTCTAAAGTCTAAACCCTATAAAGCCCTAAATCATATATGCTAAACCCTAAAAAATACAAAAAATCCTAAGCCCTAAACCCTAAACATATAGAACCCTAAAAAAGCCTAACCTAATAAACCCACAGCCATAAACCCTAAAAACCAAGATTAAACCGTTAACCTAAAACCCTAAACCTACAAAAACCCTAGCCTAAAACTGTTAATCATAAACCTAAAACCCTAAGAAATCCCAGCCCCTAAACTATAAGAAACCCAAAATCCTATAAACCCTAAAATAAACCCTAAAAATCATTTAGCCCCCTACAAAACCCTAAGGCCAAAACCCTAAAAAAACTTAACATAAAAAACCCAATGCCCTAAACCCTTAAAACATAGATAAAATTCTTAACCTAAAACCCTAAAACAAAAAAATCCATAAGCCCTAAATCCTAAACCCCTAAAACTATTTAAAACCCCTATAAAACCCTAAGATCTAAACACTCAATCCTAAAAATATGTTAACAACACA
This sequence comes from Solanum bulbocastanum, assembly GCA_037074985.1. Taxonomy (NCBI): domain Eukaryota; kingdom Viridiplantae; phylum Streptophyta; class Magnoliopsida; order Solanales; family Solanaceae; genus Solanum; species Solanum bulbocastanum. The sequence continues at coordinate 21,041,117 of CM073608.1, read as the reverse complement.
ACACAAAAAATACAAAAAAAATCCCCTAACCCCCCTCCCCCCCCCCCCCGCCCCCAAAAAAAACCCCTAAACCTAAAAGACTCTAAAGTCTAAACCCTATAAAGCCCTAAATCATATATGCTAAACCCTAAAACACATGAAAAAAACTAAGACCCAAACCCTAAACATATAAAACCCTAAAAAAACTTAATCTAACAAATCAACAACCATAAGCCTTAAAAACCAAGATTAAACCCTTAACCTAAAACCCTAAACCTACAAAAACCCTAGCCTAAAACCCTAAATCATAAACCTAAAACCCTAAGAAATCCCAAACCCTAAACAATAAGAAACCCTAAATCTTTTAAACCCTAAAATAAACACTAAAAATAATTTAAAACCCCTACAAAATCCTAGGCTTGAAACCCTAAATCCTAAAAAGCCTTAAGAAACACTTAACCCTTAAAAACAGTAAAACACCCAAAAACCCCTAAACGTAAAAAACTCTAAGCTCTAAACCCTATAAATCCCTAAATTTTATATGTTAAACTCTAAAAAACACTAAAAACCTTAAGCCTTAAACCCTAAACCTATAAAGCACTAAAAAACCATAACCTAAAATAGCCAAAGACCTAAACCTTAAAAACCTAGATAAAACTCTTAACCTAAAACCCAAAACTTAAACCCTAAACCCTAACCTAAAAGCCTAAATCCTAAACCAAAAGCCCTAAGAAACCCTGAATCTTATAAACCCTAAAATAAACCCTAACAACCAATTAAAACTACTACAAAACTTATTGATCTAATCCCTAAATCTTTAAAATCCATATACCCTAAACCTAAAAAACACAAAAAACACTAAGACCTAAACCTTAAATCCTAAAAAACCCTAATAAACACTTAAACCTTAAAAACCTAAAAGAACTACAAGCCCCTAAACCTAAAAAAATCTAAGATCAAAATACTATGAAGCCACCGTAAATCGTATATCCTAATCCCTAAAATGGGCAAAAAAAACCCCAAAAACTATAAAACTCTAAGCTCTAAACCCTATAAAGCCCTAAATCATATATGCTAAGCCCTACAAAACAAAAAAAAACCTAAGCCCTAAACCATTAAAACCCTAAAAAATCTTAACCTTACAAACTGAAAGCCCTAAATCCTAAGAACCTAGATTAAACCCTTAACCTAAAACCTTAAACCTAAAAAAAACCCTAAACCCTAAACACGAAGCACTAGCCTAATACCTTAAATCCTAAAGCTAAAACGCTAAGAAACTCTAAACCTTAAACCATAAGAAACCTTTAAACCTATAAACCCTAAAATAAACCCTAAAACCTTTTAAAACCCCTACAAAACCATAAGCTCTAAACACTCCATCCTAAAAATTTGTTAACCCCTAAACCTTAAAAACTCTACAGTCTAAACCTTATAAAGCCCTAAATCAGATATGCTAAACAATAAAAAACACAAAAAAACCTAAGCCCTAACCCTAAAAAAACATAACCTAAAAAACCCACAACTCTAAACCCTAAAAACCAAGATTAAACCCTTAACCTAAAACCCTAAACCTACAAAAACCCTAGCCTAAAACTCTAAATCATTAACCTAAAACCCTAAGAAATCCTAAACACTAATCTATAAAAAACCCTAAATCCTATAAACCATAAAATAAACCCTAAAAACCATTTGAAACCCCTACAAAACCCTAAGCTTGAAATCCTAATTCCTAAAAAAGCTTAAGAAACACTTAACCCTTAAAAACACTAAAACACCCAAAAACCCCTAGACCTAAAAAACTCTAAGCTCTAAACCCAATAAAGCCCTAAATCTTATATGCTAAACCCTAAAAAACACTAAAAACCTTAAGCCTTAAACCCTAAACCTATAAAGCACTAGAAAAGCGTAGTCTAAAAAAGCAAAAACCCAAAATCTTAAAAACCTAGATTAAACTCTTAACCTAAAACCCAAAACCTAAAAAAAACCCTAAACCCTAAACCCTAACCTAAAACCCTAAATCCTAAACCTAAAACCCTAAGAAACCCTAAATCTAATAAACCCTAAAATAAACCTTAAAAACCAATTAAAACTCCTACAACACCGGATACTCTAAGCCTTAAATCCTAAAAATCCATAAAACCTAAACCTAAAAAACACAAAAAATCCTAAGCCCCAAACCTTAAACCCTAAGAAACATTTAAACCTTAAAAATCCTAAAAAACTACAAGCCCCTAAACCTAAAAAAATCTAAGCTCTAAATACTATAAAGTTGCCGTAAATCGTATATGCTAATACCTAAAAAAGACAAAAAACTAAAAACCTCGAAGCTCTAAACCCTATAAAACCCTAAATCGTATATGCTAAACCCTAAAAAACAAAAAAAAAAAAAAACCTAAGCCCTAAACTCTAAGTACCTAGATTAAACCCTTAACCTAAAACCATAAACCTAAAAAAACCCTAAGCCCTAAACCCTAAATCCTAACCCGAAGCACTAACCTAAAACCTTAAACCCTAAACCTAATACCCCAAGAAACCCTAAACCTTAAACCTTATGAAACCCTTAATCATATAAACCCTAAAAAATGCTCTAAACCCTAAACCCTAAACCTTAAGAAACCTAAATCCTATAAAACCTGAAATAAAACCTAAAAAACACAAAAAGAAAAACCTAATCACTAAACCCTAAAAACCCCAAAGAGACACTTAACACTTAAAACCCTAAAGACCCCAAAAACCCCCAAACCTAAAAAATGCTAAGCTCTAAACCATTTAAAGCCCAAATTCGTATATGCTAAACCCTAACCAAAAACCCTAAATCCTAAACCTAAAACCCTAAGAAACCCCAAATTTTATAAACCCTAAAAACTAATTAAAACTCCTATAAAATTTGATGATCTAAGCCCTTAATACGAAAAATCCCTAAACCAAAAATACACAAAAATCCCTAATCCCAAAACCATAAACCCTAAAAAACCCTAAGAAATACTTAAACCTTAAAAACCCTAAAAAAACTACAAGCCCTAAACCTAATAAAATGTAAGCTCTAAATGCAATAAAGTCACCCTGAATCGTATATGCTATTCCCTAAAAGGACAAAAAAACCCCAAAAACAAAAAAACTCTAAGCGCTACACCCTATAAAGCCCTAAATCGTATATGCATAACGCTAAAAAAAAAATATAGGCTCTAAACCAATAAAACCTTAAAAATTCTTAACCAGAAAAACCCAAAGCCCTAAACCCTAAAAGCTAGATTATACCCTTAACCTAAAACCCTAAACCTTAAAAAACCCTAAGCCCAAAACCTTAAACCCTAAACCCTAAACTCGAAGCAATAACCTAAAACCTCAAATCCTAAACCTAAAACCCTGAGAAACCCTAAATCTTAATCCTTAAGAAACCCTTAATCCTATAAACCCTAAAAAAAACTCTAAACCCTAAACCTTAAGAAATCCTAAATCCTACAAAACCTAAAATAAACCCTAAAACCCATTTAAAAATCCTACAAAACCCTATGCTCTAAACCCTAAATCCTAAAAATCTGTAAACCTTAAACCTAAAAAACACAAAATAAAATAAAAAAAACCCTAAAAACCCCAAAGAGAAACTTAACCCTTAAAACCCTAAAAACCCCAAAAACCCCCAAACCTAAAAAATGCTAAGCTCTAAACCATATAAAGCCCTTAATCGTATATGCTAAACCCTAAAATATACAAAAAAAAACCCAAGGCAAAACCCTAAACCTATAAAACCCTAAGAAAGTTTAACATAAAAAACCCAAAGCCCTAAACCCTTACAACATAGACAAAATTCTCAACCAAAAACCCAAAATGTAAAAAAAACATAAGCCCTAAACCCTAAAGCCTAACCTATAAACCATAAAACCATTTAAAACCCCTACAAATCCCTAAGCTCTAAATACTCAATCCTAAAAATCTATTCACCCTAAACAAAAAAACACAAAAAAAAACCCTAAAAACCCTAAAATCCCCTAAACCTAAAAAACTATAAAGTCTAAACCCTATAAAGCCCTAAATCAAATATGCTAAACACTAAAAAACACAAAAAAACCTAAGCCCCAAACCCTAAACATATAAAACCCTAAAAAACCATAACTTAAAAAACCAATAGCCCTAAACCCTAAAACCCAAGATTAAACCCTTAACCTAAAACCCTAAACCTAGAAAAACCCTAACCTAAAACCCTAAATCATAAACCTAAAACCTGAAGAAATCCTATACCCTAAATCATAAGAAACCCTAAATACTATAAACCCTAAAATGTACCCTAAAAACCATTTAATATCCCTACAAAACCCTAAGCTTGAAACCCTAAATCCTAAATAACCTTAAAGAAACACTTAACCCGTAAAAACACTAAAACACCCAAAAACCCCTAAACCTAAAAAACTCTAATCCCTAAACCATTTAAAGCCCTAAATCTTATATTCTAAACAATAAAAATACTAAAATCCCGAAGCCTAAAACCCAAAACATATAAAGCACTAAAAAACCTTAACCTAAAAAGGCCAAAGCCCTAAACCTTAAAACCCTAGATAAAACTCTAAACCTAAAATCCAAAACCTAAATCCTAAACCCTAAACCCTAAACCCTAACATAAAACCCTTAATCCTAAACCTAAAACCCTATGAAACCCCAAATCTTATAAACCCTAAAAAGCAATTAAAACTCCTACAAAACCTGATGTTCTAAGCCCTAAATCCTAAAAATCCATAAACCCTAAACCTTAAAAACACAAAAACACAAAGCCCTAAACTTTAAACCCTAAGAAACACTAAACCTTAAAAACCCTAAAAAAACTACAATCCCCTAAACCTAAAAAAATCTAAGATCTAAATAGTATAAAGCCGCCCTAAATTGTATATTCTAATCCCAAAAAAAGACCAAAAAACCCTAAAAACTAAAAAACTATAAGCTCTAAACCTTATAAAACCCTAAATCGTATAATCTAAACCCTAATAAAACAAAAAAAAAACACTAAGCCCTAAACCAATAAAACCCTAAAAAATCCTAACCTAAAAAACCCAAAGCCCTAAACCCTAGGAACCTTGATTAAACCCTTATCATAAAACCCTAAACCAAAAAAAAACCCCGAAGCCCTAAACCAAAAGTACTAACCTAAAACCTTAATTCCTAAACCTAAAACCCTAAGAAACCCTAAAAACCAAGATTAAAACCTTAACCTAAAACCCTAAACCAATAGAAAAACCCTAGCCTAAAACCGTAAATCATAAACCTAAAACCTGATGAAATCCAAAACATTAAACCATAAGAAACCCAAATACTATAAACCCTAAAATAAACCCTAAAAATAATTCAAAACCCCTACAAAACCCTAAACTTGAAACCCTACATCCTAAAAACCTTAAGAAACATTTAACCCTTAAAAACACTAAAACACCCAAAAACCCCTAAACCTAAAAAAAAGTCTAAGCTCTAAACATTATCAAGCCTTAAATATTATATGATAAACCCTAAAAAACACTAACCCTAAGCCTTAAACCCTAAACCTATAAAGCACTTAAAGACCTTAAGCTAAAAAAGCCAAAGCCCTAAACCTTAAAAATCTAGATAAAACTCTTAACCTAAAACCCAAAACCTAAACCCTAAACCCTAACCTAAAACCCTAACTCTTATAAACCCTAAAATAAACCCTAAAAATAAATTAAAACTCTTAAAAAACCTAATGATCTAATCCCTAAATCCTAAAAATCCATAAAACCCTAAACCTAAAAAACACAAAAATCCTTAAGAACTAAACCTTAAACCCTAACAAACCCTAAGAAACACTTAAACCTTAAAAACCCTAAAAAAACTACAAGCCCCTAAACCTAAAAATATCTAAGCTCTAAATACTATAAAGCCGCCCTAAATCATATATACCAATCCCTAAAATGGACAAAATAACCCAAAAACTAAAAAACTCTAAGCTCTAAACCCTATAAAGCGCTAAATCGTATATGTTTAACCCTAGAAAACAAAATAAACCCTAAGCCCTAAACCAATAAAACCCTAAAAAAATCTTAAACTAAAAAAGTCAAAGCCCTAAACACTAAGAACCTAGATTAAACATTTAACCTAAAACCCTAAACCTAAAAAAACCTTAAGCCCTAAACCCTAAACCCTAAACCCGAAGCACTAACCTAAAACCTTAAATCCTAAACCTAAAACCCTAAACCTTAAACCTTAAGAAACTCTTAATCATATAAACCCTAAAAAAAAACTATAAACCCTAAACCTTAAGAAACCCTAAATACTATAAAACCTAAAATAAACCTTTAAAACCTTTTTAAACCCTTAAGCTCTAAACCCAAATTCCTACAAATTTGTAAACCTTAAACCCAAAAAACACAAAAAAAAACCCCGAAGCACTAAACCCTAAAAACCGCAAAGAGACATTTAACCCTAAAAACCCCCAAACTTAAAAAACATTAAGCTCTAAACCGAATAAAGCACTAAATTGTATATGCTAAACCCTTAAAAAAAAAAACCCCTAAGGCCAAAACACTAAATCTATAAAACCTTAAAAAAGCTTATGATAAAAATCCCAAAGCTCTAAACCCTTAAAACATATATAAAATTCTTAACCTAAAACCCTAAAACTAAAAAAACCATAAGCCCTAAATCCTAAGCCCTAACCTATAAACACTAATATAAACCCTTAAACCATTTAAAACCCCTACAAAAACCTAGGCTCCAAACACTCAATCCTAAAAATCTGTTAACCCTAAACTCTAAAAACCAAGATTAAACATTTAACCTAAAACCCTAAACCTACAAAAACCCTAGCCTAAAACCCTAAATCATAAACCTAAAGCCCTAAGAAATCCTAAACCCTAAACCATAAGAAACCCAAAATCCTATAAACCCTAAAATAAATCCTAAAATTCATTTAAAACCCCTACAAAACCCAAAGCTTGAAACCCTAAATCCTAAAAAAACTTAAGAAACATTTAACCCTTAAAAACACCAAAACACCCATAAACCCTAAACCTAAAAAACTCTAAGCTTTAAACCCTATAAATCCCTGAATCTTATATGCTAAACCCTAAAACCTAAAAAATGCTAAGCTCTAAACCGTATAAAGTCCAAAATTGTATATGCTAAACCCTAACCTAAAACCCTAAGAAACCCTAAATCTTCCAAACCCTAAAATAAACCCTAAAAACCAATTAAAACTCCTACAAAACCTGATGATCTAAGCCCTAAATCCTTAAACTCCATAAAACCTAAACCTAAAAAACACAAAAATCCCTAAGAGACACTTAAACCTTAAAAAACCCTAAGAAACACTTAAACCTTAAAAAGCCTTAAAAAACTACAAGGCCCTAAACCTAAAAAAATCTAGGCTCTAAATACAATAAAGCCGCCCTAAATCTATATGCTAATCCCTAAGAAGGACAAAAAAAAACCCCAAAAACTATACTCTATGCTCTAAACCCTATAAAGCACTAAATCGTATATGCTTAACCCTAAAAAAAAAAAACAAAGAACCCGAAGCCCTATACCACCAATAAAACCCAAAAAATTCTTAACCCAAAAAACCCAATGCCCTAAACCCTAAAAGCTAGATTAAACCCATAATCTAAAAACCTAAAACTAAAAAAACCATAAGCCCTAAACCTTAAACCCTAACCTAAACCCAATGCACTAACCTAAAACTTAAACCCTAAACCCAAATCAATAACCTTAAACCTTAAATCCAAAACCTAAAACCCTAAGAAACCCTAAACCTTAAACCTTAAGAAACCATTAATCCTATAAACCCTAAAAAAAAACCCTAAACCCAAAACTTTAAGAAACCCTAAATTCTATAAAACCTAAAATAAACCCTAAAAACAATTTAAAAACCCTATATGAACCCTAATCTCTAAACCCTAAATCCTCAAAATCTGTAAACTTTATACCTAAAAACCACAAAAAGCACTAAGCCCCAAAGAGAGACTTAACCCTTAAAACCCTAAAAACCCCAAAAAATCCCAAACCAAAAAAACGCTAAGCTCTAAACCGTATAAATCAATAAATCCTATATGCTAAACCCTACAAAATACAAAAACACCCTAAGGCCAAAACCCTGAACCTATAAAACCCTAAAAAAGCTTATCATAAAAACCCAAAGCCCTAAACCCGTAAAACATAGATAAAATTCTTAGCCTAAAACCATTAAACTAAAAAAACCATCAGCTCTAAATCCTAAATCCTAACCTATAAACCCTAAAATAAACCCTAAAACCATTCTAACTCCCTACAAAACTCTAAGTTCTAAACCCTAAATCCTAAACATAAATACACCTTAAACCTAAACAAAAAAAAAATAAAATCCTAAACACTCCAAAGACACACTTAAACCCTCAAAACCCCCAAACCTAAAAAACGTTAAGTTGTAAATCAAATAAAGCCCTAAATCGTATATGCTAAACCGTAAAAAATACCAAAAAAAAAACCCTAAGGCCAAAACCCTAAACCTATAAAACCCTAAAAAAGCTTAACATAAAAAACCCAAAGCCCTAAACCTTTAAAACATAGATAAAATTCTTAACCTAAAACCATAAAACCAAAAAAACCATAAGCCCTAAATCCTAAACCCTAACCTATAAACCCTAAAATAAACCCTAAAACCACTTAAAATCCCTACAAAACCAAAAGATCTTAATACTCAATCCTGAAAATCTTTTAACCCTAAACCAAAAAACACAAAAAAAAAAAAGCCCTAACAAACACAAGAACCCCTAAACCTAAAAAACTCTAAAGTCTAAACCCTATAATGCCGAAAATCATCTATGCTAAACCCTAAAAGACACAAAAAAACCTAAGCCCTAATCCCTAAACATATAAAACCCTAAAAAAACTTAAACTAAAAATCCCAAAGCCCTAAACACTAAAAACCAAAATTAAACCCTTAACCTAAAACCCTAAACCTACAAAACCCTAGCCTAAAACCCTAAATCAAAAACCTAAAACCCTAAGAAATCCAAAACCCTAAACCTTAAGAAACCCTAAATCCTATAAATCGTAAATAAAGCCTAAAAACTATTTATAACCCCTAGAAAACTCTAATCTTGAAACCCTAAATCTTAAAAAAACTTAAGAAATATTTAACCCTTAAAAACACTAAAACACCCAAAAAAAACCTAAACCTAAAAAACTCTAAGCTCTAAACCATATAATGCCCTAAATCTTATATGCTAAACCCTAAAAAACACTAAAAAACCTAAGCCTTAAATTCTAAACCCAAAGCCCTAAACCTTAAAAACCTAGATAAAACTCTTTACCTAAAACCCAAAACCTAAACCCTAACCTAAAACCCTAAATCCGTAACCTAAAACCCTAGGAAACCCTAAATCTTATAAACCCTAAAATAAACCCTAATAACGAATTAAAACACCTGCAAACCTGATGCTCTAAGCCCTAAATCCTAAAAATCCATAAACCCTAAACCTAAAAAACACAAAAAACCCTAAGCCCTAAACCTTAAACCCTAAAAAACACTATAAACACTTAAACCTTAAAAACCCTAAAATCCTACAAGCCCCTAAACCTAAAAAATCAAAGCTCAAAATACTATGAAGCCGCCATAAATAGTATATGCTAATCCCTAAAAAGGACAAAAAACTAAAAAACTAGAAGTTCTATACACTATAAAGCCCTAAATCGTATATGTATAACTCTAAAAACAAAAAACACAGCCCTAAACCTAAAAAACCTTAACCTAAAAAATCCAAATCCCTAAACCCTAATAAATCTTAACCCAAAACACCCAAAGACCTAAACCCTAAAGGATAGATTAAACCCTTAACCCAAAACCCTAAATATTAAAAAACCCTAAGCCCTAACCTAAACCCTAAACTCGAAGCAATAACCTAAAACCTTAAATCCTAAACCTAAAACCCTAAGAAACCCTAAACCTTAATCCTTAAGAAACCCTTAATCCTATAAGCCCTTAAAAAAACTTTATACCCTAAACTTTACGAAACCCTAAATCATATAAAACTTAAAATAAACCATAAAACCCATTTAAAAATCCTACAAAACCCTATGCTCTAAACCCTAAATCCTAAAAATCTTTAAACTTTAAACCTAAAAAACACAAAAAAAAAAACCCCTAACAACTAAACCTTAAAAACCCCAAAAAGAAACTTATCCCTTAAAACACTAAAAACCCAAAAAACCCCAAAACGTAAAAACCGCTAAGCTCTAAACCATATAAAGCCCTTAATCGTATATGCTAAACCCTAAAAAATACATAAAAAAACCAAAGAAAAACCCTAAACCTATAAAACCCTAAAAAATATTAACATAAAAAACCCAATGCTCTAAACCCTTAAAACATAGAAAAAATTCTTAACCTAAAACCCTAAAACTAAAAAATCCATAAGCCCTAAATCCTCAACCCTAACCTATAAACCCTAAAACCATTTAAAACCCCTACAAAACCCTAAGCTCTAAACACTATAAAACCGTCATAAATCATATATGCTAATCCCTAAAATGGAGAAAAAAACCCCAAAAACTAAAAAAATCTAAGCTCTAAACCTATAGAGCCCTAAATCAAATATGCTAAACCCTAAAAAACAAAAAAGAAAGACCCCTAAGCCCTAAACTCTAAGTACCTAGATTAAACCCTTAACCTAAAACCATAAACCTAAAAAAACCCTAAGCCCTAAACCCAAAACCCTAAACCCGAAGCACTAACCTAAAACCTTCAATTCTAAACCTAAAACCCTAAGAAACCATAAACCATAAACCTTAAGAAACTCTTAATCCTATAAACCCTAAAAAAAACTCTAAGCCCTAACCCTAAATACTACAAAACCTAAAATAAACCTCTAAAACTATTTAAATCCCTTAAGCTCTAAACCCTAAATCCTAAAAATTTGTAAACCTTAACCCTAAAAAACACAAAAAAAAATAAACCCTAAGCACTAAACCCTAAAAATGCCAAAGAGACACTTAACCTTTAAAACCCAAAAAACCCCCAAACCTAAAAAACGTTAAGCTCTAAACCGAATAAACCCCTAAATTGTATATTCTAAACCCTAAAAAATACAAAAAAAAACCCTAAGGCCAAAACCCTTAAAATGCTTATCATAAAAAACCAAAGCTCTAAACCCTTAAAACATAGATAAAATTCTTTACCTAAAACCCTAAAACTAGAAAAATCAAAATCCCTAAATCCTAAACCCTAACCTGTAAACCCTAAAATAAACCTTTAAACCACTTAAAACCTCTAGAAAACCCTCAGCTCCAAATACTCAATCCTAAAAATCTGTTAACCCTAAACAAAAAAAAACACAAAAAAACCCCAAAAACCCGTAAATCTAAAAAACTTTAAAGTCTAAACCCCATAAAGGCCTAAATCATATATGCTAAACCCTCAAAAACACAAAAAAAAACTAAGCCCTAAACCCTAAACATATAAAACCCTAAAAAAGTTTAACCTAAAAAATCCACAACCCTAAACCCTAAAAACCAAGATTAAACATTTAACCTAAAACCCTAAACCTACAAAAACCCTAGCCTAAAACCCTCAATCATAACCCTAAAGCCCTAAAAAATCCTAAACCTTAAACCATAAGAAACCCAAAATCCTATAAAGCCTAAAATAAACCCTAAAACCCATTTAAAACCCCTACAAAATCCTTTGCTTGAAACCGTAAATCCTAAAAAAACTTAAGAAACACTTAACCCTTGAAAACGCTAAAACACCCATAAACCCTAAACCTAAAAAACTCTAAGCTTTAAACCCTATAAATCCCTGAATATTATATGCTAAACCCTTAAAAATACTAAAACCCCTAAGCCTTAAACCCTAAACCTATAAAGAACTAAAAACCTTAACCTAAAAAATCCAAAGGACTAGACCTTAAAAACCTAGATAAAACTCTTAACCTCAAACCCACAACCTAAAACCTAAACCCTAAAATAAAACCCTATATGCTAAACCTAAAACCCTAAGAAACCCTAAATCCTCTAAACCCTAAAATAAACCCTAAAAACCAATTAAAACTGCCACAAAACCTGATGATCTAAGCCCTAAATCCTAAAAATCCATAAAACCTAAACCTAAAAAACACAAAAAACCCTAAACCATCAACCTTAATCCCAAAAATCCCTAAGAAACACTTAAACATTAAAAAATTACAAGCCCCTAAACCTAAAAAAATCTAAGCTCTAAATACAATAAAGCCGCCCTAAATCGTATATGCTAATACCTAATAAGGGGAAAAAAAATCCCAAAACTAAAAACTCCATGCTCTAAACCCTATAAAGCACTAAATCGTTTATGCTTAACCCTAAAACACTAAATAAAAACCCTAAGCCCTATACCAATAAAACCCAAAAAAATCATAACCCAAAAAACCCAAAGCGCTAAACCCTAAAAGCTAGATTAAACGCCTAATCTAAAACCCTAAAACTAAAAAAACCCTAAGCCCTAAAGCTTAAATCCTAATCCCTAAACCCGAAGCACAAACCTAAAACCTTAAACCCGAAGTACAAACCTAAAATCTTAAACCCTAAACCCTAAACCCAAAGCACTAACCTAAAACCTTAAATCCTAAACCAAAAATCCTAAGAAACCCTAAACCTTAAATCTTAAGAAACCCTTAATCCTATAAATCCTAAAAAAAAAGTCTAAACCCTAAACCTTAAGAAATCCTAAATTCTATAAAACGTAAAATAAACCCTAAAAACAATTTAAAACCCCTACATAAACCCTAAGATCTATACCCTAAATCCTCAAAATTTGCAAACCTTATACCTAAAAAACACAGAAAAAAAAAAAAAAAGCCTTGACCATTAAACCCTCAAAACCCCAAAGAGACACTTGACCCTTAAAACCCCAAAAACCCCCAAATCTAAAAAAGCTAAGCTCTAAACCGTATAAAGCCATAAGTCGCATATGCTAAACCCTAAAAAATACAAAAAAAACCTAAGGCCAAAACCCTAAGCCTATAAAACCCTAAAAAAGCTTAACATGAAAAACCCAAAGCCCTAAACCCTTAAAACATAGATAAAATTCTTAACCTAAGATCATAAAACTAAAAAAACCATAAGCCCTAAGTCCTAAACCCTAACCTATAAACCCTAAAATAAACCCTAAACCCATTCTAAACCCCTACAAAACCCTAAGCTCTAAACCCTAAATCCAAAAAATCAATAAACCTTAGTCCTAAAATACAAAAAAAAATAAAAAAATCCTAAACACTAAACCCTAAAAACCCCAAATAGACACTTAACCCTCAAAACCCTTAAATCCCCAAAAATCCCCCAAACCTAAAAAACGCTAAGCGGTAAATCGAATAAAGCCCTAAATCGTATATGCTAAACCCTAAAAGATACAAAAAAACCCTAAGGCCAAAACGCTAAACCTATAATACCCTAAAAAAGCTTCACATAAAAAACCCAAAGCCCTCAACCCTTAAAACATAGATATAATTCTTAACCTAAAATCATAAAACTAAAAAAACCATAAGCCTTAAATCCTAAACCCCAACCTATAAACCCTAAAATAAACCCTAAAACCATTAAAAACACCTACAAAACCGTAAGATCTAAACACTCAATCCTGAAAATCTTTTAACCCTAAACCAAAAAACACAAAAAAAAAAAAAGCCCAAACAACCCCAAAACCCCCTAAACCTAAAAGACTCTAGAGTCTAAACCCTATAAAGCCCTAAATCATCTACGCTAAACCCTAAAAGACACAAAAAAACCTAAGCCCTAATCCCTAAACATATAAAACCCTAAAAAAGCTTAAACTAAAAATCCCAAAGCCCTAAACAATAAAAACCAAAATTAAACCCTTAACCTAAAACCCTAAACCTACAAACCCCTAGCCTAAAACCCAAAATCAAAAACCTAAAACCCTAAGAAATCCAAAACCCTAAACCATAAGAAACCCTAAATCCTATAAATCGTAAAATAAACCCTAAAAACCATTTAAACACCCTACAAAACTATACGCTTGGATTCCTATATCCTAAAAGACCTTAAGAAACACTTAACCCTTAAAAACACTAAAATACCCAAAAACCCCTAAACCTAAAAAACTCTAAGCTTTAAACCCTATAATGCCCTAAATCTTATATGCTAAACCCTAAAAAACACTAAAAAACCTAAGCCTTAAATTCTAAACCTATAAAGCACTAAAAAACCTTAACCTAAAAAAGCCAAAGCCCTAAACCTTAAAAACATAGATAATACTCTTTACCTAAAAGCCAAAACCTAAACCCTAACCTAAAGCCCTAAATCCTAAACCTAAAACCCTAAATCTTATAAACCCTAAAATAAACCCTAATAACCAATTAAAAGTCCTACAAACCTGATGCTCTAAGCCCTAAATCCTAATAATCCATAAAACCTAAACCTAAAAAACACAAAAAAACCCGAAGCTCTAAACCTTAAACCCTAAAAAACCCTAAGAAACACTTAAACCTAAAAACCCCTAAAAAGCTACAAGCCCCTAAACTTAAAAAAATCTAAGCTCTAAATACTATAAAGCCGCCGTAAATCGTATATGCTAATCCCTAAAAAAGACAAAAAACTAAAAAACTCGAAGCTCTAAACCCTATAAAGCCCTAAATCGTATATGCATAACTCTAAAAAAAAAGAAAAACTAAGCCCTAAACCAATAAAACCCTAAAAAATCTTAACCTAAAAAGCCAAAGCCCTAAACCCTAAAAGATAGATTAAACCCTTAACCTAAAACCCTAAACCTTAAAAAACCCTAAGCCCTAAACCCTAAACCCAAAACTCGAAGTAACAACCTAAAACCTTAAATCCTAAACCTAAAACCCTAAACCTTAATCCTTAAGAAACCCTTAATCCTATAAACCCTAAAAAAAAACTTTATACCCTAAACTTTACGAAACCCTAAATCCTATAAAATCTAAAATAAACCGTAAAACTTATTTAAAAATCCCACAAAACCCTATGCTTTAAACCCTAAAACATAAAAATCTGTAAACCTTAAACCTAAACACAAAAAAAAAAAAACCCTAACAAATAAACCCTGAAAACACCAAAAAAAACTTAACCCTAAAAACCCATAAAACCCCCAAACCTAAAAATCGCTAAGCTCTAAACCATATAAAACCCTTAATCATACATGCTAAACCCTAAAGAATACAAAAAAAAAAAAAAAAAACCTAAGACGAAACCCTAAACCTATAAAACCCTAAAAAAGCTTAACATAAAAAACCCAAGGCCCTAAACCCTTAAAACATAGACAAAATTCTTAACCTAAAACCCTAAAACTAAAAAAACCATAAGCCCTAAATCCTCAACCCTAAAATAAACCCTAAAACCATTTAAAACCCCTACAAAACCCTAAGCTCTAAACACTATAAAGCCACCATAAATCGTATATGCTAATCCCTAAAATGGAGAAAAAACCCCAAAAACAAAAAAAAATCTAAACTCTAAACCCCCTAAATCGTATATGCTAAACCATAAAAATTAAAAATTAAAAAAACCCTAAGCCCTAAACTCTAAGTACCTAGATTAAACCCTTCACCTAAAACCATAAACCTAAAAAAATCATAAGCCGTAAACCCTAAATACTAAGCGCGAAGCACTAACCTAAAACCTTAAATCCTAAACCTAAAACCCTAAGAAACCATAAACCTTAAACCTTAAGAAACTCTTAATCCAATAAACACTAAACCTTAAGAAACCCTAAGTACTATAAAATCTAAAATAAATCTTTAAAACCATTTAACACCCTTAAGCTCTAAACCCTACATCCTAAAAATCTATAAACCTTAAACCTAGATAAGACACTAAAAAAAAAAAAAAAACCACCCGAAGCACTAAACCCTAAA
Organism: Solanum bulbocastanum; assembly: GCA_037074985.1. Lineage (NCBI taxonomy): Eukaryota > Viridiplantae > Streptophyta > Magnoliopsida > Solanales > Solanaceae > Solanum > Solanum bulbocastanum. Next base: position 21,025,296 of record CM073608.1, on the reverse strand, counting down.
AACCCCAAAGAGACACTTAACCCTTAAAACCCTAAAAACCCAAAAAAAACCCAAACCTAAAAAACGTTAAGCTCTAAACCGAATAAAGCCCTAAATTGTATATGCTAAACCCTAAAAAATACAAAAAAAAAAAACCCTAAGGCCAAAACCTTAAATCTATAAAACCCTTAAAATGCTTATCATAAAAAACCCAAAGCTCTAAACCCTTAAAACATAGATAAAATTCTTTACCTAAAACCCTAAAACTAAAAAAACCAAAATCCCTAAATCCTAAACCCTAACCTATAAACCCTAAAATAAACCTTTAAACCATTTAAAACCTCTAGAAAACCCTAAGCTCCAAACACTCAATCCTAAAAATCTGTTAACCCTAAACAAAAAAACACAAAAAAAAAAAAACCCAAAAACCCCTTAATCTAAAAAACTCTAAAGTCTAAACCCTATAAAGGCCTAAATCATATATGATAAACCATCAAAAAAACAACAAAAATCAAAGCCCTAAACCCTAAAAAACCCACGACCCTAAACCCTAAAAACCAAGATTAAACATTTAACCTAAAACCCTAAACCTACAAAAACCCTAGCCTAAAACCCTAAATCATAAACCTAAAACCCAAAGAAATCCTAAACCCTAAACCATAAGAAACCCATAATCCTATAAACCCTAAATCATAAGAAACCCATAACCCTATAAACCCTAAAATAAACCCTAAAACCCATTTAAAACCCCTACAAAACCCTAAGCTTGAAACCCTAAATCCTAAAAAAAAACTTAAGAAACACTTTACCCTTGAAAACACTAGAACACCCATAATCCCTAAACCTAAAAAACTCTAAGCTTTAAACCCTATAAATCCCTGCATCTTATATTCTAAACCATAAAAAATACTAAAAGCCCTAAGCCTTAAAACGTAAACCTATAAACCACTAAAAACCTTAACATAAAAAATCCAAAGGCCTAAACCTTAAAAACCTAGATAAAACTCTTAACCTAAAACCCAAAACCTAAAGCCTAAACCCTAACATAAACCCCTAAATCCTAAACCTAAAACCCTAAGAAACCCTAAATCTTCTAAACCCTAAAATAAACTTTAAAAACCAATTAAAACTCCTACAAAAACTGATGATCTAAGCCCTAAATCCTAAAAATCCATAAAACCTAAACCTAAAAAACAAAAAAAACCCTAAGCCTTAAACCTTAATCCCTAAAAAACCCTAAGAAACACTTAAACCTTAAAAACCCTTAAAAAACTACAAGCCCCTAAACCTAAAAAAATCTAAGATCTAAATACAATAAAGTCGCCCTAAATCGTATATGCTAATCCTTAATAAGGACAAAAAAACCCCAAAAACTAAAAACTCTATGCTCTAAACCCTATAAAGCACTAAATCGTATATGCTTAACCCTAAAAAAAAAAAAAAAAAAAACTCTAAGTCCTATACCAATAAAACAAGAAAAAACCTAAACCCAAAAAACCCAAAGCCCTAAACACTAAAAGCTAGATTAAGCCCTCAATCTAAAACCCTAAAACTAAAAAAACCCTAAGCCCTAAATCTTAAACCCTAAACCCTAAACCCGAAACACTAACCTAAAACCTTAAACACTAAACCCTAAACCCAAAATCCGAAGCACTAAAATAAAACCTTAAATCCTAAACCTAAAACCGTAAGAAGCCCTAAACCTTAAACCTTAAGAAACCCTTAATCCTATAAACCCTAAAAAAAAGTCTAAACCCTAAACCTTAAGAAACCCTAAATTCTATAAAACCTAAAATAACCCTAAAAACAATTTAAAAACCCTACATAAACCCTAAGCTCTAAACCCTAAATCCTCAAAATCTGTAAACTTTATATCTAAAAAACACAACAAAAAAAAAACCCTCAGCACTAAACCCTAAAAACCCGAAAGAGACACTTAGACCATAAAACCCTAAAAACCCCAAAACCTAAAAAATGCTAAGCTCTAAACCGTATAAAGCCATAAAACGTATATGCTAAACCCTAAAAAATACAAAAAAACCCTAAGGCCAAAACCCTAAAACTATAAAATCCTAAAAAAGCTTAACATAAAAAACCCAAAGCCCTAAACCCTTAAAACATACATAAAATTATTAACCTAAAACAATAAAACTAAAAACACCATAAGCACTAAATCCTAAACCCTAACCTATAAACCCTAAAACCATTCTAAACCCGTACAAAACACTAAGCTCTAAACCCTAAATCCTCAAAATCTGTAAACTTTATACCTAAAAAACACTAAAAAAAAAAAAAACCCTGAGCACTAAACCCTAAAAACCACAAAGAGACACTTAACCATCAAAACCTTAAAATCCCCAAAAATCCCCCAAACCTTAAAAACGCTAAGCTGTAAATCGAATAAAGCCCTAAATCGTATATGCTAAACCCTAAAAAATACAAAGGAACCCTAAGGCCAAAACCCTAAACCTATAAAACCCTAAAAAATTTTAACATAAGAAACCCAAACCCCTAAACCCTTCAAACATAGATAAAATTCTTAACCTAAAACCCTAAAACTAAAAAAACCTAAATCCTAAACCCTAACCTATAAACCCTAAAATAAACCGTAAAACCATTTAAAACCCCTACAAAACTGTAAGATCTAAACACTCAATCCATAAAATCTTATAACCCTAAACCAAAAAACAAACGAAAAAAAAAGAAGCCCTAACAACCTCAAAAACGCATAAACCTAAAAAACTCTAAAGTCTAAACCCTATAATACCCTAAATCATCTATGCTAAACCCTAAAAGACACAAAAAAACCTAAACCTAAGCCCTAATCCCTAAACAAATAAAACCCTAAAATAACTTAGACTAAATATCCCAAAGCCCTAAACACTAAAAACCAAAATCAAACCCTTAACCTTAAACCCTAAACCTACAAAACCCTAGCCTAAAACCCTAAATCAAAACCCTAAATCCTAAACCATAAGAAACCCTAAATCCTATAAACCGTAAAATAAACCCTAAAAACTATTTAAAACCCCTACAAAACTCTAAGCTTGAAACCTTAAATCCTAAAAAACCTTAAGAAACACTTAGCCCTTAAAAACACAAAAACACCCAAAAACCCCTAAACCTAAAAAACTCTAAGCTTTAAACCCTATAATGCACTAAATCTTATATCCTAAACCCTAAAAAACACTAAAAACCCTAAGCCTTAAATTCTAAACCTATAAAACACTAAAAAACCTTAACCTAAAAAAGACAAAGCCCTAAACCTTAAATACCAAGATAAAACTCTTTACCTAAAACCCAAAACCTAAACCCTAACCTAAAACCCTAAATCCTAAACCTAAAACCCTAAGAAACACTAAAATAAACCCTAATAACCAATTAAAACTCCTACAAACCTGATGCTCTAAGCCCTAAATTCTAAAAATTCATAAACCCTAAACCTGAAAAATACAAAAAACCCTAAGCCCTAAACCTTAAACCATAAAAGCCCCTAAGAAACACTTAAACCTTAAAAACCCTAAAAAACTACAAGCCCCTAAACCTAAACAAATCTAAGCTCTAAATACTATAAAGCCGCCGTAAATCGTATATGCTAATCCCTAAAAAAGACAAAAAACTAAAAAACTCGAAGCTCTAAACCCTATAAAGCCCTAAATCGTATATGCATAACTCTAAAAAAAAAGAAAAACTAAGCCCTAAACCAATAAAACCCTAAAAAATCTTAACCTAAAAAGCCAAAGCCCTAAACCCTAAAAGATAGATTAAACCCTTAACATAAAACCCTAAACTTTAAAAAACCCTAAGCCCTAAACCCTAAACCCTGAAATCGAAGCAATAACCAAAAACCTTAAATCCTAAACCTAAAACCCTATGAAACGCTAAACCTTAATCCTTAAGAAGCCCTTAATCCTATAAACCCTAAAGAAAACTTTATACCCTAAACTTTAAATCCTATAAAACCTAAAGTAAACCGTAAAACCCATTTAAAATTCCTACAAAACCCTATGCTCGAAATCGTAAATCCTAAAAATCTGTAAACCTTAAACGAAAAAAACACAAAACAAAAACCCTAACAACCAAACCCTAAAAACCCCAAAAAGAAACTTAACCCTTAAAACCCTAAAAACCCAAAAAAATCCCAAACCTAAAAATCGCTAAGCTCTAAACCACATAACGCCCTTAATCTTATATGCTAAGCCCTAAAAAATACAAAAAAAAAGCATAAGGGAAAACCCTAAACCTATAAAACCCTAAAAAAGCTTAACATAAAAAACCCAAAGCCCTAAACTCTTAAAACATAGATAAAATTCTTAACCTAAAACCCTAAAAAGAAAAAAACCAAAAGCCCTAAATCCTCAACCCTAATGTATAAACCCTAAAATAAACTCTAAAACCATTTAAAACCCCTACAAAACCCTAAGCTCTTCACACTATAAAGCCGTCGTAAATCGAATATGCTAATCCCTAAAATGGAGAAAAAACCCCAAAAACTAAAAAAATATAATCTCTAAACCTATAAAGCCCTAAATCATATATGCTAAACCCTAAGAAACAAACAAAAAAAAACCCTTAGCCCTAAACTCTAAGTACCTAGATTAAACCCTTAACCTAAAACCATAAACATAAAAAAACCCTAAGCGCTAAACCCTAAACCCTAAGAAACCCTGAACCTTAAAACTTAAGAAACCCTTAATCCTATAAACCCTAAAAAAAACTCTAAACCCTAAGCCCTAAACCTTAAGAAACCCTAAATCCTATAAAACATGAAATAAACTCGAAAAACCATTTAAAACCCTAAAAAACCCTAAGCTTTAAACACTAAATCCTAAAAATATGTAAACCTTAAACCTAAAAATCACAAAAAAAAACCCTAATCACTAAACCCTAAAAACCCCAAAGAGACACTTAACCCTTAAAACCCTAAAGACCCCAAAAACCCACAAACCTAAAAAACACTAAACTCTAAACCGTATAAAGCCCAAAATCATATATGCTAAAGCCTAACCTAAAACCCTAAGAAACCCTAAATCTTACAAACCCTAAAATAAACCCTAAAAACTGATTAAAACTCCTATAAAACCTAATGATCTAAGCCTTAAATCCTAAAAATCCGTAAACCCTAAACCAAAAATACACAAAAAACCCTAAGCCCTAAACCATAAACCCTTAAAAACCCTAAGAAATACTTAAACCTTAAAGACCCTAAAAAGACTACAAGCCCTAAACCTAAAAAATGTAAGCTCTAAATACAATAAAGCCGCCCTGAATAGCATATGCTAATCCCTAAAAAGGACAAAAAAAACCCCAAAAACTAAAAAACTCTAAGATCTAAACCCTATAAAGCCCTAAATCGTATACGCATAACTCTAAAAAAAAAAAAAAAAAAAAAAAAAACCTATGCCCTGAAGCAATAAAACCCTAAAAAATCTTAACCCAAAAAACCCAAAGCCCAAAACCCTAAAAGATAGATTAAACCCTTAACCTAAAACCCTAAACCTTAAAAATCCCTAAGCCCTAAACCCTAAACCCTAAACTTGAAGCAATAATCTATAACCTTAAATCCTAAACCTAAAACCCTAAGAAACCCTAAACCTTAATCCTTAAGAAACCCTTAATCATATAAACCCTTAAAAAACCTTTATACCCTAAACTTTATGAAACCTTAAATACTATAAAACCTAAAATGAACCGTAAAACCCATATAAAAATCGTAGAAAACCCTATGTTCTAAACCCTAAATCCTAAAAATTTGTAAACCTTAAACCTAAAAAACACAAAACAAAAATCCTTAAGCCCCAAAGAGAAACTTAACCCTTTAAACCCCAAAAACCCCCAAACCTAAAAAACGCTAAGCTCTAAACCATATAAAGCCCTTAATAGTATATGCTAAACCCTAATAAATACAAAAAAAAACTAAGGCAAAACCCTAAACCTATAAAACCCTACAAAAACTTAACATAAAAAACCCAATGCCCTAAACCGTTAAAAAATAGACAAAATTCTTAACCTAAAACCCTAAAACTAAATAAACCATAAGCCCTAAATCCTAACCTATAAACCCTAAAATAAACCAAAAAACCATTTAAAACCCCTACAAAACCCTAAGCTCTAAACACTCAATCCTAAAAATCTGTTAACCCTAAACAAAAAAACACAAAAAAAAAAACCTAAAAACCCCAAAATCCCCTAAACCTAAAAAACCCTGAAGTCTAAACCCTATAAAGCCCTAAATCAAATATGTTAAACCCTAAAAAACACAGAAAAACCTAAACCCTAAACCCTAAAAGAACTTAACCTAAAAAACCCACATCCCTAAACCTTAAAAACCATGTTTAAACCCTTAACCTAAAACCCTAAAACTAGAAAAACCCTAGCCTAAAACCCTAAATCATAAACCTAAAACCCGAAGAAATTCTAAACCCTAAACAAGAAGAAACCCTAAATATTATAAACCCTAAAATGTACCCTAAAAACCATTTAAAACCCATACAAAACTCTAAGCTTGAAACCCTAAACCCTAAAATACCTTAAGAAACACTTAACCCTTAAAAACACTAAACCATTTGAATATCTAAATCTTATATGCTAAACCCTAAAAAACACTAAAACCCCAAATCTTATAAACCCTAAAAACCAATTAACACTCCTACAAAACCTGATGATCTAAGCCCTAAATCCTAAAAATCCATAAACCCTAAACCTTAAAAACACAAAAAACACAAAGCCCTAAATCTTAAACCTTAAGAAACACTTAAACATTAAAAACCCTTAAAAAACTACAATCCCCTAAACCTAAATAAATCTAAATTCAAAATAGTATAAAGCAGCCCTAAATCGTATATGCTAATCCCCAAAAAGGACAAAAAGAACCCCGAAAACTAAAAATCACTAAGCGCTAAACCTCATAATGCCCTAAACCGTATGTGCTAAACCCTAAAAAACAAAACAAAAAAAAAAACATTAAGCCCTAAATCAATAAAACCCTAAAAAATCTTAACCCAAAAAACCCAAAGTCCTAAACCCTAAGAACCATGATTAAACCCTTAACCTAAAATCCTAAACCTAAAAAACTCCTAAGCCCTAAACCCTAAACCCTAAACCAGAAGAACTTACCTAAAACCTCAAATCCTAAACCTAAAACCCAAAGAAACCCTAAAAACCAAGATTAAATCCTTAACCTAAAACCCTAAACCTATAAAAAAAAACCTAGCCTAAAACACTAAATCATAAACCTAAAACCCGAGGAAATCCTAAACCTTAAACCATAAGAAACCCTAAATACTGTAAACCCTAACATAAACCCTGAAAACAATTCAAAACTCCTACAAAACCCTAATCTTGAAACCCTAAATCCTAAAAAACCTTAGAAACACTTAACCCTTAAAAACACTAAAACACCCAAAAACCCTTAAACCTAAAAAACTCTAAGCTCTAAACCATTTAAAGCCCTAAATCTTATATGCTAAACCCTAAAAAACACTAAAAACCCTAAGCCTTAAACCCTATACCTATAAAGCACTAAAAAACCTTAACCTAAAATATCCAAAGCCCTAAACCTTAGAAACCTAGATAAAACTCTTAACCTAAAACCCTAAACCTAAACCCTAAACCCTAAACCCTAACCTAAAACCCTCAATACTAAACCTAAAACCAAACTCTTATAAACCCTCTAAAAACCCTAAAAACAAATTAAAACTCCTACAAAACATGATGATCTAATCCCAAAGTCCTAAAAATCCATAAACCCTAAACCTAAAAATCACAAAAAACCCTAAGAACTAAACCTTAAACCCTAAAAAACCCTACGAAACACTTGAACCTTAAAAACCCTAAAAAAACTACAAGCCCCTAAACCTAAGAAAATCTAAGCTCTAAATACTATAAAGCCACCCTAAATCATATATACTAATCCCTAAAAGGGAAAAAAAAAACCCAAAAACTAAAAAACTCTAAGTTCTAAACCATATAAAGCCCTAAATCGTATATGCTTCACCCTAAAAAACAAAATAAACCCTAAGCCCTAAACCAATAAAACCCTAAAAAATCTTAAACTAAAAAAGCCAAAGCCCTAAACACTATGAACCTAGATTAAACACTTAACCTAAAACCCTAAACCTAAAGAAACCTTAAGCCCTAAACCCTAAACCCTAAACCCTAAGCCCGAAGCACTAACCTAAAACCTTAAATCCTAAACCTAAAACCCTAAGAAACCCTAAACCTTAAATCTTAAGAAACCCTAAATCCTAAACTGTAAACGATAAGAAACCCTAAATCCTATAAACCCTAAAATAAACCCTAAAAACCATTTAAAACCCCTACAAAATCCTAAGCTTGAAACCCTAAATCCTAAAAAACCTTAAGAAACACTTAACCCTTAAAAGCACTAAAGCACCCAAAAACCCCTAAACCTAAAAAAGCTCTAAGCTCTAAACCCTATAAAGCCCTAAATCTTACATGCTAAACCCTAAAAAACACTAAGATCCTAATTCCTAAACCCTAAACTAATAAACCACCAAAAAACGTTAACCCAAAAAATCCAAATCCCTAAACCTTAGAACCCTAGATAAAACTCTTAACATAAAACCCAAAACCTAAAAAAATCCCTAAACCCTAAACCCTAACCTAAAACCCTAAATCCTAAACGTAAAACCCTAAGAAACCCTAAATCTTATAAACACAAAAATAAACCCTACAAACCAATTAAACTCCTACATAACCTGATGCTCTAAGCCCTAAATCCTAAAACATTATAAAACTCTAAACCTAATAAACACATTAAACTCTAAGCCCTAGACCTTAAACCCTAAAAAACCCTAAGAAACACTTAAACCTTAAAAACCCTAAAACAACTACAAGCCCCTAAACCTAAAAAAAAAAAAATCTAAGCTCCAAATACTATAAAGCCGCCCTAAATCGTATATGCTAATACCTAAAAAGAAAAAAAAAAAAACCCCAAAAACCCCAAAACCTAAACTACTCTAACTCTAAATACTATAAAGCCCTAAATTGTATATGGTAAACCCTAAAAAACAAAATAAAACCCCTAAGCCCTAAACCAATAAAACCATAAAAAATCATAACCTATAAAACCCAAATGCCATAAACCCTATGAACCTAGATTAAACCATTAACCTAAAACCCTAACCCCAAAACCCTAAACCCTAAACCCGAAGCACTAACCTAAAACCTTAAATCCTAAAACAAAAACACTAAGAAACCCTAAACCTTAAGTCTTAAAAAACCCTAAATCATATAAACTCTAAAAAAAACTCTAAACCCTAAACCTTAAGAAACCCTAAATCCTATAAAAACCAAAAATAAACCCTAAAAACCATTTAAAAACCCTACAAAGCCCTAAGCTCTAAACCCTATATCCTAAAAATCTATAAACCTTAAACCTAAGAAACACAAAAAAAAAAACCCTAAGTACTAAACCCTAAAAACCTCAAAGAGACACTTAACCATTAAAGCCCTAAAACCCCCAAATCCCCCAAAACAAAAAAAGGTTAAGCTCTAAGCCGAATAAAGTCCAAAATCGTATATGCTAAACCCTTAAAGATACAAAAAAGCCCAAAGGCCAAAACCCTCAACCTATAAAATCCTAAAAAAGCATAACATAAAAAACCAAAGCCCTAAACCCTTAAAACATAGATAAAATTCTTAAACTAAAACCATAAAACTAAAAAAACCATAAGCCCTAAATCCTAAACCCTAACCTATAAACCCTAAAACCATTTAAAACCCCTACAAAACCCTAAGCTCTAAACACCTAATCTAATGTTAACCCTAAACTAAAAAACACAAAGAAAAGCCTAAAAACCCCAAAATCCCCTAGACCTAAAAAACTCTAAAGTCTAAACCCTATAAATCCCTAAATCATACATGCTAAACCCTAAAAAACACAAAAAAACCTAAGCCCTACACCCTAAACATATAAAACCCTAAAAAATCCTAACCTAAAAAACCCACAGCCATAAACCCTAAAAACCAAGATTAAACCGTTAACCTAAAACCCTAAACCTACAAAAACCCTAGCCTAAAACTATTAATCATAAACCTAAAACCCTAAGAAATCCCAACCCTTAAACTATAAGAAACCCAAAATCCTATAAACCCTAAAATAAACTCTAAAAACCATTTAACCCCCTACAAAACCCAAAGGCCAAAACCCTAAAAGAACTTAACATAAAAAACCCAATGCCCTAAACCCTTAAAACATAGATAAAATTCTTAACCTAAAACCCTAAAACTAAAAAAACCATAAGCCCTAAATCCTAAACCCTAACCTATAAACCATAAAAAAAATCCTAAAACTATTTAAAACCCCTACAAAACCCTAAGATCTAAACACTCAATCCTAAAAATATGTTATCAATACAATACAAAATACAAAAACAATCCCCTAAACCCCCACCCCCCCCCCCCCCAAAAAAAAAAAAAAACCCCTAAACCTAAAAGACTCTAAAGTCTAAACCCTATAAAGCCCTAAATCATATATGCTAAATCCTAAAAAACAAGAAAAAACCTAAGACCCAAACCCTAAACATATAAAACCCTAAAAAAAATTAATCTAAAAAACCCACAACCATAAACCCTAAAAACCAAGATTAAACCCTTACCCTAAAACCCTAAACCTACAAAAACCCTAGCCTAAAACCCTAAATCATAAAACTGAAACCCTAAGAAATCCTAAACCCTCAACAATAAGAAACCCTAAATCTTTTAAACCCTAAAATAAACACTAAAAACAATTTAAAACCCTTACAAAACCCTAGACTTGAAACCGTAAATCCTAAAAAACCTTAAGAAACACTTAACCCTTAAAAACAGTAAAACACCCAAAAACCCCTAAACGTAAAAAACTCTAAGCTCTAAACCATATAAATCCCTAAATTTTATATGTTAAACTCTAAAAAACACTAAAAACCCTAAGCCTTAAACCCTAAACTTATAAAGCACTAAAAAACCATAACCTAAAATAGCCAAAGACCTAAACCTTAAAAACCAAGATAAAACTCTTAGCCTAAAACCCAAAACTTAAACCCTCAACCCTAACCTAAAACCCTAATTTCTAAACCTAAAACCCAAAGAAACCCTATATCTTATAAACCACAAAATAAACCCTAAAAACCAATTAACACTCCTACAAAACTTGATGATCTAATCCTTAAATCCTAAAAATCCATAAACCCTAAACCTAAAAAACATTAATACCTAAACCTTAAATCCTAAAAAACCCTAATAAAGACTTAAACCTTAAAAACCTAAAAGAACTACAAGCCCCTAAACCTAAAAAAATCTAAGCTCAAAATACTATAAAGCCGCCGTAAATCGTATATGATAATCCCTAAAATAGACAAAAACAACCCCAAAAACTATAAAACTCTAAGCTCTAAACCCTATAAAGCCCTAAATCATATATGCTAAGCCCTAAAAAACAAAAAAAAAAAAAAACATAAGCCCTAAACCATTAAAACCCTAAAAATCTTAACCTTAAAAACCGAAAGCCCTAAATCCTAAGAACATAGATTAAACCCTTAACCTAAAACCCTAAAACTAAAAAAAATCCTAAGCACTAAACCCTAAGACCTAAACACGAAGAACTAACCTAAAACCTTAAATCCTAAAGCTAAAACGCTAAGAAACCCTAAACCATAAACCATAAGAAACCCTTAATCCTATAAACCCTAAAGAAAATTCTAAACCCTAAATCCTATAATACCTAAAATAAACCCTAAAAACCATTTAAAAACCCTACAAAACCCAAAGCTTTAAACCCTAAATCCTAAAAATCTATAAACCTTAAACCTAAAGAACACAAAAAATAAACCCTAAGCACTAAACCCTAAAATTCCCAAAGAGACACTTAGCCCATATAACCCTAAAGACCACAAAAACCCCCCAATCCTAAAAACCCCAAAACCCCTAATTCTTAAAAACTCTGAAGTCAAAACCCTATAAAGCCCTAAACCATATATGCTAAACCCTAAAAAATACAAAAAAAAAAAAAAAAACCCTAAGCCCTAAATCCTAAACATATGAAACCCTAAAAAAAACTTAACCCAAAAAACCCACAGCCCTAAATCCTAAAAACCAAGATTAAACCCTTAACCAAAAGCCCTAAACGTACAAAAACCCAAGACTAAAACTCTAAATCATAAACCTAAAACCCTAAGAAATCCTAAAACCTAAAACATAAGAAACCCTAAATCCTATAAACCCTAAAAATCATTTAAAACCCCTACAAAACCCAAATCTTGAAACCCTAAATCCTAAAAAACTTTAAGAAACACTTAACCCTTAATAACACTAAGCTCTCAGCCCTATAATGACCTAACTCTTATTTACTAAACCCTAAGAAACACTAAACCACCCTAAGCCTTAAACCCTAAACCTATAAAGCACTAAAAAACCTTAACCTAAATAAGCCAAAGCCATAAACCTTAAAAACCTAGATAAAACTCTTAACCTAAAACCTAAAACCTAACCCCTTAACCCAAAACCCTAAACCCTAAATCCTAAACCTAAAATCCTAAGAAATCCTAAAGCTTATAAACCCTAAAATAAATCGAAAAACCCAATTAAAACTCCTATAAAACTTGATGCTCTAAGCCCTAATTCCTAAAAATCCATAAACTCTAAACCTAAAAAACACAAAAAAAAAAACCCAAAGCCCTAAACCTTAAAGACTAAAAAAACCCTAAGAAACACTTAAACCTTAAAAACCCTACAAAACTCCAAGACCCTAAACCTAAAAAAATCTATGCTCTAAATACTGTAAAGTAGTCGTAAAACGTATATGCTAATCCCTAAAAAGGACAAAAAAACCCCAAAAACTAAAAAACTCTAAGCTCTAAACCCTATAAAACCCTAAATCATATATGCTAAACCCTAACAAATAAAACAAAATAAAACCTAAGCCCTAAAACCTAAGAACCTAGATTAAACCCTTAACCTAAAACCCTAAACCTAAAAAACCCTGAGCCCTAAACCTTAAAACCGAAACCCTAAACGTGAAGCACTAACCTAAAACCTTAAATCCTAAACCTAAAACCCTAAGAAACACTAAACCTTAAACCTTAAGAAACTCTTAATCCTATAAACCCTAAAAAAATCTCTAAACCCTAAACCTTAATAAACCCTAAATGCTATAAAACCTAAAATAAACCTTAAAAAGCATTTAAAAACCCTACAATACCCTAAGCTCTAAACCCTAAATCCTAAAAATCTATAAACCTTAAACCTAAAAAACACAGAAAAAACCCTAAGCATTAAACCCTAAAAACCCCAAAAACCCCAAAAAGACAATTTACCCTTAAAATCCAAAGAACCCAAAAAAACCCCAAACCTCTAAACCATATAAAACCCTAAATCGTATATGCTAAACCATAAAAAATACAAAAAAACCCTAAGGCCAAAACCCTAATCCTACAAAACCCTAAAAAAGCATAACATAAAAAACCCAAAGCCCTAAACCCTTAAAACATAGATAAAATTCTTAACCTAAAACCCTAAAACTAAAAAAACAATAAGCCCTAAATCTTAAACCCTAACCTATAAACCCTAAAATAAACCCTAAAACCATTTAAAACCACTAAATAACCCTAAGCTCTAAACACTCAATCCTAAAAATCTGTTCAACCTAAACCAAAAAACAAAAAAAAAAAAACCCCTAAAATCCCCAAAAACCCCTAAACCCTAAACATAGAAAACCCAAAAAAAACATAATCCAAAAAACCCACATCCCTAAACCCTATAGACCAAGATTAAACCGTTAATCGAAAACCCTAAACCTACAAAAATCCTTGCCTAAAACACTAAATCATAAGCATAAAACCCTAAGAAATCCTAAACCTTAAACCATAAGAAACCCTAAATCTTATAAACCCTATATTAAACTCTAAAAACCATTTAAAACTCTTACAAAACCCTAAGGTTGAAACCCTAAATCCTAAAAACATTAAGAAACATTTAACCCTTAAAAACACTAAAACACCCAAAAACCCCTAAACCTAAAAAACTCTAAGCTCTAAACCCTATAAAGCCCTCAACCTTATATGCTAAACTCTTAAAAACACTAAAAACCCTAAGCCATAAACCCTAAACCTATGAAGCACTAAAAATCCTTAACCTAAAAAAGCCAAAGCCCTAAACCTTAATAGCCTAGATAAAACTCTTAACCTAAAATCCAAAACCTAAACCCTAACCTAAAACCCTAAATCTAAACCTAAAACCTTAAGAAACCCTAAATCTTATAAACACTAAAATAAACCCTTTAAAACCAATTAAAACTACTACAAAACCTGATGCTCTAAGCCCCAAATCCTAAAAATCCATAAACCCTAAACCTAAAAAACACAAAAAAACCCTAAGGCATGAACCTTAAACCCTATAAAACCCTATGAAACACTTAAACCTTAAAAACCCTAAAAAAACTACAAGCCCCTAAACAAAAAAAAAATCTAAGCTCTAAAGTCGATCTAAATTGTATATGCAAATCCCTAAAAATAACAAAAAAATCCCTAAAACTAAATAATCTAAGCTCTAAACCCTATAAAGCCCAAAATCGTATATGATAAACCCTAAAAAACAAACAAAAAAAAACCCTAAGCCCTAAACCAGTAAAACCTTAAAAATCTTAACCTTCCAAAAGCCCTAAACCCTAAAACCTAGATTAAACCCTAAACCTAAAAAAAACCCTAAGCCCTAAACACTAAACCCTAAACCGAAGAACTTACCTACAATCTTAAATACTAAACCTAAAACCCTAAGAAACCCTAAACCTTAAACCTTAAACCTTAAGAAACCCTAAATCCTATAAACCCTTAAAAAAACTCTAAACCCTAAACCCTAAGAAACCCTAAATCCAATAAAACCTAAAATAAACCCTTAAAACAATTTAGAAACCCTACAAAAACCTAAGCTCTAAACCCTAAATCCTAAAAATCAATAAACCTTAAACCTAAAAAACACAAAAAAAAAAAAAAAACCCTATACACTAAACCCTAAAAACACCAAAGAGACACCAAACCCTCAAAACACTAAAAACACCAAAAATCCCCCAAACGTAAAGATTGCTACGTTGTAAACCGAATAAAGCCCTAAATCATATATGCTAAGCCCTAAAAAATACAAGAAAACCCCAAGGACAAAACCCTAAACCTATAAAACCCTAAAAAAGCTTAACATAAAAAACCCAAAGCCCTAAACCTTTAAAACATAGATAAAAATTCTTAACCTAAAACCCTAAAACTAAAAAAACCATAAGCCCTAAATCCCAAACCCTAACCTATAAACCCTAAAATAAACCCGAGAACCATTTAAAAACCCTAAAAAACCCTAAGATCTAAACACTCAATCCAAAAAATCTTTTAACCCTAAACCAAAAAAACACAAAAAAAAAAAAAAGCCTTAACAACCTCAAAAACAGCTAAACCTAAAAAGCTCTAAATTCTAAACCTTATAAAGCCCTAAATCATTTATGCTAAACCCAAAAAGAAATAAAAAAACCAACGTCCTAATCCCTAAACATATAAAACCCTAATAAAAACTTAAACTAAAAAACCCACCGCCCTAAACCCTAAAAACCAAGATTAAACCCTTAACCTAAAACCCTAAACCTACAAAACCCTAGCCTAAAACCCTAAATAATAAACCTAAAACCCTAAGAAATCCTAAACGCTAAACCATAAGAAACCCTAAATCTTATAAACCGTAAAATAAACCCTAAAAACCATTTAAAACCCCTTCGAAACTCTAAGCTTGAAACCCTAAATCCTAAAAAACCTTAAGAAACACTTAACCCTTAGAAACACTAAAACATCCAAAAAAACCCCTAAACCTAAATCACTCTAAGCTCTAAACCCTATAATGCCCTAAATCTTATATGCAAAACTTTAAAAAATACAAAAAACCCTAATCCACAAATTCTAAACCTATAAAGCACTAAAAAACCTTAACCTAAAAAGGCCAAAGCCCTAAACCTTAAAAACCTAGATAAAACTCTTTACCTAAAATCCAAAACCTAAACCCTAAACCCTAAACTATAACCCTTAATCCAAAACCTAAAACCCTAAGAAACCCTAAATCTTATAAACCCTCATATAAACCCTAATAACCAATTAAAACTCCTACAAAACCTGATGCTCTAAGCCCTAAATCCTAAAACTCCATAAACCCTTAACCTAAAAAACACAAAAACCCCTAAGCCCTAAACCTTAAACCCTAAAAAACCCTAAGCAACACTTAAACCTTAAAAACCCTAAAAAACTACAAGCCCCTAAACCTAAAAAAATCTAAGCTCAAAATACTAGAAAGCCGCTGTGAATCATATATGGTAATCCCTAAAAAGGAAAAAAATCTAAAAGAACTCGAAGCTCTAAACCCTAAAAGGCCCTAAATCGTATATACAAAACCCTATAAAACAAAAAAGAAAAAACTCTAAGCCCTAAACCCTAAGCACCTAGATTAAACCTAAAAAAACCCTAAGCCCTAAAACCTAAATCCTAAACCCAAAGCACTAACCTAAAACCTTAAATCCTAAACTAAAAACCCTAAGAAGCCCTAAACCTTAAGAAACCCCTATTCCTATAAAACCTTAAAAAAACTGTAAACCCTACACCTTAGGAAACCCTAAATCTTATAAGACCTAAAATAAACCCTAAAAACAATTTAAAAACCCTGCAAAACCCTAAGTTCTATACCCTAAATCCTAAAAATATGTAAACCTTAAACCTTAAAAACACAAAACAAAAATCCATAAGCACTAAACCATAAAAACCCCAAAGAGACACTTACCCTTAAAATCCTAAAAATCCCAAAACCCCCCAAACTTAAAAAATGCTAAGCTCTAAACCGCATAAAGACCTAAATCGTATATGCTAAACACTAAAAAATACAAGAAAACCCTAAGGCAAAAATCCTAAACCTATAAAACCCTAAAAAAGATTAACATAAAAAACCCAAAGCATTAAACCCTTAAAACATTGATAAAATTCTTAAACTAAAACCCTAAAACTAAAAACACCATAAGACCTAAGTCCAAAACCCTAACCTATAAACCCTAAAATAACCATAAAACCATTTAAAACCCCTATAAAACCCTAATCTCTGAACACTCAATCCTAAAAATATGTTAACCCTAAACCAAAAAGCACAAAAAAACCCTTAAAACCCCAAAAACCCCTAAACCTAAAAAAAATCTAAAGTCTAAATACATAAAGCCCTAAATCATATATGCTAAACCCTAAAAAGCACAAAAAAACCTAAGCCATAAAGCATAAACATATAACACCCCAAAAAAACATAACCTAAAAAACCCACAGCCCTAAACCATAAAAATCAAGATTAAAACCTTAATCTAAAACTCTCAACCTACAAAAACACTAATTCCTAGCCTAAAACCCTAAATCATAACCTAAAACCCTAAGAATTCCTAAACCCTAAACCATAAGAAACCCTAAATCCTATAAACCCTAACATAAACCCTAAAAACCATTTAAAACCCCTACAAAACCCTAACCTTGAAACTATTAATCCTAAAAAAACATTAAGAAACAGTAAACCCTTAAGAACACTAAAACACCCAAAAACCCCTAAACCTAAAAAACTCTAAGCTCTAAACCCTATAAAGCCCTAAATCTTATATGCTAAACCCTAAAAAACACTAAAAACCCTAAGCCTTAAACCCTAAACCAATAAAGCCCTAAAAAACCTTAACCCAAAAAAGCCACAGCCCTAAACCCTAAAAACCTAGAAAAAACTCTTAACATAAAATCCAAAACCTAAAAAAACCCCTAAACCTTAACATAAAACCGTAAATCCAATACCTAAAACCCTAAGAAACCCTGAATTTTATAAACCCTAAAATAAACCCTTTAAAACCAATTAAAACACCTTCAAAACCTGATTTTCTAAGCCCTAGATCCTAAAAATCCAGAAAACCTAAACCTAAAAAATACAAAAAAACCCTAAGGCCTAAACCATAAACCCTAAAAAATCATAAGAAACACTTAAACCTTAAAAACTTTAAAAGACTACAAGCCCCAAACCTAAAATAATCTAAGCTCTAAATACTATAAAGCCGCCATAAATCGTATATGCTAATCTCTAAAAAGGACCTAAAAACCCCAAAAATCTAAAAAACTCGAAGATCTAAACCCTATAAAGCCCCAAATTGTATATGCTAAACACTAAAAAGCAAAAAACAAAAAACTCTAAGCCCTAAACCTTAAGAACCTAGATTAAACCCTTAACCTAAAACCCTAAACCTAAAAAAAGCCTAAGCCCTAAACCTAAACCCGAATCCCTAACCGAAAACCTTAAATTCTAAACCTAAAACCCTAAGAAACCCTAAACCTTAAACCTTAAGAAACCCTTAATCCTATAAACCCTAAAAAAAACTCTAAACCCTAAAACTTAAGAAACCCTAAATCCTACAAAACCTAAAATAAACCCTAAAAACCATTTAAAACCCCTACAAAACCCTAAGCTCTAAACCCTAAATCCTAAAAATCTGTAAACCTTAAACCCACAAAACACAAAAAAAAACCCTCAGCACTAAACCCTAAAAACGAAAAAGAGACACTTAACCCTTAAAACCCTAAAAAACCCCAAACCTAAAAAATCCTAAGCTCTAAACTATATAAAGCCCTAAATCGTATATGCTAAACCCAAAAAAAAAAAAAAAAAAACCCTAAGGACAAAACCCTAAATCTATAAAACCCTAAAAAAGCTTAACATAAAAAACTCTAAACCCTTAAAACATAGAAAAAATTCTTAACCTAAAACCCTAAAACTAAAAAAACCATAAGCCCTAAATCCTAAACCCTAACCTGTAAACCCTAAAACTATTTAAAATCCCTCCAAAACCCTAAGCTCTAAACACTCAATCCGAAAAATCTGTTAACACTACAACAAAAAACACAAAAAAAAACCCCCAAAACCATTAAACCTAAAAAACTCTACAGTCTAAATCCTCTGTAGCCTTAAATCAAATATGCTAAACCCTTAAAAACATGAAAAAACCTAAGACCTAAACCCTAAACATATAAAACACAAAAAACATTTAATCTAAAAAACCCACAGCCATAAACCCTAAAAACTAACATTAAACCCTTAACCTAAAACCCTAAACCTACAAAATCCCTAGCCTAAAACCCTAAATCATTAATCTAAAACCTTAAGAAATCCTAAACCCTAAATCATAAGAAACCCTAAATCCTTTAAACCCTAAAATAAACCCTAAAAACAATTTAAAACCCCTACAAAACCCTAAACTTGAAACCCTAAATCCCAAAAGACCTTAGGAAACACTTAACCCTTAAAAACACTAAAACACCTAAAAACCCCTAAACCTAAAAAACTCTAAGCTCTAAACCCTATAAAGCCCTAAATCTTATATGCAAAAATCCTAAAAAAAACTAAAATCCTAATTCTTAAAGTCTAAACCAATAAACCACTAAAAAACCTTAACAGAAAAAATCCAAAGCCCTAAATCATAAAACCCTAGATAAAACTCTTAACATAAAACCCAAAACCTAAAAAAAAAACCCTAAATCCTAACCTAAAACCCTAAATCCTGAACCTAAAACCCTAAGAAACCCTAAATCTTATAAACCCTAAAATAATCCCTAAAAACCAATTAAAACTCCTACAAAACCTGATACTTTAAGCCCTAAATCCTAAAAATCCATAAATCCTAAACCTAAAAATCACAAAAATCCCTAAGCCCTAAACCTTAAACCCTAAAAAACCCTAAGAAACACTTAAACCTTAAAAACCCCTAAAAAAACTACAAGCCCCTAAACCTAAAAAAATCTAAGCTCTAAATACTATAAAGCCGCCCTAAATTGTATATGTTAATCCCTAAAAATGAAAAAAAAAGACCAAAAACTAAAAACTCTAAGCTCTAAACCCTATAAAGCCCTAAATTATTAATGCTTAACCCTAGAAAAAAAAACCTTAAGCCTTAAAACAATAAAACCATAAAAAAATCTTAACCTTAAAAACCCAAAGAACCTAGATTAAACCCTTAACCTAAAAGCCCAAACCTAAAAAAACCATAAGCCCTAAACCCTAAACCCTAAAACCAAAGAACTAACCTAAAACCTTAAATCCTAAAGCTAAAACCCTAACAAACGCTAAATCTTAAACCTTAAGAAACCCTTAATCTTATAAAGCCTAAAACAAACTCTAAACCCAAAAGCTTAAGAAACCCTAAATGCTATCAACCCTAAAATAAACCCTAAAAACCATTAAGAAACCCTACAAAACTCTAAGCTCTAAACCCTAAATCATAAAAATATATAAACCTTAAACCTAAAAGACACAAAAAAAAAAAGCACTAAGCACTAAACCCTAAAAATCCCAAAGAGACACTTAATGCTTAAAACCATAAAAACCCTAAAAACCCCCCAAACATAAAAAACGCTAAGCTCTAAACTGTATAAAGCCCTAAATCGTATATGCTAAACCCTAAAAAACACAAAAAAAGTACTAAGTCCAAAACCCTAAACCTATAAAACCCTAAAAAAGCTTCATATAAAAATACCAAACCCCTAAACCTTTAAATTATAGACAAAATTCTTAACCTAAAACCCTAAATCTTAAACTCTAACATATAAACCCTAAAACCATTTAAAATCCCTAAAAAACCCTAAACTCTAAACACTTAATCCTAAAAATTTGTTAATCCTAAACCAAAAAACACAAAAAAAAACCCCTAAAACCCCCCAAAACCCCTAAAACTAAAATACTCTTAAGTCTAAACTTTATAAAGCCCTAAATCATACATGCTGAACCCTAAAAAGCATAAAAAAATGTAAACCCTTAACCCTAAACATATAAAACCCTAGAAAAACCCCATCCCTAAACCCTAAAAACCAAGATTAAACCCTTAGCCTAAAACACTAAACCTAGAAAAACCCTAGCCTAAAACCCTAAATCATAAATCTAAAACCCTAAGAAATCCTAAACCCTAAATCACAAAAAACCCTAAAATAAATCCTATAAACAATTTAAAACACCTACAAAACCCTAAGCTTGAAACCCTAAATCCTAGAAAACCTTAAGAAACACATAACCCTTTAAAACACTAAAACACCCGAAAACCCCTAAACCTAAAAAACTCAAAGCTCTAAACCCTATAAATCCCTAAATATTATATGCTAAACTCTAAAAAACACTAAAAACCCTAAACCTTAAACCCTAAACCTATAAAGGAGTAAAAAACCTTAACCTAAAAAAGCCAAAGACCTAAACCTTAAAAACCTAGATAAACTATTAACCCAAAACCCTAAACCTAAACCCTAAACCCTAACCTAAAACCCTAAATCCTAAACCTAACACCCTAAAAAATCGTAAATCCTATAAACCACAAAATAAACCCTAAAAACCAATTAAAACTCCTACAAAACCTGATTATCTAATCCTTAATTCCTAAAAATCCATAAACCCTAAACCTAAAAAATGCAAAAAACCCTAAGACCTAAACCTTAAATCCTAAAAAACCCTAATAAACATTTAAACCTTAAAAACACAAAAAAAAACTACAAGCCCTAAAAAACACTACAAGACCCTAAACCTAAAAAAATCTAAACTCAAAACCTTAAATCCTAAACCCTAAACCCTAAACACAAAGCACTAACCAAAACCATAAATCCTAAACCTATAAACCCTAAAAAAACTCTAGACCATATACCGTAAGAAACCCTAAATCCTATAAAACCTAAAATAAACCCAAAAAACCATTTAAAACCCCTACAAAACCCTAATATCTAAACCCTTAATCCTAAAAACCTGTAAACCTTAAACCTAAAAAACCCAAAAAAAACCCTAAGCACTAAACCATAAAAAGCCAAAAGAGTCACTTAACCCTTAAAACCCTGAAGACCCCAAAAACCCCCAAACCTAAAAAATGCAAGCTCTAAACTGTATAAATCCCTAAATAGTATATGCTAAACCCTAAAAAATACAAATAAAAAGAAACCTAAGGCCAAAACACTAAACCTATAAAACCCTAAAAAAGCTTAACATAAAAAACCCAAAGCCCTAAACCCTTAAGACATAGATAAAATTCTTAACCTAAACACCTAATACGAAAAAAAACCATAAGCCCTAAAACTTAAACCCTAACCTATAAACCCTAAAATAAACCCTAAAATCATTTAATACCCCAACAAAACCCTAAGTTCTAAACACTCAATCCTAAAAATTTGTTAACCCAAAACCAATAAACACAAAAAAAAAAAACCTTAAAATCCCCCCAAAACACCTAAACCTTAAAAACTCTAAAGTCTAAACCCTATAAAGCCCTAAATCACATATGCTTAACCATAAAAAACACAAAAAATAAAAAACCTAAGCCCTAAACCCTAAACATATGAAACCCTAAAAAAACTTAACACAAAAAACCCACAGCCCTAAACCCTGAAAACAAAGATTAAATCCTTAACATTAAAACCCTAAACCTACAAAAACCCTAGCCTAAAACGCTAAATCATAAACCTAAAACCCTAAGAAATCCTAAACCCTAAAATATAAGAAATCCTAAATCTTATAAACCCTAAAAATCATTTAAAACCCTTACAAAACCCTAAGCTTGAAATCCTAAATCCTAAAAAACATTATGAAACACTTAAACCATAAAAACACTAAAACACCCAAAAACCCCTAAACGTAAAAAACTCTAAGCTCTCGGCCTTATAAAGCCATTAATCTTATATGCTAAATGGTAAAAAACATTGAAAACCCTAGCCTTAATCCCTAAACCTATAAAGCACTAAAAAACCTTAACCTAAAAAATCCAAAGCCCTAAACCTTAAAAACCTTGATAAAACTCTTAACCTAAAACCAAAAACTGAAACCCTAAACCCAAAACCCTAAACCCTAAATCCTAAACCTAAAATTGTAAGAAACCCTAAAACTTATTAACCCGAAAATAAACCCTAAAAACCAATTAAAACTCCAACAAAACATGATGTTCTAAGCCTTAATTCCTAAAAATCCATAAACCCTAAACCTAAAAAACATAAAAAAACCCTAAGCCCTAAACCTCCTAAAAAACCTTAAGAAACACTTAAACCTTAAAAACCCTACAAAACTACAAGACCCTAAACCTAAGAAAATCTAAGCTCTAAATACTATAAAGCCACCGTAAATCGTATATGATAATCCCTAAACCCTAAACGCGAAGCACTAAACTAAAACCTTAAATCCTAAACCTAAAATCCTAAAAAACCCAAAACGTTAAACCTTAAGAAACCCTTAATCCTATAAACCCTAAAAAAACTCTAAACCCTAAACCATAATAAACCCAAAATCCTATAAAACCTAAAATAAACCCTAAAAACCATTTAAAAACCCTACAAAACCATAAGCTCTAAACCCTAAATCCTAAAATTCTACAAACCTTAAACCTAAAAAACATAGAAAAAACCCTAAGCACTAAACCCTAAAAACCCCAAGACCACTAAGAAGAAACTTAACCCATAAAACCAAAAAAACCCCAAAAACTCCAAACCTAAAAAACGCGAACCTCTAAACCATATAAAGCCCTAAATCGTATATGCTAAACCCTACAAAATATAAAAAAAAAAAAAACCCTAAGGCCAAAACCCTAAAGTTATAAAATCCTGAAAAAGCTTAACTTAAAAAACCCAAAGCCTAAACCCTTAAAACATAGATAAAATTCTTAACCAAAAACCCTAAAACTAAAAAAACCATAAGCCCTAAATCCTAAACCCTAACCTATAAACCCTAAAATAAACCGTAAAACCATATAAAACTCCTATAAAACCCTAAGCTCTAAACACT
>CM073608.1:20257500-20401000 GCA_037074985.1 Solanum bulbocastanum | reverse complement strand
TATTGCTTGCCTTTGTTTGTAGTTGATAATTTCAAAACCAAAACCCCCTCATTTGTTATTCATGTCACCCCCTCATTTGATTCATGTTTTTATTCGATAAATTCTATTCCTATGATTGATTGACCATATTAATACTTCTCAATTGAGTTTTAAACACGTACTGCTCCCAGTGGGATTTGACCCCAACTCAGTTAGTTGGGTTATATACTGATTAACGACCATTGATAGTTAGAATTGGATGAAGTGTCTTTGAAAAGTCATTAATCAAAATGGCGCCACTGCTAGGGAGTTGTGTCGTTTGAAATTTTTTTTGGTGAAGTTGAATTTTGTTCTTGTTAGTCATAGTTGAATCTACTTACTTTTAGTTTTGTGTTGGTTGTTTTGAAACATAGGATATAAGTGTCAACGGAAGGAA
Organism: Solanum bulbocastanum; assembly: GCA_037074985.1. Classification (NCBI taxonomy): domain Eukaryota; kingdom Viridiplantae; phylum Streptophyta; class Magnoliopsida; order Solanales; family Solanaceae; genus Solanum; species Solanum bulbocastanum. The sequence goes on along the minus strand of CM073608.1, from coordinate 20,400,585 downwards.
TGGTTGCCAAGTGGGCCATCAAGTTGACATCGGAAATCTAAATGATGTCAATGAGCCGAATGCTAATGAACCTAATCTTGTGGGTGGAGTTGTTGCCATTCACTTACCATCAGCTGAAGGGAACACTGTGTTCCACATCACATGCACCATGTTCTAGGTCTTGCAATTGAAAGGGTTGTTTGGTGGGTTGGCTCATGAGGATCGCCGTAAGCATATAAGAAACTTTGTTGATGTTTATAGGTCATTCTCCTTCAAGAAAATATCCCAAGAGTCGGTCTGGTTAAGGTTGCTCCCATTTTGTCTAATGGGAGAAGCATGCAATGGCTAGCTGAATTGCCAAGAGACTCCATCACTTCATGGGAAAAGCTTGTCACTACATTTCAAGTGCGATTTTTCCCCTTTACGAAGATAATGACACTACATGATAACATCCCAAGCTTCTAGAATCTAGAGGGTGAGCCAATTCGTGAGACTTGTCTAAGATTCAAGAAGTTAGTGCTGCAATGCCAAACTCATGGTTCGCCCGACAATGTTTTGCTGCAATACTTTTACCAAAGCCTTGATTCAGTGAACATGGGAGTAGCTGACCAACTTTCTCCGGGAGGTTTGATGCAACAACCTTACATTATAGTAGCCCAGCTCTTGCATGGTATGACAAAAATTTATCGATCATGGTATACCGACGAAGATCAGGTCTCCCCTCTCGCTTTTAAATTGACAAAGGAGCAACTTGAGAAAGATCAAGAGGGGTACCAAAACATGGCAAAGATCACCAACCAACTTGACATTTTGTCTAAAAATATCATGGGAGATGGTGTTAAGAGTGTAATGCTGTGGGTGTTGGGTGTGTAAACCCCAAAGAGGCCAAGTTTGAAGTGCTGTAATGAGGAGGTGAACTTCCTAGCCAAACAAGGAGGTGGTTATCGTACAAACTACCAAGGCAGGGTGGTAAACAATGTTGGATCAAGGATGTAGGTTGGAGAGATTATGATAGAGAGTGGAGAGATCGTAACCCCAATTGGAAGGAAAGATATGGGGAGAAGGAAAGGTATATTCCTCCCTACGAGCATCAAAAGCCCAAAGATTTTGAAGGTGGCCGTTCTAAAGATATGCTCTCTCGTATTCTCAACAAGGTTGAAGGGTTCGATAAAATTTTCAAAGAAATAAAGGAAGATGTATTGACCTTTAGCCAGATGGTTACTTCTCACTCTATCTCTATCAAGTAGTTGGAGACCTAAATGGGTCAGATTTCGTCTCATTTAAACATGAGACAAAAGGGGGGGGGGTTGCCTAGTGACACTATGGCAAACCCCAAGAATGAAGTTTGAGTGAGGACTTGCGTCGTGCCATGATGTTAACTAAGGCGCTGCTTTGGAGGCAACCCAAGTTTTTATTTGCTTTCTTTTTGTTTTTGAAATAATCGTGTGTTGATTTTGTAGGTTGAAGTGTAGTATGTGTTTGAAATGTGCATATTGGCGAGCAAAAGGCCTAAAGGGTAACTCGCTGAAACGGTTGGCGAGCTCGACTGGGACCGCCGTTGGAATCAAGAAATCAGAATATGGAGTCTGTAAATATTTGGCGGGCTATGGACAAATCGGCGTGTCACCGAACAGGTCGGCGATCCTGACTTTGTCCGTCATTTAGACCCCCATATTAACTGGATGTCCTGTAAAACTCAGTGAGGTAAGTGACTGCTCGGCGAGATTCAGCAAGCACAATTAATGTCGCCAAAAAGGGGAGAACCGCACGGTTTTAAAGGCCAAAGGTTTAAAATTTCAAACTCTTTCACACTCCCTCACATTTTCAACTTCCCAAGATCACACCCGCACTATATTTTTCTATATTTTCATGTTTATACCACGGCCTAGTCATCAATCTTGCTTTAGGAGTTAGAATTCTTTGTCGCCTGGCTTTTCAAAGTTTTTATTTGGCATTAAAAGTTGGTTTTCCAAACCCCGAACTTGTATTCAGTGGTTTTACTCAATTGCAATTGTTTTGATCTTAGTGATGTGTGTTGGACCTCTCTGAATCTATGTTTGTGTGCTTGTTTGCCCGTTTTAAATTCTAAATTTTGCCTAAATTGCCTATATTGTTGATTTTTCTAATTTTGTGCTTTAAAATTGATCTAAATTGTTGGGTTGTGCTAAATCATTATTGTGTCTAGTCGGGTGAAGTCTGAGTAACCCATAATTATGTTAATTGACGTACTTTGCCCAATGATGGAGCGCTTGACGTCATTCTTAAGGGTGTAAGTCATCAAATGGCCAATTTTGGCCAAATTGGGAGAAGTCTGAATACCCCGGGGGTATGGGTATTATGGGTATGAGTCTATAATTTTATTACTGTATGGTTTGATTTTTGTTTTTGGGGGCTGCGGGGTTGATTTTTGAAGTATGGGTTGAAAATAGGCACCTTGGACAGTTTGGCGAGTTGGGTCGAGTTCGCAGAACCACTCAGCGGTTTGTTGAACCCCTCTTGATCGCCTTTATTTCATGGTTTTGATGCTGTTGGTTCTGTAAGTTTCGGTGAGAAGCCTATGTTCATCGAGTGCACTCGGTGAGAAGCCTCACTCGGTGACTCGTCGAAGGTCTTCTTTGATCACCCTTTCTACACCCCTAAATCGTAAAATGCACTATAACTTTCGGCAAGCTTGTCTTTGCTCATCGAAATGCTCCTCCCATCATCGACATACCAATTATTCTGGGAATTTTTGAGCCAATCCTTTCAGCGAGCCCTATTTGGTCCGCCAAAGTGATTCGGCAACTAGATGATCCGTTTGACAAGTTTGACTGCAACTATTTTTTGCAACTTTGCTTAAATTGTTCCTAACTTTCTACGATGTGTTTAAAAAATATGGCTAGACCAAAAGTGGCAGGAAGACCGCCCCACAAAAGGGCTAAGGGAATCACTATTAATGAGGATGCCAGTGCATCCAGAACAAAAACGACCAAACTTGCCACTATAGGTGGGAAGGGAAAAGGGAAGGATAAGGCTTATGCTCCTGCATCACCATAGGCCAACGCTGATAGTGACAAAGTATATGCCACTCACCTCACCACTTATGAGAGTGAGGGAGAGCACCAGGACAATCAGGCTGCCACTTCTGAGCCTGAAGATGAGCTACTATCAGCCCAGAGAGCGGAGCTGCGATCAAAGAGGTTGAGCGATCCGTCTAAGATCAGGACTCCCCAAGCCATCACTACTCTTTCTGCTCTGGCATAGACTGTGATTCCAGCATCAACTATACAGGGTCCTCCTTCCCAGTCTATGAACAGACTGTAGATTGAGGGGTTGAGGACCATTATTGAGGAGAAAAGGTTGTCTATTGACGGAGTCATGGACATATACCCGGAGATCATGAGCTGCTTGAGGGCTCACAAGTTCCAGCTAAGCACTAGTTGTACAGGGTCCTCCTCCCCGATCTATGAACAAACTGAAGACTGAGAGGCTGGGACCATTATTGAGGAGAAAAGGCTATCTACTGATGAAGTCATAGATAGATACCCGGAGATCATGAGCAGCTTGAGGGATCACAAGTTCCAGCTATTCACTCGACCTCGTGGTTCTTATGTTCCAAATTGGGTCTGGGAATTCTACACAAAGTACGGAGCCTTAGTGCCACAGGGGATGAAGCAGACCGCCAAATTCAAATCGGGAGACTATGTGGTTGTCAGGGGTAGAAAGGTGAAGTGTGATAGTGATGCTATCAATGCAGTCTTGGAATGTTCAACAAGAATTGAGAATGATTGTCAATATAAGATTAGGACAAAAAAATTGAAGAATATGAAAAAGTGGTTGGGCCCTCTAATATCTGATGGTACTCCAAAGTGGATTAAGGTTGCAACACCCATTGAAAAGAAGGACCTTAATATAGCAGCAAGGTTCTGGTTTGGCTTCATCAGCAGTACTATCATGCCATCCCAGAATGAGTCGATTCTCCATCACGTAAAAGAATCTTGTCTTGGGTGCATCTTTGATGGGATAGGGTTGAAACCAGGGATGATTATTGCACATGAGATGGTCATGAGGGCCAAGCAGCACCAGACTTCCCTCCCCTTTATGGTGCTGATCACCGAGCTGTGCAGATTAGCTCGGTTGCCTAGAGATGAAAAGAAGGATATGGAAGTGACTCCCACATCCTGTACTGACATCCATAGGATTGAGGTGGAGAATTTGAAGGATGAGATAGAGAAGAAGAAGGCATCCCCGATGGATACATCCTCGGTTGTGGATACTAAGGCATTACATGCAGAGGCACCTTTGCCTACTCCGGCCCCTGGGCCTTCAGGTATACCTACCTCCATGACGCCTAACTCCTCTACAGCTCCCTTGCTTCCTAGGTCCAGTGCCCCTACTGCTACTTTCAAACCTCTACTCACCCAGTATGCATTATTATAGATGGGATAGCTAGCCCATTCTGCGAATAGGTGTGCCTTTAGGCTTGAGGCCACCATTCCTGGCATGATTGAGAGGGCCCTTGCTGATTCTCTAACACCCCTAAGTGCGACTATTGATGCCCTTGTAGCACAAATAGCAGTGTGTGAGCAAAGCCAAGGGGCCACCAAGGAGGTGACGACTCTAAATGCTACTATTACTGAGCTGAGGAGAGATGTGGACCAGCTGAAGTCCACAGACATGTCGATGATTTTTGGGACAGTGGAGATCCCTGATGTGCCAGTTGATCCAAATGTTCCTCCAACTACCACCGGAGATAAGCTTTGAACTGAGGAGGTAGTTGCTGCCGAGTTTGAGGCTGAGACCGATAAGGAGCTGCTTGTTGTTGATGAGGAGGCTTCTTATGAGGGCCTTACAGTGAGTGAGGAGGCCATGGTAGATTCAACTCTGCAGACCTCTTTGGCAGGCACACCCTTGGCTGACCCTAGTGGAGTTAGCAGTGCTGATGTTGCACCGGGCACTGATGCCCCGACAGATGGAGCGACTGTGTAGACAAGAATTTTCTTTACCTCCCTCTTTGTCATTTTTATTCACTTTTGGATATTTTCATTACATTTGAGGACAAATTTCTTTTTGTTTGTGGTGGGGTGAGATATTTCCATACCTACCTCTTGTGATTATTATTTTTGTTTATATATTGGGATTTTGTGCTGTAAATTTTGTTTTGGCACTGTTTTGTAGATGTTTGAGCATGTGGCTCCATATTTTGAATGTAAATGGTTTTTTGACCCTTCTGAAACTTTTACCACCTCTTGATTGTGTTTAATTGTGACTGTTCTTGTGCAAATTTGAGTATCGATTATGATCAATACGGATGACTTGAGTAGTGCTCTTAATCGAACAAAAATGAATATGCCACTACGATGAGACCAAATGAAGTTACATAGACAATACGTGAACTTTTTACATCTTGTTGTGACTAGCTGGTTATCAAATGAGTCTCTTGTGATGATGAACATTGTACACTAGCGAAAGTGTGGAGTCTTGTTTGATGTTGGTGCCAATGCCTTGTGTGATGAGATTACCGTGAACCATGTGTGTTGACACCTAGAATTTGCCCCGTTGGTCTGGTTGACTAAGTGATGCAAGCTCGTGAAATGATCTCAGGCAACAATTTTAAAGAGTGAAACAATTTGAAATTATACCTCTTTTGTGGCCAATCTTGTGAGTGTGAGAACTTTGCTTGAACACCGTTTGAGCCTTAGCCTTTTCTTGGAAGAAACTTGATGCAATTGTAACCCTCTCCTTATCCATTCACCCTTAATCCTCATGAAGTGTGGCTTGTTTGAATAGCCAACTTAAGCCAAAAGCCTAAATTGGGGGTGTGGTGAAAAGAGAAGGTAAATCAAGACATGCAAAGAAGTCTCCCTTGATCCATGACTTTGACAAAGATGGAACCCCTCCATAAAAAAAAGAGAGAAGATAAAAAGGAAAGAAAAAAAATAAAAAAGAAAAAGAATGAAAAAAATATATTGAGAAATAAAGTCATGAAAGTTGCAAAAGAAATGGGGTGTCCAATATTTCATGGGAAATGAATAATAGGATGAATTTCGAGCATGGGTGTGAATGTTGAAGAAACGGATAGAAAGTGAAGTTCATACCATATTTCATGCAGATAACAACCAGTGAGCCTAAATGACCATACCTTTACACTCAGCCCCGCTACAAGCCTTGAAAAGACCTTTTTGATCTTAAGTGAGCTGAATCGAGTGTTGATTAGAAAATAAGGGCAAACCTATGGGTGAAATCATGCATGTGTTATTGTTTGTGAGTGTGAGAGTTGTTTGTGATTCCAGAGCTTTAAATTGTTAAAGAATAGTGTATGAATATAGAATTATTCTTTGTGTGAGGTCATTTGAGTACCTTTGTTGAGCTTGAACTTGCATTTGAAGAAAGTATTGTGAACTTGAGAATCTTTGGTAATGGTGAGTCACATGTTAAACATTTGAGTGCACAATTGATCCTTGTATAAGTAAGTTGAGTATTTTTGTGTGCATTCAGGATCAAGTCTAGGGTAGCACTATTTGAGACATCCATTTTCAATTGATGAATTTGAGTTTTACTTGAGGACAAGAAAAAGTTTAAGTTGGGGGTGTTGATGAGTCCTAGATTTGGACTAATTTAGGGATTTATTTACAATGATTTAGTGTCCTCAAATGCTTTTTTTTGTGCCAATAACTGATGTAAAACCCTTAATTTCCATGTATATGAATGGAGGAACAAAGCAAGGACACTAATTTGAAAAAGGAACAAAGTGAACTAAAAGAATGAGGAAAAGCAAGCCTGGTGAGTCGCCGAATGGCTGCTTGACCACCTAAAGTTCCAATGTGCCAATCCTTGAAGGAAATGACCATGTTGGCGAGAAAAAGGAGCAGTCGGCAAATCGGTGAGTGGTTCCGCTATGCAATGTTGGATCAAGGCCCAAAGTTACAGTCTTTGAGGATGCTGAAGGCCAAGGTAGAAGGGCGAGGAAATCGACAAAAGGGCGGATCAATAGGTGGATCGGTGAGCCCGAATTACTACACTGAATGGTTCTTCGCAACATATTTTTGGCGACTATAAATACATTTTTGAACATTTATTTTAGTATCAAACCCTGATAGAATTTTCAAATCTAATTTTCAAGATATCAAATTGAGACAAGTTTTCTCTAGTTTTCCTTTAGCTTTGAAGAATTGAAGTTTTTCACTTTTGAGAAATTGGAAGTGGGTCTTTGAGATTCTTCAATTTGGACCTTTGTAAAGACAAAATCAATCTTACCCAGTTGATGGAAACTCAATTTGGTAACGATTTTTATCTTTTTATGATGTCTTGCTAAAACCCCAATTCTTGGGGTATGATTATGAGCTGATTTAATTTATGGGTATTGCTAATTGTTAGTTTAAATGCCATTTAGAAGTGAGTTCAATCAATACTTATGGTCTAATTTAAGAATTATAGTTGCAAATGTAGTTCTACTCTTGTGGTTTTGGCTTGCTCGAGAGATACCTTTTAAAACTAAGATTATTAATTAATGGTCGCGGGTATTGGGTTGTCATGGGTTCAGCTCAAGAGAGTGAACCACAAACCATTTTCCACACATTCAGCTGGAGAGAGTGAATGGACTAAGGTGTGAGTTGTTCTTATTTTGCATGCTTGTCGATGTTCTAGAGAAATCGGCTTGATTCGGGGTAAATTGTTCAAGATAAAATTTACCCCCTCTACAGTCTAGCTTACTCACTAATTTTTGGCTATTTTCAAATAGTTTCATTTAACCATTTGTCTACATCAGCGTATAATCAAATCACATCCCAAGAACCCGTCTTACTATTGTCACTTCATATTGCTTGCCACTGTTTGTAGTTGATAATTTAAAAATCAAAACCCCTTTATTTAACATTCGTGTCATCCCCTAATTTGAATCATGTTTTTATTCGATAAATTCTATTCCTTTGACTGATCTGACCATATTCATACTTCTCAATTGAATCTTAAACATGTACTTCTCCCTGTGGGATTCGACCCTAACTCACTTAGTTGGGTTATGTACTGTTTAACGATCGTTGATGTTTAGAATTAGATGAATAGTCATTGAAATGCCATTAATCAATCTAGATTTATATGTTAAACTTCGATGTGATTCTTGTTATGGATTTGTTGCATGTATGTTATGCCTCTATCGATTGTAGGAATCAGGTGGTTAGATTCTTATTCTCAATTGAGCCTATCCTTGAGTGGAAGGGGGGAAATTCTATGCCTAGAGATCACTTTGTCTCTTTTCATAAAGCTAGGAAGATGATCTCAAAAGGGTGTATTTACCATCTTGTTAGGGCGAGGGATGTGGATTCCGAAATCCCTTCTCTAGAGTCGATTTTGTTAGTGAATTAGTTCCCAGATGTTTTCCCTGATGATTTACCTGGTATTCCTCCCAATCGGGAAATATATTTTGGTATTGAACTTCTCCTGGATATGCAATCTATTTCAATCCCTCCATATAGAATGGCTCCAGCGGAGTTGAAAGAGTTGAAAGAGCAACTAAGGGGTTAGATGGATAAAGGTTTCATCCAATCGAGTATCTCTCTACAGGGTGGTCTCGTGTTATTTGATAGAAAGAAAGATGGGTATTTTTGATTGTGCATTGATTATCGTCAATTGAATAAAGTGACCATCAGGAATAAATATCCTCTCCCAAGGATAAAGGACTTGTTTGACCAACTTCAAGGTGCTAGTTATTTCTCTAAGATTGATCTTCATTCGGGTTATCAACAATTAAGGGTGAGAAGGTATGATATTCTAAATACGGCCTTTAGAATCCAGTATGGTCATTATGAGTTTATGGTAATGTCGATTGGGCTGACTAATGCTCTTCATGGACTTGATGAATAGAGTGTTTAGAAAATACCTAGACATGTTTGTGATTGTGTTTATCGATGATATTTTGATCTATTCAAGGAGTGACAATGAGCATGTAGACCATTTGAGAATTGTGTTGCAAGTTCTTAAGAACCAAAAACTTCTTGAAAAGTTTAGCAAGTGTGAATTTTGGTTAAGGCCCGTATCTTTCCTTGGTCATATTGTTTCAAGAAAGGGTATTGAGGTTAATCCTAAGAAGACGGATGCGGTCAAAACTTGGCCTAGACCTCTAACTCCATCCGACATTAGAAGCTTTTCGAGTTTGCGCGGTTACTATAGAAGGTTTTTTGAGGGATTTTCCTCCATTGCTTCTCCTTTGACAACTTTGACTCAAAATAAGGCTAAGTTTGTGTGGTCGGAAGCTTGTGAGAAAATTTTCAAAGAATTGAAAAATAGACTTACTTCCGCTCAGGTGTTGACCTTACCAGAAGGTACATATGGTTTTATGGTGTACTGTGATGCCTCTAGAGTTGGGTTGTGATGTGTGCTTATGTATAATGGTAGGGTTATTGTCTATGATTCAAGGCAACTTAAAGTCCATGAGAAGAATTATCCTACCCATGATCTTGAGTTAGCGGCGTTTTTTTTTGCCTTAAAGATATGGACGCATTATTTTTATGTTTTCACCAATTATAAGAGTCTTCAATATGTGTTTAGTTAAAAGGTCACCAAAGAAAGTGGATTGAGTTATAGAAGTATTATGAGTGTTGTTTGTCACCCCGGTAAAGCTAATGTGGTAGCATATGCTCTTAGTCGGTTGTCGATGGGTATTATGCCTCATATAGAGGATGAGAAGAAAGTGTTGGTTCGTGATGTGCATAGGTTTGCCCGATTAGGTGTTCAACTAGTGGATTCCACCAAGGGTGGTGTCATGGTCCGTAATGGTACCAAATAATCCTTTGTGATGGATGGGAAGTCTAAACAAAGTATTGATCCTATCAAGGTTGAGTTGAAAGAGGTGGTACTTAAAAAGTTTATTGAGGCTTTCTCCCATAGGGGAGATGGGGTACTAAGGTATCAAGGTAGGTTATGTGTTCCAAATGTTGACGATTTGAGGGAGCAAATTTTATAAGAAGCCCATAGTTCTCCATATTCAATTATCTCGGGAGCCACAAGATGTACCGTGGCCTACGGGAAGTCTATTGGTGGAATGGGATGAAGAAAGATATCGCGAGATTTCTGGCAGAATATCCTAATTGTCAACAAGTAAAGGTTAAGCACCAATGACTAGGAGGCTTGTCACAAGATATTGTTATTCCTACTTGGAAGTGGGAAGATGTGAACATGGTTTTTATTGTAGGCTTGCAACATACTCGGTCTTTATTGTAGGTTTCAGCTGACAGTCCATCACAGAAAAATCAACATTTTTTTGAGTTTGGTGCTATCTTCAATCCTCTTCGTCTTCACAAAGATCTACTAACGACTCCAGTACTTGTTATGGATGTGGTGAGGCTGGGCACATTAGGACATATTTTCCGAGGTAGAGTTAGGCCCGAAATAATCAGAGTTAAAAATCCCCACCACTTAGAGGTAGGGGCGATTATGGTAGAGGCCACTATTTTCGAGGAGGTGGTGGACAAGGTAATGGTGGTCATTAGTTCAGCTGGGGTGGCAGGCAGGTTGGAACTACTGGAGCACAGCCCGGCAGGTGCAATGGATAGAAATGTGATAGATCCCATTGTTATGCTTTCCCCGATATGCCAGAGACAAAGACATCTGATGTTGTTATCACAGGTACTCTTTTGGTCTGTGATCGCATGGCTTCTGTATAATTTGATCCTAGATCTACATTTTCTTATGTATCTTCCTCGTTAGCTACTGATCTTGATTTGCATTGTGACTTTCTTGACATGCCTATTCGTGTCTCTTCTCCTATTAGTGGGTCTGAGTATGACTTGGCTTTCTCCAAATTTTTCTATCTTAGATTGTAATGCTAAGAAAGTGGCCTTTGTCAAGCTTGGGATATATCCCCTAGTGTGGGAGGGTGACTACATTCCTGCCCCAGTTCGTATTATCTCTTTTCTTCTTGCTAAGATGTTGGTGAGTAAGGGTTCTTTAGCTTTCTTGGCACATCTCAGGGATGATACTTCCAAAGTGCCTTCGATCGAGTCTGTTTTGATAGTCCTTGAGTTTGTGGATGTTTTTACTGCAGTCCTTCATGGTATGACACCAGATAGAGATACTGATTTTTATATTGACTTGGAGCCGGGGACTCGCCCTATTTCCATTCCACCTAGTAAATGGCCCCAGCTGAGTTAAGGGAGTTAAAGGCCCACTTTCAGGAGTTGTTAGGTAAAGGTTTTATTAGACCGAGTGTATCTCCTTGGGGTGCTCCAATTTTACAAGTAAAGAAGAAGGATGGTAGTTTTCAGATGTGCCTAGACTACAGACAGCTGAATAAGGTAACTATTAAGAACAAGTAACCCATTCCCCACATTGATGAGTTGTTCGATCACTTACATGGTGCTTGTGTCTTCTGTAAAATTGATTTGAGGTTCAGTTATCATTAATTGAAAATGCGGGCAACAGACGTGCCAAAGACTACTTTTCGAACAGGCATTATGAACTCTTAGTAATGTCGGGCTTACGAATGCCTCGTGAGCCCGATGAATGGAACTTTTAAGCGATATTTAGACCTCTTTGTTATTGTATTTATTGATGATATACTGATATACTTAAAAAGCCGGGAGGAACATGAGTAGCATTTGATAATTGTATTGGGGTTATTAAGGGAGAAAAGGCTTTGTGCAAAATTCCGCAAGTGAGTTTTGGCTTAATTCAGTCTCCTTCCTGGGGCACGTGGTTTCTAAGGATGGAGTGATGGTGGATCCCACTAAGATTGAAGAAGCGAAGAGTTGGGTAAGGCCTACTAATGTTTTAGACGTAAGGACCTTCGCTAGTCTAGCTAGCTACTACTAGAGGTTCGTCAAGGGATTTTCTTCCATTGCTTCCTAGCTGATCAATTTGACCTAGAAGAATTTTCCATTTGTGTGGTTAGATGAGTGTGAAGAGAGTTTTTTGAAACTCAAGACCTTGTTGACCATTGCTTCGATTCTTGTTTTGCTTGTGGAAAGTAAGAATTTCATTGTTTATTGCGATGCATTTTATTCTGGTTTAGGTGCAGTGCTAATGCAGGAGAGAAATGTAATTGCCTATGCTTCAAGGCAATTGAAAGTACATGAACGCAACTTTCCGACCCATGATTTGGAGTTGGCTGCAGTTGTATTTGCATTGAAGCAGTGGAGGCATTATCTATATGGGGTCAAGTATGAAGTGTATACATATCATCACAGTTTACGATAAGTGTTTACATTAAGAAGTTGAGTCTGAATTCATTGGTTTGCTAACTTAGGAGGTTAAGTGTGGGTGCCACTCATGACTAGTTTTAGGTCGTCACAATAGTATAGAGTAAATAAATAAATATAATATAAAATATAGAATATATACTAAATTGAGTCTTTTAAATTGGGGTATTATAGTAATTTAATATTCAAGATAGGGAGTTCATGCCTTTAAGGTAGTATATATATATAGATAGATATATGATTATATAAATAAATAAATATAATATAAAACATAGATGATATACTAAATTCAATGTTTTAGGTTGGGGTATTATAGTAATTTAACATTAAAGTTAGGAAGTTCATGCTTTTAAGGTAGAATAGATAGATAGATAGATACACCTTATTCAATATTATTTATCTACATAATAAAACATGGGATTATGTCACGATCTAATTTCTCGAATCATGATGGCACCTATTATAACCCACTAGTAGGTAAGCCAACCCATAACCCAGAACATTAAGTAATGGATAATATGGTAGAAAACTAGAAGCAATAATTTAACAACATAAATAGAAGAACATGCGAAATAAAATGAAAAAATATATACTATAAGACCCTCCAGAACCTGGAAGTCACAAGTGCATAACTTCTAATACAAAAGAAGTACAAGTATCAAAAGTGGACCCAAAATACAAGGTTTGTCTTAAAATACAAAAGACTAGTTAACAAAATACAAATAGAAACATGTAAGTCCAGGATGCCATGTGTTAACCCTCACCTTCGAACCAAAACTGCGACATGCTCGAATATAGATAATGGTAAGTAGTGCTCGGACTTGCATCACGAAACAAATGCAGAGTGTAGCATGAGTACCAAAATTAGAGGTACTCAATATGCATCATAGACCGACTAAGAAAGAGAAGTAAAATAATATGAAATGCGAGAATAAAACACAAATAGAGGTTAAGGAATAGGAAAGCCAAGAGAAATGCACACGAGTGTACAAAGAACATAAAAGAAGTATGTACCACTAATTAAGCCTAGCAAGCTCCCACAAACCCAAAAGTTACACTCATGCACAAGTTAAGTAATAACCGAAACAAATCCTCATAAGCCCGACAACTACTACTACTAAGAATAGGTCACAGTGAGTCTAGAGCTGGAAGGTGCGTAGCCTGGACCTTGAACCGCGAATAGATCTCCCAAAGAACCATAGAGGACACAACTTAGACTTCTAATTGCGAATAGGCCTCCAAGTAGCTAAGAAAAAGATTATATATATCATTGAGGATGGTTAGTCCAAATCAAGGACTGCGCCTTAAGATAAGATATCTAGACCTTGAATCTGCGAGCAAGTATAACTCAACTCTGTAGACGATAGTGGGACACATGACTAAACCTTTAATCTGCGACTATAATAGCCGCCGAAGGATCCTATATCAACTCATCAACATAGAACCACCTTGGAATGACATCCACTCCCAAATAATTAGTACAATACTCTTAAGTTAGAACCAAATCCATTCTCAAATCGTCAAACAAAGCACGATAACTCAATCATAATCATGGGGACATAAAAAAGGGAGAAAGGATAGAAGGTCCTCAAGGATGAGTCAATGTCTAATCTAATGCTCATTATATCAGACCCAGGTCTGCTACACTAATCTACAGGGAGCTAACTGTACAAAATAACATCGGAGCAAAATTAAGGCAAAACGGCTCCAAATATCACAAGTATATGGAAAGCACTAGTCTAAACCTAGAATAAGGCCAAACGTTCTCAATCAATCAATAATAACATCAACAAAGGAATACCACAAGGTAAGGATGATCATACCTAGGAAAATACATGCTTTTAATTTTGAAAAGCCCGATAAAAGCCTAAAACATGAATTCTAAGTAATCTTGCATAATTAACTAGGTAATCACTCCTGATTCACACAAATCAACATTCTTTCACATAATTATACTCAATCTAAGGAAGGGGAAGTCGTAGCCTACCTTTAGCTAACTACACACTTCAAATAATGTCTCCGAATCTTTTCCCTTTTGAACATCTTCGAACATTGTCACACTATCAATTATAGAATAACAATATTATTATGGTCATTTAGACACTAAATTCACATAAAACAGAGACAGGCCCAAATTGGAGTCAAAACAAAAAATGTGAGACATGTACTAGAAATTCTGGAATTGACAACGTCAAAAGATCCTAATTGCCTCCCCAAACTTAGATTCCAAAATGGAACACAATTTGGGTCTCAGAGCAACTTAAACAACCAACATGGAATAATACAACAATTAAAGAATCACAAAGGAGGTAATGCAACCCTTAAACAATAGAGTTTACCTCAAACAAATTGCCTCTCCTATACTGTCCGATTGATCACCCACGTAACCCCAAGCCCTTCATCACATCAAGCTTTGAATCACCCAAGTTGGAGGTATATTGATGGAGAAATTGTAAAAATAAATAATGGATTAAAGGTTGATGGGGTTTGGTAAAGACCAGACCAAAACCTTTATTGCAATCACAGGATAATAGGTCATGATCGCTGCCCATAAAAAACATGACCCTCGTAATCACAGCTAACAAGAAGTACTAAATTTCCACATAAGTCAACACATGCCTAGATTCTGAAATATCCAATGGAATCACCCTATTGGCTAACACCTGAATGTCCAAAGCCAAAGGTCGCTTCATAGTAGACAAGAAGGCTAAACTACATACTCATTGTCATCCAGCTCAAGGTATCCACTACTATATTTGGCTTGCTTGAATGGTAAATACTAGAGGCCATAGTACTTAAGGAGCTCAATCTAACGATGCTGCCTCAAATTAAGCTCCCACTCGCTCATTATGTACTATAGACTCTTCTGATCACTGTAAATCTCACAACGAACTCTATAGATTTAGTGCCTCCAGAACTTTAAGTGCAAAACCTAGCGCTGCCAACTCCTAGTCATAAGTGGGGTAGTTGTGCTCATGTAGCTTAAGCCACTTCGGCTATAAGCTATAACCAAAACCTATTGCATGCATACGAAACCTAAACCAACACCAGATGTGTCACAATACACCATGAATGTAGCAACCCTTTCGAAAATAATATAGCCCAATAACTCATGGGATTTTTATGCATATATTGTCCCCACACTAGTAAAAAAATGATAGAAAAAGAATATTTCCAACTTTTCGAGTTCCCAAATTAGGTGGTTCATGCTTCATACAATCATTCTAAACAAGTAGTAAATTTAATATATTACAAGACTTGGGCTTTGACACCCAAAACGAACAAAACATATAGCCATACTTATATTACAACCCATGGTTACATGATCAGATTAGCCCTCAAAATTTCATGTAAATATAGAACACATAGATCATGTATAAGTCCCAAGTTTATACAAAATATAGATGACTATATGCAAATGTGATCTTCCTTAAGGCTCTCAAAATCTCCATCTCCAATGGCTAGCTCATGCCTCCTCTCGATCATTCCCTACGATAGAAACAACAATCACTAAGCATATAACTTAGTGGTGTAAAACTATAGGTTCGGAGTCCTCAAAATTCACCAAGCCACCTTTCTCAAATCATGAACAGCACAATTGAAACATAATAAATAAATCAAGTAATAACATATAAAGAGTATCAAGTTCGATATTTAAAGATCCAAATGTCAAGAACACTCATAGCACCTGTTTCTAAGAGATTCAATAACAAGGCTCGCCTAATATATACATCATGTCGTCACACCAAGCACGATCGGGTATTAAGAAGGGCTGACGCCTTGTGTGGGGTCAAAGCCCAATAATCAAGAGAAGCAAGAACCATATTAAAAATGCCTTTCTAGTTCGTACTTAAAATGTACAACTTCCATTCTTAAGACAGACTAAAAATCTAGAGTCAAGATGGAAAATGATCCGAATCAAGAGGCATGCCAGTAGTGACAAAATCATAGCCACACCAAAGACAAGGTCCCAACAAGAGTACCAAGTGATCAACAATCCGTACAAGTGGGCGAGCTACATAAGCGTCTTTAACGTCTTAAAGGATACCAACATGACAATGCAAAGTGACAAGAAGTAACCAAGGTACCAAATAATCACCGCAAATATATTTTGTACAAAATGATATATTCAAAACACTAACAGTTGTCCATACAAGATTCCTAATTTCGAACTATGAACTGAACTTGTCCTATGTTGCGTCTCATATTTCGAATCCATAACAACTAAATTAAAGTTTTACATAAACATAAGAGCTTTACATATATGGATTAGTTTTCCAAATCATATTTATTCACTGTAAACGAAGTTCTATAAAACAAATTATCCTCAAACTACTAAACGCTACACAACTCAAAAACAAATTTCATCACTTACCAGAAAGAAGTGTGTGTCTCAAATTCCAGCTAAAAGGACCAAGTTTTTCTCCTGTGATTTTGAAGAACAAATGGTTAACAAAGGTTCTAAAGTTATTAGACTTGAAGGAACCGAATTTAACTCAAGGACATGTGAAAATATATAGTCACACACAAGTGATGTTTATCCTTGTACAACTATCCCTCAAGGCTGCCCAAATAGTTGTGTGCTGTCCAAAATGCATACATATACATCTATCTATCTATATATATATATATATATATATATATATATCCTTCACCTCCTTTTAAAATTATACATAATTCTAATTAGACTATTATGTAAATATCCCAATAAAATTCCTTAAATTATGATACAATTTATGTTAAGCAAGCTAGCAATTATCACAACATTTCAAGTTCCCAAAATGAGAGTAAAACATATTGTAGTAATTAAGCAACAGTAAATTGACATGCAACTCTTGGTTAGTATTTAGGGGTGTTACAATGAAGCCCTCACACTCAACTAGAAGAGTCAATATAGGAGAGGTGACAAACAACTCCTTTAGCTTCCAAAACCTAACCTCACACTCACCAAACAATTCAAATAGAACATAAAGAAGATTCAACTAGGTCAAAGGTGTTGCAATGGTAGAGAAGCCATCCACAAACCATCTGTAGTAGCCCGCTAATCTGAATAAACTCCAAATCTTAATAATTGAAGTAGGGCTAGCGCAATCACGAATAGCCCCAATCCTTACTGGATCTACCATGATTCCATTCTTAGACACTATATGCCCTAAGAATGCTACATACTCAAGCTAAAACTCACAATTTGAGAACTTGACATAAAGTCAGTGATCTCTCAAAGTTTGGAGCACAAACCTTAAATGTTCCTCATCCTCTCTCTTGTTCCATGAGTTTTAATAATATCATCTATGAACACTATATTGTGTGAATCAAGATAAGGCTTGAACACCTATGTCATCAAGTATATAAAGGTGGTAGGGCATTATTCAAGCCCAAAGACATTACAAGGAACTCATAAGTGGCCATAACGAGTCCTAAATATGGTCCTAGGGATGTCTATTGCCTTAATCCTCAGTTAATGGTAACCGAATCTCAAGTCAATATTGAAAAACACCTCGCCACCCTAAATTTTGTCAAAGATATCATCAGTACAAGTGATGAGGTAACAATTTCTTCACCGTCACTTTATTGATTCTATAGTTAATACACATCACATAGATTCATCCTTACTCACATATAGGAACTATGTATTAGAGCTCACATGTTTTTGAGGTCTATCATTAGGATAGGACAGGGGTACCCCTAGGTGATACACTAGGCTGAATGAATCCCTTACCCAAGAGATCCAAAAGTTGAACATTGAGCTCGCTGAGCTCTACAGGGGCCATCTAATAAGGCAGAATAGAAATAGGATAAGTACCATATGCAAGGACAATTGGGAAATAAATATCACACTCGAGGGTAGGTCATGTAGGTTGGTAGGAAATACGCCCATAAACTCACATACAATAGGAACTGACTCAACTGAGGAACCTCCCTACTCACATTCTGCACATAGGCCAAATTAAGATATACAACTACTAGCAGTGACCTTCGAGTCTGAATAAAAATGACCACTCCAATCAGTGTGTGACTACAAGAGCATTATCACACCACCGAGCGAATATCAATCATGGATAATGTAATGATCTTAGAAAAGCAATCTAAGACCATGCAGTAGGGGGATTGTTCACATCCCTACTTTATTTAAATAAGCTGAAAGATCGTGATAACCCAAAAAATAATTAATTAATTCAATTCTATTAAATTTCGAAGAATTTTAAGAAAAATATTAAGGAGTCTCCACATAATTTTAGGAAAATAGTTAATTAATTAACAAAAGTGGTCTACAAAATCAATAGATTCTAGGTAAGGGTTCAAGTGATTCAGAAGGGAAGGCTGTAACTTACATGATCCCACAAGAGTAACGAAGATGGTCTCCTATTCTTATCTATGCATTTATATATTGATACTTGATTTTATTTGAACTCTTTTTTTACATATGTTATTACCTTACATATTCAGTACATTTTTTCATATCGACATCCCTCGCAGGAGACGTTGCATTTCATGATACAAGCACAAGTAGTCCAGCTAGTAGACCTCTTTAGTAGGAGCGCACGATACTCAAATGCTTTTGGTGAGCTCAAGGTTGATTCAAATCTTTACCGATTCCTTGGTAGATTCATTTTGGTATTGTATCATAATTAAGGGTAAGGCGTTATCTGTCCCGACCTACTCTAATTTTGTCTATTGTATAGAGGCATTGTAGACTAGTCTATAAAGTGGAGTTATGTTTGGTTCCTTAACAATTATGGCCTCAACGGTCAAGTCATGGATATATATATTTTGGTTTTTTATCATTATGGCTTATACACATACTTGATAGAGTTTCGTGATTGTCATAGTTGTATGCATGGTAAGCACATGTTATGTGTGGGTTCTCTCATGCTTTTATGGCATCGGGTGACTGTCTGTCTCAATAGGATTTGAGGTGTGAAAAAATGGTACCAGAGTATGTCATCCTAGGGAGTTACAAAGTCGTGTCTCTATAGAGTCTTGCTTATGGATGTGCTGTGCACCACATTTATAAATATGAGGCTATGAGACACGTAGAAGTTGTCTCCTTTCTTTCATTTTTTAGATTGTGTGATAAAACCAATGTTGTGGGTGGATCATATAACTTCTAAATTGTTTCATTCTAGAAAAGATGTTGGTTATGAGAAGGAGTAAAAGTACAGGTAAGCAAAAAGATGTGGCTGGTCAAGAAGGGACCTGCCAACCACCACCTAGTCAAGTTGGTCAATGTGAGGGTCAAGATGAGTCTCCATCACACATTTCCCCGACCCCTCCATCTACAAAAGATATAAGGAGGGAAGATGTACCTCAAGAATCCCCTATTAATACTACTAAGTAAGATTGAAAGAATACAGTCTAATTATTGACTCGTATAGTTGCTTTCCACGGCCGAAGGCTAGAAGATCCAATTGCAGGTACTAGTGGTGTAGATAGAATAGCTAGAACATGGCTATATGATTTTCTTAATTTAGAGCCTCTATCTTTTATCGGGTCAGATCCTAATGAAGATCCATAAGCCTTTATAGATCAGATCCAACACACTTTGGATGTTATGCATGTAAGTGGTAAAGAAACACTTGAGCTAGCAACATATAGATTAAAAGGTGTGGCTATATTGTGGTATGAAGCTTGGAAGAAATCTAGGGGAACAGATGCACCTTCCGCTATGTGGAAAGAGTTCAAAAACCATTATCTGCTATTTGAGATCCGAGAGGCCTGTGTCGATCAGTTCTTAAATCTTCACCAAAGAAGTATGAGAATGAGGGAGTACAATCTCAAATTTAATTCCTTGGCCAAGTATGCTCCTAATGTAGTAGCTACTATGGAGGATATATTTTATCGATATGTGGATAGATTAGATTCATGTATCATTAGAGATTGTACCATTTTTTAGTTGAATAAAGACATCGATATAGCAAGGATGCAAGCTTTCGCGCAAAATTTGGAGGATCAAAGGCAAAGGTAAAGGACACAAGAGTCAGAAACAGGGCATTCTAAGAAGGCAAGATCCATGGGCAATTTACGCCATTCCAAGGTGAGTTTAGTCCTCGATTCTTAATATACCACCTAGGCCATTATCTTCCTACTCTACACCTAGTGCTCCACCTTGGTGTAAAGAGTTTAGGGGCAATCAATATAGGAAAAGAGTGGAAAGTCAAGGTCCACGAACAGTGGGGGCACCAAGAGTAGGGAAGTACAAGTCAATCAAGACCTTCCCGACAACCTTGTAAACAATGTGGAAGGAATCATCTAGAGGTATGTTGATTTGGGACAGATGCTTGTTTTTGGTGTGGTACAGCAGATCATATATTGAGAAATTGCCCTTAAAGGGATACAGATGTTACGGCACAACCTAGTAGATCATTTGTTGCATCATCATCATCAGCGCCTTTCATAGGTAGGGGTCTACAAATGCCTCAAGGTATTGGTAGAGGTGTTAAAGGAGCAACTAGTTCTAGTGGATTTCAAAATCGTACTTATGTGGATCGACAAAATTTGGAGGCTTTACCGAATGTGATTACAAGTACATTATCCATCTTTTCACATATTGTATATGCATTAATTGATCTGGGATCAACATTATCATATGTAACTCCATTGATTGATGGAAAGTTAAAAAAACACTAGAATTACTAGTTTGACCATTTGAAGTGTCTACGCTAGTTGGCGAGTCTGTTATAGCTAAAAGGGTTTGTCTTAATTGCATAGTAATTGTTTGTGATCTTGATACATTGGATGATATTGTTGAGCTAGAAATGATAGATTTTGATGTTATAATGGGTATGAATTAGTTGTTTTCTTGTTGTGCCAGAATAGATTGTCGAATTGTGATAGTGCATTTCCATTTTCCTAAAAAGGTAGTCCTCAAATGGAAAGGTAATATTGGGGTGCCAAGAGGTAAGTTTATTTCTTATCTTAGGGCAAAGAAGACAATGTCTAAAGGATACATATGTCATCTGGTGAGAGTGAATAATATAGATGGAGAGCCACAAACTCTTCAATCCATTCTAGTGGTAAATTAATTTCCATTGTATTTCCTAAGGATCTTCCAGGTTTGCCTCCAGAACGTGAAGCAGAATTCACTACAAGAAAATTATTTTTAACGATCATGTCTTAACGTAGGGACATATATGCGGTCGTAAAAACTGTATTTGTAATGAATTTTTTTTGGTCGGTAGAAGTAGTTTTTCATTTATTATAAGATAGGGGATAGATATTTAGTCGTTATAAAAGATTATTCTAGTCGTTAAAAAAATTATTAGTATATATATATATATATATATATATATATATATATATATTATGTTTTTTTTTAGCATTTATTGAAGGTAAATTATATCTGGGTTAAAAATTAAATTTACAAATAACTTTTAATAAAAAGGATGCGCTAATCTGCTTCTTCTGAAATTTTTCCGTCGAATTTATTCAGAGATAATCTACCTCTTCTGAATTATACATTTTTCATCAGATCCATGGAGCCAAGCATGTTTTCAATTTTCTCTGTTCATAAGAGAGAATGGAAATAACTTCGAATCTAAAGAGCAGTTCTTCATATTCTCTCCTTTAAACAGAGATATCGATAGCATCACATCTGCAAATCAATTGAGAAATTCCTCCTCTACAAAATCTACAGTAATTGATTGTTCTCCTCTCTCTGCTAAATCTCTTGACTGCTTTGTATTCTATAACGTTTAATTTGTTTTTGGTATCCTATATGTCGCCTGGTCATGTTTTCTTTTGGTTTGTGAAATTTAATTTTGAAAGGAACTAGTGTGTCAATTTTTTCTTAAGCGGCAACATCAATTTTACATTCATCTAACTTCAACTAATCAGTCTTTGATTGGTAAGATTATTCGAGAAGTCATCCACAAAATGTATTGTAGATCAAATGGGAAGCTCATAGGCTTTTAGATATAATTAGGATTGCTAAGATTGTTTTTGTAGTTCTATATGGTTTCTTATGCTTGCTCTTTATCTAAAATTGGATCAAATTATAAATTAAACTAGATGTGACGATTTGATTTTTAGTGGCAACACCAACTTTTAAAATCATCTAACTTGAACTAATCAGTCTTTGTTCTGTAAGTTGTTTTTGTTTCTAGAATTCAGTTATAGATGAAATCGAATGTGAAGATATGAAGTTTAACGGCAACTTCAATCATCTATTAGCTACTACAAATTTCTGAGAAGTCATCAAGAATATCTCTTATAGATCAAATATGAAGGTTGTAAAATTTTAGGTTTGATTAGGATTAATGAAGATGTTCTCTATTCTTATCCTGCCAGGTATTCCTTTTACCAAATACAATCTTTTGTGTGCTGTACTTATTAGTTATTTTATATGAGAGCTATTTTTAATAAGTTGACAAAGTTTTAATCAATATAGAATGGGTGGGTTGAAGGGAACAATAGGAAGTTTTAGTGTTTCTTCTCCTTCTCTCTGTCAAATCCTTAAACTTCAGCTCTTTGTATTCCCTTAAGTTCAATTTGTTATTGGCATTTCATATGTTGCCTCATTCTTATATTTGATAATTATTTAGCTTCTAAGATTGTCCCAGAAGGCAGCTAGAAGAAGTCCTTCAGATTAATCATGAAGATCAGAGATGGTCTATGTTCTCATTCTATCAGATTTTTTTTTATAATAACAATCTATTTTGTGTCGTACTTCTCAGACATTGTATATGCCTAATTGTTTATATAAATTGACACTGTTCTAATTAATCTAGTGTGAGATAAACAAAGCAGTGATTGGTAGATGGTCATTAGTTTTGGGCATAGATTGGCAGAATACACACTTGCTATCCACTATCATTCCCCGCTACAGTAGCTTGTTCATAGCTTTTCATGTAATGCCAGACACCATATGAACACCTATTTAGGTTCATCCATAATATAACATTTTAGGTTCCTCCATGGTACTTTACTAACATCTCCTTTCATTTTTAAAAATCTCAAGTGATTTGAAATATATCCTCATGAACTACCTAATCTATGATCTCCTACTATCCCCAATATTTCTTCATGCTAAGAATCTTCCCAATCATCAAAAAAGTTTTGTTAGGAATTTCAATGTTGTCTAATATCTGCTTGTTTATGTATTATGTATGAACAAATTCACATTGATGGGTATAAGTGGAAAGTTGTTTTAATAATGATCAACCAAGATAGCATCCTAATCAAAACTATATGTAAAAATGTACCCCTTAATCTTTTGTCCCAAATCAAAACTATATGTAAAATGTATCTCTTAATATTTTTTCCCAAATCAAAACTATGTAATATGATAAGGACAAAGAGAGTAATTGTTTTATGCCTGAAACTATAGAGATAAATTAGAGTAAACAATAAAAACTCGTGACTCTCTTTCCAGATTATTAAACAATTGCTCGAATAGAAAGAGATAGAGTGGGGGGGAGGGGGGGGAGGATAAGAGTAACTCCTAGAACATCATGGCAATAACATACCCAAAGAAGATTACTTTTTGTTCATGTTTTGCTGTCTGTAGTGTAAGTTGGTAGTTACAAGCTTGCCACTATCTTTTGGGTGGTTGTGCTTCAACTAGATTATTCAATAGCTTGTTGTAACTCACCAACTAATGATTGGTTGATAGTGGAACTTTTGAAGTTAGGACATCATTTTATTAAGAAGGAAATAACTGAGTTTGTTAGGCAGGGATTAGAAACAACCAAAAGTCCACCCCTCAAATTGCGGAAGAATTATGCATAAGACAAGGGATGATTAGACCTCTAAGTATTCTAACAAGTCAAGCCTATAAAGCAGGCAACATAAAAAACATATGGCGACCTATCAAGCTTTAATGGCACAAAGTCCTGAAGAACAAAATCACTCATATCTTCACACACTGCATTCGATATAACCTAATATTATGCTCTATTAGGATATAAAGGTTCTAGATAGATTTTCATCAAATATTTCTCAATTTATCAATATGAAAGATCACAAAATATCATGATTAAAAAGTCATGATTGTCATGTTCTTATTCAACATTTAATCCCACTTGCCATATGTAGTATGCTATGCAATGAAGTGCTTGAGCTGCTAATTGAGTTGTCATTTTTTTTCAATCTACTTGGAGCAAAGTGCTTAAAACTTTAGCAGTTGGAACAAATAGAAGCACAAATTCTTGAAAGTCTATGCAAGTTAGAAAAGGATTTCATTCCTTCATTTTTTTATGTCATGGAGCACTTTCTTATTCATTTAGCTAATAAGGCTATGATTGGTGGACCTGTTCAATACCAATCAATGTATTCAATGGAGCGATGGTTATATTTTTTGAAGCTTTTTATTCGTAATAGATCTTGCGTTGAAGGATCTATTGTAGAGGGATATATATCAAATGAATTTACAACCTTATCTTCAAGGTATTTGCATACAATGGAAACAAAATTTAATCTCCTTGAATGAAACTATGATGGGGGTGCTATAGAATCTCATGGAGGTTTAATGATCTTTTGTCAACCTGCAAAAGCTTTAAAAGGTGGCAATCCATACCTACTTGATTTAAAAGAATTGGAGATATTTTAAAGAATTATGATGAAGTTCAACCGTTTCTCGAGTAAGTAATGAGTTTTCAAAATAATCATCTTATCACTTCTTAAGAATTATTATTAAATCCTTATTTCTTATTATGCTTCCTCTTTTACAGTGAGTTTTCTCAAATTCCAGTTTATCCCTCTCAAAAAAATTTTGATAGGCAATTAATCAGTTGGTTTAAAGAAAAGGTGAATAATATTTAAAAACTTTTACTTTCAAAACCTATATATAATATTTTCTAAACTATGTTCTTAATCATGATAGATTGAAGATTAATGCAAACATGACGATAGTTAGAAAATGACAAATTTACTCACATTATGACGTGGTCCAATGAAATATGTGACAAAATTCAAAGGCTACATTATTAATGGATATAGATTTCATGTAAACTATTACGATAAAGGTTTGAGGACACAAAACTATGGGATAGTTGTTGCTGGTGAGACTAATGAAAAAGATAAAATGATTGATTACTATGGCGAACTAACAAAGATTCTTGAATTGCAATTTGTTGGTGGCAGAAGGCTTGTTTTGTTTAGATGTATGTGGTTTGATGTATATGACAATGAAAGGAGAGTTAAGATGGATGAATATGACTTTGTAAGTGTTAACCCCCAATGACTTTTGAAAACTGATGAGCCTTTTATGTTAGCCAATCAAGCATCACAAGTATTTTATGGTAGAGGTCATTCTAATAAAGGCTAAAATATGGTGCGAAAGTTTTTGCCTCGTGATTCTTTTGATGATGTGCAAAAGAATGATAATGATTTCAAGGATTTACTTGATTCAAGTGGTAGGAAAAGAAAAAATAACTCATCCAGGTTTGGAATAGTTGATGCTTATAGTTTTTTAATTTCATGTACATATTCTGAATCTTCTTTACGTAACTTTGTTCAGTTGAAGTACTTAGAATGAATAAAGGTTGATCCAGCAATACTATCTTCTTATTTACTTTGTACATAAGGAATAGAGACAACATATAGTAGCATTTAGCTTTTGTTTGTTTATCCTAACTATTTTTGTATTTGTTCTATGTAAATAAGAATCCTAAAAGATACTTACCTAAAAGTACTCTACCATTGAATTATATGGTAGGATGACATGAATCCTTCAAAATTTAAGTAGTCTAAAATGGGAACAAGTTCCAAGTATTTTAAGCAATCATTCCTTCCACCTGCTTCTTTAGCTAGGGGACGAGGCCAAAGCCTCAAATCGATGGGCTCTATAAGAGTAACTACTGAAAAGAGAAACTTGATTGATCATACAAACATAATGCTAGAGACTATGAGAAGAAAATCAGGTATTGTATTGTATTTTCTCAAGCTATAGGTATATACCGTTATGCGATTATGTCTTATTTTCTCAATCTATAGATGTATGTACATTGAGTTTTCTTACAAAAACAGATACTGTCATTTCCAAATAGTAATGTGGATTTCTATTTGTCCCTACTCTCTGATCTAAAATATTTGTGAAGGATGTTTTGTTTAAGTTGATTCCAACTCAAACTTTAGGAAAGTGTACTTCCATAGTAATTTTGAATAGGTCTAAATTGATGTTTGTTTAAGTAGATTAATTTTAGAAAATTTTGTATGGAGAAGCCACAGATAAAAAATCAGGTTATTGATTTAACTAAACCTGTTTGAATTGCCAAAAAGGAAATCAGACATAAGTTTACATCTGGGGGCTTTGTTAAAGGAAGTATCATAGAGGAAGCGTCAGAAAGAGAACAATGGTTTAAATTCTGCAACATATACTCAAAATGTCATTGCATAGAAGATTAAGGTTGTCCCTCCTAGTTTTGATGCACTGGAAGATGAAACTTCCTTTCCTAATGATGATCTCAAAGTAATGCAAGAGACTGTGACAAGAAAACCAAGTTTCTAATCTTATTTCATTTTCTTAGTATGAAAAATTTACTATTGTTTGACGATTAAGGTTGTATAATGTTTGAATTGTAGGAAAGGAGAATGGTCAAAACATTACATACGCGTGCTTTGCAAAGGAAGTAATGTTGTATAGAGAACTTCTATTTGAAAAAGTAAAAGTTATTGTGTTCCATCTTCTAATAAAAATGAACTAGCACACAATAAGAACCTTATGGAACTTGGTTTTGATCCAATAGAGGTTGATGCTTTGTTTTCTCGTGATGTTCTTGAAGTAATGGGATGAGGAAACATATTTACATCTCTGAGCTCTGTAAGAGGAGGAATCAGAAAGAGAATAACGATTGGAAACAACAAAGGTCTAAATTCTGCCATATGTGATAGGAATGTCATTCCACAAAAGACTAATGTTGTCAGTCCTGATTTTGAGGCAATTGAAGTTGAAACTTCCTTTCCTTATGACAATCATGAAGTAATGCAAGAGAACATGAGAAACAAACCAGGTATTTTATTGTATTTTCTAAACATGCAGATTTATTTTATTTATTTCAGTTTGAGATTTTTTAATGTTCTTATTATAGGCAAGGAAAATGGAAAGAACATTACATCCGTGGGTTCTGCCAGAGGAAGTACTTTTGTCCAAAGAATTTCGATTGGAAAAAGTAAAGCTTATAGTGTTGTATCTTCTGATATGAATGTACCAACACATAATAAGATCCATAGGTAACTTGATTTTAATCCAATAGTACATAATACTTCCTTTCCTCGTGATGATCTTGAAGCAATGCAAGAGGCTTTGAGAAGTAAATCGTGTATTTTACAACCTTCAAGGTCTTATATATGTAGTAGTCCAACTATGTGCACTAGAAAAGCAAGTAGAACTCCCCCCCCCTGCATGTACCTATAAGAAGTGGTACCTGTTGTAGTACTACTGATATGAAGTTGCTTCAAGTTTATTTCCTTTTGTAGTTTGTTGTATGGTGTCCTTGATCTAGTCTAAAATATGTTACTTTTTGTACCTTGTGCATCCAGTTCCATTGGTCATTACTTTTCTAAGGATAGAATTTCCCGAGATTTAGTAGGTAATTCATTTTGTTGTTAGTGGATTGAGTTTATTTCAATGTTTTATTAGCAAGGGAGTGAGCACAAATCTTTACATATGTGGTTTCTCCGAGAAGGTGTGCTGAAAAGATAACTTTGAATGGAAAAAATAATGATTCTAAAAATATAGATTATCATCTGAATGAACTCACACAAAATAATAATCGTGTTCCTTTGGGGTTAGATCCAATGGAAGATGATCTTACTCTTCCTCAAGATAAAGTTGAAGTGATGCAAGACACTCAGAGAAGTAAAGCAGGTATTTAACTCTCTGAACTGTTAGAACTTCTTTATTGTTTATAGATTGAGATTCTGTAATGTTCGACTTATGTCAAAACTTGTAGGTTTCATGTGAATTTGACAAGATAAAAAAGGTTAGAGGACCAAATTTTGTAAATTTGTTACGAGACTCAAACCTGGAGAAAGGCTTAGAGTCACTTTTTACCACAATCGAGTTGTTGGGGATCATCACACATTATTTTTGAGACACTTAGGTTCCTTAGTTCATGATTGTAATATGTGTCATTTGCGAGTACACTCATGGACATACATCAAAGAAGCTAAATTGGAACACATGTGGGGAGCTGTCATTGTAAGGATTTAAATGAATACTACTGATTTAATTGTATATCCTGAATCTTGTTGCTGGTTCATTTATTTGACCTTCTTTGCAATATATCAAAAAATATCAAAACAGATGTAAAGTGCAGTCACGTGGTGTAACATATCACTAAGAGATTCTTTTTCTAACACCCCAACATTTCGAAACGTCTAAATTAACTTGTACGTTCGTCTAAAGGGTTGTCATAATTAAGAATGATATGGTATGTCATATTTTAAGTGATCAAAGGTTGTATCTCAAGTTTTCAAGTTAGGTAAGTGGCAAGATAAAAGTTGGCGAAAGTTATGGTAGGTTATTTCTTAAAGATTTCTCTGAAAATTGGGTCAAATGTCTCGAAGGTTTTATACCATTCTATAAATATTTATGGGGCCCACGACCTATCAAATCGAAGCTATACAAGTCTAGTTTCCAATGCATTAAACCATTCTTTGATACAACTTCAGAATAGAGAGATATTCACATTTTTGTGAGACTGCACAAGCAGACACGTGAGGTAGGGCCCCTAGGTCGGTGGAACTTTTTATATATCTTATTCTTCGAATTTTTCTCCATTCTTTTAGTGAAGAACCAGAAAACTTAAAAGCCCATTTCTAGGATCAACCAAATTATAGATTTTCTCGACTTATTTCCTTGACAAAAGTTGTTTTACACGTTGAGCTCGTCAACATGGTATAATTTTTTTTATCGATTTCATAGCATATCATACTTTGGTGTTGGGACAGCAAGGGTTTGAGCATATTTTATGGTTTTGAGGTTATAACAAACCTAAGATCAAGGTAAGACCCTTCTTTCATCGACTCTATCTTTGATAAGTCGCAAATAGCAATTTGCTACGGAAATACATATCTTATATCGAATTATAGTGGTATCTTCTATTCTTGTGCGTTGATTATTGTCCTGCCTTGTTGTAGTATCGAGGGAGGTTGTGAGTAAAAGTCGTTAGACCACGTGAATTTAGTGAAAAAGGTATGTTAAGGCAATTCCCTTCTTACGACATGTTTCCTTAAAGCTTAGGAGCAATGTAATTGGGTTGTTGTAGTTGTTATACTTGTAGACATTACTGTTGATTGTTGGCTGCTTGAGTGGATATAATCCTCCATTGTTAGGATTCTTATTCAGTTAGTAGAGACCCTATGTTGCACACGACTTAGAGGCAATTCATATAGGTTGCTTATAGCTAAATTGCTTGCTTCTAGCCTATTGGATTATTATTGTCGCCCTTGAGGCTATTGTGGTTAGCTGCACAAATGTGATCTATGCCTAGAATGGCTATGTTAAGCTTACGGGGCTATATTGATGCCTAGAAGGTCTATGAGTTGCCTATGAGGCTATATTGATGCCTAGTATAAGTTGCCTACGGGGCTATATTGATGCCTAAGAAGTCTATGTGTTGCCTATAGGGCAATGTTGTTTCCTAAGAGGACTATGAGTTGTCTATAAGCTATATTAATGCCTAAGAGAGCTATGTACTGCCTAAGGGTCTATATTAATGCCTAACAAGGCTATGTGACCGCCTACAGGGCTAAAGGACTACCGATAGGGGTATATAGACTGATTGGCACCTTTTGGGCTTATGGGGGACTGGGTAGGTGGTCTTGTGTACTGTTTGTACCTGCCAAGCTTATGGGGGTTGGTTAGGTTGTTGTTTTATTATTTTTGATAAGTTTAGATTTAGGACCAGGTCAATACACTTATCTTATACTTGATTTATTTATCAAATTACTCCCAGTATATTAGGATACCTGCTCATAGTCTATTGCCTTTCATAGTCGGTACATTATTTTGTACTGATGACCTAGTGCCTGGGGGTACTGCATTCATGCTGACGACCCAGTAGACTTCCTCAGCACCAGGATTAACTTCTATTCGATTGGCTAGCCCCTTTCCTACGAAGCTGCCACAGTTGGGAGGTTTGTTAACTTTTTTTGTATATATTTTTATGGGTAGGCTAGGGCCCTGTCCCACCAATCTTTACTACTCTTATAGGCTTGCAGACCATTGTGTGGGGTGTATAACTATGTTATGGCCATCTTGGCCTAGTTTGCTGGTTTGATGAAGCTTGTTAGTTGTTTGATGTATTGTCTTGATACATACCTGCTTTGAGTTTCAGTATAGAGATAATGGTGGCCTTGATGGCCTAATTAGGACTTCTGTGTTAGTTGGCTATTTCTTTATACGAACTCTTGGTAGTAGCTATTTCTTTTATAAATCTGTTCATAGGGGCCTTGGTGGTCGAGGGCTTAATTTTAAGCTGAGATATACTTGTTTGTTTTCTTGATTGCATGTGGCTGCCATTCGCTAGTAGCAAATGGTTTAGTAGTGTCGGCTCGGGCCTAAGTGCTGGCATTAGGAACCAGTGGTTCCCCTTGAGTTTGGGGTGTGACACCTTTATATTGCAGAAGTTTAATGTTTGCACAAATTTTACCTGGTGTAAAATATCAAGCTGCTAAAGTAATCAGTAAGAGATTACAAATACATACTCTACCCTACGTAGCAGTCACCTCACAACTAATATATGATACTTTACAAACTTATATCAAATGTCATTGAAATATTGTTGATAGAATCAAAGTTGTATCACTTTTCTGCTTCAGCGAGGTTCATAGTAACTATATTGATTATTTCATAAAATCACTTCTCGACCTCTTTCCAAATGGTTCACTATTTCAATCCAAGCATTTTTCTTTGTTTAAATTATCTTTCTGCGACACTGTTTCAAGAGACTGCAATGTATGATTTTTATCTCGTCTTCTTCTTTTCTTTTTTCTTTCATATGCTCTATTAATTGTCTATTGTCTGCAATTGTCCCTTTGTTTTGTCTAACCTGCAATTGTCCCTTTTTTCTTATTCTATGTTAATTGTCTATTGTCTGCAATTGTCCCTCTGTGTTTTCCATAACTTGCAATTGTCCCTCTGTTTCATCCATAACCTGCAATTGTCCCTCTGTTTTCAGCCCACCCCATCAATTGTATCAATAATGCTACACACATAACTTACAACCTTGCTAATTATTTGTTTTAAAATTTTTGAGTCTCTTGTTTAATGAAATCTACCAAATATATTAGGAAAAAATTGATAGTGATGACATGATTGGTCATAAAGATCATGTCTTAAAACATATGAGAAGATTGTGGAACAATTGGAGAGGATCTCTACACATAAATGTGAAGTCTAATCCATTGCAAGAAGTTCTAAAAGATGTGCTAGAGGGTGTCTACAAGAGTGATAGGGAATGGTTGGTCAAAGAGCATTTTATATCTAAAAAATTTAAGCTAGGATATTTCCATTGGCATCTTTAGTCATAGCAATAACATTTTGATTTCTGTCTCAATATTTTATACTAAACAGTTAGCCATCTATTCATTTGCAATTGAGATTCATTCTCTCTATCCTGCAAACCTACACTAGTTTGGATAGTAATCAATGACTAGATCTCTAATCACCTTTCCCTGGATTCCTCCACTTGATCATCCACAGTACCCATTCCATGTTGCTTCATCATTTTTAGTGGTGTTTTGCGTAATTTTAGATTCTCCCAAAACTAAAACATGAACTCCCCTTGATATGAGTGTTCCAACAGTGAATCACAATTTGTAAGAATTGACTATTCTCAACTAATATATTCAGAAATCTAAAAGGCTTCTTTTTATGATTTGTATTAGCGGTGATTTCCATATAGATAGGTGAGTGATCTGAGAATAAATTCTCCTTGAATTGAGGTGTAATGTTACCATAGTTGGTAATCCTTTTATCATTGCAAATGGCTCTATCAATCTTACTCCATACATGCCTATTTGTCCATGTAAACTGTGTACCAATGGCCTTCATATTAGTTGAAATCTGTTTTGTCCATAAATTTTGTCGCTCCACACTAAAAGTACTTTGGAAATCTGTTCGGTTGTCAGGAGTGAATAATGACCATGAGTCTCCAGAATAGCAACTGAGACTTAGAACCCATATTCTTCAATTAGATGCATAAGCATAATTATTAGCATGATTCCATCCCTTGGCCACTCTTATTATACTTGCTTTGAATTTGTGTTCTTTGACTTTGGTCTCCATCATCCCAAAAAAAAAAATACCCTATATTTATTAACAAGACATTCAAATTGTGTTTCATAATGTCGCTGATGTGTTGTTAATATAGGAAACAAGTACATGAAATGCAATGAATAGGTCTAAGTTGAATATGCCTCATCATATGGGTAGCAAGGCGATTAGAGAGATAATTTATGAATTAGTACGTATGTGATTCTTCTAATCCTATTAAGAAAGCTCTTATTCATTTCAAGTATATGACAGCTTGTTTGAAACATGGTAATCCACCGGATATGGTGACTATCTTCTTTGAGACTCAAAAGAAGTACAACAAGCTTCTTCAACCTAAAACCAATCAAAAATACATATGTTCATTTTAAAATTTTATTTTACACACTTTTACTTAATATATTGCACTATCTTTAAATTTTTTTGTATTATACAGGAAGAAATTCAGGAACTACTATAAGTTGAGCCGTTACTTACTAATATTGAGGTAGTAGAGAGATGCTTCAGACCTCAGAGCAGGTGTCATGTTGTTGGATTTGGTGGTGGATTACCATTAAAGATTTAAAAGGAGGTAGCTCCACAAAAACTGCACTGTTAGAATATCTAAATGTGAGTCATAAGGAAAAGGCAGACTATTTGAAGAGCTTAATGCGAGTCGAAGAAAATGAATCAATGAAAAGACATATGGATAACATAGAGAAGAGATGTGAAATGTTTGAAAGTGCAATCTTTAGAGATCTTTCATCACCACCATCATCAAGTGAACAAAATACTGGTTGAATCATTTTACAGGTTACTAAGCTTGTTAATGGGAAACAAAGTATTTTTCAGTTTATTAAGCTTGTTAACATGTATAAGCTCATCATACCATGTTGCCATAGTTGAACACCATTGTTTCCAATAAATGTAATACAAGGGACATCCTTATATGGATCTATGTAGCTCATGTAAGGGTATATCTTCATGAAAAGTGCACATAGATAGCATGACATTGACAAAAACATTTCCAGATTTTAGGATCATCAATCAATTAGAAAGAATTCAAAAAGTTTTGAATGGCTTCAAAAACATTCCCATTGTAGATCATAGTAACTACTAAACTCCTTAGTTTTCATACTATCCTTAGTTTTCATATTAAAGTAGGTTTTACATATATTAAGAGAGGAGCATTTCTATTACATGTTGAAGTACTTGCACTTCAAAAAGCACACCTTTCTTGAACATTTTTTCTACTTTTCCCATTGTCTTTGTCCCTTCAAAGTTCGAATACTCACCAAAGTCCAATTAAAGAAGATGAACTAGTCCTTGGAAACTACAAATCATTCCACACTAGACAAAGATGCATTTGAATATGAATACAAAAATAAGGCGAATAGAGAAGTACATCATGAGCAGTAATAGGAAATAACTTCTACATTTATGCATGTGAATTTTTTTATTTACCAGACCTCATGCACAAGTACGTCCACCTATGTTAGCACACTGGGGAAAGTATTATCAAAATTCTTTATCATTTCCTCTTTCAATGTTCTTGCATCGATTAATTGTTTGTATTTTTAGAATGGGTATTGTATTATTAAGAATTAAGGTACAGTCAAAAGTATTTACATGCCAAAATATACTTGCTGATTTTTCTTGTGAAACAAAGTATTTTCTTACAATCTAGATTTTTTATGAGAAAATAATTATACAATCATCATTTATATCTCCGCAACATACCAATTGAACTATTTAGTTAACTAATACAAGCTTTTATCCTTGCAACAGATGATCAGGAATTTGAAGTCACAAAGGATCTTGAAGTTTGGAGCGAGTTGAAAATCAATTGAAGATGTTAGCATATGAACAAGTTGAAGTGCTAGAAGTTAATTAAACCTACTTTACTTATTATCTACGCTATTTGCTTAAAATACTAATTACGATCTCTACATATATTTTCTAGATTCTTAGTTTTCTTTTTGTAGGATTTTTAAAACCTCTTTGTTTTATGTAATTAACTATGTACCATGCTTATATATGTTATCATTTATATATATATATATGTGTATATATTTATATATATATATATATATATATATATATATATTATTGACTCTATTTTATAAGTTATGAAATTTTGTACAATTTCAGATGAAATAATGGTTTTTAATTATCAATCACGAGGGACAAAATGTAACTAATTTTCATCTAATAATATTTATTTTTTAAAAAAATATGAATAAAAATTAACGAAAGGATTCCGGTCTCTAAAAGATCGTTTAATATCTCTTTCTAAAATAATAATTAACGAAGGGAAAATGTTATCGCAAAAAGAGATCTAACGACTAAGTTTTCTGCCGTCACTAAAGATTTCTTAACGACTGGACTAGAATTTGGTCTTCTAGTTTTAACGTTGAAGCTACTAACAATGGGAGATGACCAATTTTTTCTGATCGTAAGTGACTAATAACGACTGGATTTACACTTTTAGTGACTTAATTTTTTTCGCTAAAGACCCTTTTTCTTGTAGTGATTTTGTGTTGATTTGATTCCTAATACTCAACCTATCTCCATCCCTCCATATAGAATGGTCCTGGTAGAATTACGGGAGTTGAAAGAGAAATTAAAAGACTTGTTAAAGAAGGGATTCATAAGGCCTAGTATATCCCCTCAGGGAGCACCTGTTTTATTTGTATGCAAGAAAGATGGCTCGTTGAGAATGTGTAATGACTACCGACAGTTGAATAAGGAAACGATTAACAAAAAAATCCCCTCCCTAGAATTGATGATTTGTTTGATCAGTTACAAGGTGCTAAGTGTTTTTGAAAGATTGACTTGAAGTTGGGGGTTATCACCAAGTGAGGGTCAAATATCAAGATAAACCCAAGACAATTTTCCAATTAGGGTATGGTCATTTTGAGTTTTAATCATGTCATTGGGGCTAACAAATGTACCAACAACTTTTTTGGTTTTGATGAATAGGGTGTTCAAGCCTTTTCTTGATGTGTTTGTGATGAAATTCATAGACCATATTCTGGTGTATTCAAGATAAAAAACTTACCATGTTAATCACTTGCGGCAGGTGTTATAATTTTTTTGTGATCGGAAGTTGTATTCAAAGTTCTTTAAATGTGAGTTTTGGTTGAAATCTATGGCATTCTTAGGTCATATTATATCTGACAAAGGAATAAAAGCTGATGCTCAAAAGATAGAAGATGTGAAGAACTGGCCAAGAACTAAAACTCCAACGGAGGTTCGTAGTTTCCTTAGATTGGTAGGTTATTATAGAAGGTTTGTTGAAAGATTCTCTTCCATTGCTTCAGCTTTAGTAAAGCTAATACACAAAGAAAATAAGTTTCAATGGAGCGATGTATGTGAAAGAAGCTTCTAAGAACTGAAGAAGAAATTGACTTCTACAAAAGGCACAAAAGGGTATGCAATATATTGTGATGCTTCAGGAGTGGGATTAGGATATGAATTGATGCAACACAGAAACATAATAGCTTATTCCTCAAGGCAGTTGCGGCCGTATGAGAAAACTTATCCAACCATAATCTAGAGTTACCAGCTGTCATATTTTCTTTGAAGAAATGGCGCCACTACTTGTATGGAGTTCATGTTGACATATATACTGATCACAAGATTTTGCAATATATCTTTAAGAAAAATGACCTAAATTTGAGGCAACGAAGATGGCTTGAGCGATTAAAAGATTATGACATTGATAATATCATATTGGGAAAGAAAATGTAGTAGCTGATGCATTAAGTCCTAAAGTAAGCTCAAGCACTTATTACAACACCTGAAAAACTAGTAAGCTAAAACAGCCTGACGTAAGGGTTCTACAACTTTTCGTAAGGCTTCTAGAGCTTAATATGGGGTTTAGAGTTGTAGATATGACTTCCCGTACTTAGACCACCTATATAAAGCAAATATACCCCTAAATACATTGATCCTAGTCATTAAAATAGTTCACCAAAGAAACCCAATTCCCTCCGAGAAATTCTCTCTCTAGAAAGCAAAGAAGAACAAGAAGAGAAGCAAGTTAGGGCAAATTCCTCCATTGTTGCAAGAATTATGAGGGATTTATAATCAAGGTATGATAGCTTATTCATCCATGAATTCTTCCATCTATGGAGCCCCTTAGATTTCCCACAATTGTGAAGATGAACCCTAGTTCTAGGCTAGGGTTTCTTCCTATATTGTGGGTAGTGTTGTATGTTGATCCAATTGAGTGGATATTACTTGGTTATGATTGTTTTTTTATTGAATCATGATATTATGATGATATTATATGTTTTCCAGGGCTAACCCTAGCCTAACTGATGAAACTAAAGTTATGTGAGTTTGTGCCATGAAAGGTGAAATTGAGGATTTGTATATGATCTGCTAGAACTGATGTTATGAGCAGTAATTGTTCAAGAATAGAAGCATGTAGACATGAATTGAATTAGACTATAGTATAAATTTTGGATCATGCCTAATAAATCTTGAAGTTGAACCTTTATGATGATTTATGACTAGAATTACTTAAGAATGAAGTATGTGATTAGAATGCCTTGAAACCTAGGTATGAATGGTGATGGTAAGAAGGAAAGATTTGTGAGTAGGGCTTGTAGTCATGACTGTTTATTGTTAGGGCTTTGAGAGTAAAGCTAGTATGTTGAATTAAGAATACATAAAGTGATAGAAGCACTTGAAACATGGATTTGTTGTCAAGGACATCTCTCCATGAGTCATGAATATAGTAAGATTTAATAAACTATCTTGTGGGATTTATGCGTAGCATCAAGTAAATATTGTAATGAGATAGAAGGTTTTACCTAGTTGAGTCTGGCTTCCAAGAGGGGAGCTATCACAAGTAGAGTTCACGTTTCCCAAAGTATGTCTAATGAGATGGAGTCTCTTACAAGTGGAGTCTGGGTTTCCTAGTAGAAATCTCCATATCCCATAACTATGTGCCTCGTAGGAAAGTTATCTAGTGGGTGCAACTAAGTTAACAAACCAGTTCTACCCTAGGCAAGTAGATCAACCCTTCTCGGTGTGGGTAACATCAGAGGAGATCATGTGATAGCTCATGTGGTCTCATGTCGGTTAAGGCTATATTCCCAACTTGAACAAGATTATTAAGGAACTAAGACATATTTGAAGAAGTATCTCGATGTTTTCCAAGTTAATAATGAATTAAGACATGCTTGAAGAAGCATCTTAAGTGTTCAAACATAATGAACTTAAACATGCTTGAGTAAGTATTTCATAGTGTTCAGAAGTAAATAAGAGGGACTAAGATGTGCTTAAAGAAGTATCTCCTAGGTTCCAATGTCTTAAAAATGGGGACTAGTCTCCAATCAAAAGTATGAGTATGCTGACCTAAAACTAATACATAGTTTGGATAGGATTATGGGATCTTATTCATGCGTTGCACAAGGATGACTTAAGGTTACCTAAAAAGTGTTCTGTTATATGATGTATGTTTAGATAGGATTGTGCTATAGTTGCCTTCCTTTTTATGATTGACTAAAGGTGAGAGATTCCCTTGTCTATGAGAGATAAGCTAAGGATGAGATCAAATATGGTATGTGATGAGTCTAAGATTCAGACTCAATTAGGGCTTTATTTGGATAGAATTTATGTCCTCAAATGCGTGTTTTGTGCCAATAACAAATGTAAAATCCTTAATTTCTAGGTATTTGGATTTGGGAACAATGCATGGACACTAACTTGCAAAAAGCAACGAAGTGAGCTAAAAGAGCAAACAATTGAAGGCATGGTGATCTCCAAGTCCTTTTGGCGAGTTGCCGAATAGCCACCATCTCACCTAAAGTTCTAGTGTACCAAGCCCTGAAGGAGTAAATTAAGTTGGCAAGAGAAAGGAGCAGTCAGCATGTCGTCGAGTGGTTCTGCGATGTAGTTTTGGATAGCCCAAAGTTACAGAACTTGAGGATGCTGAAGGCCAAAGCAAAAAGGCGATAGAACCGACCAAAGGGCAGATCACTGAGTTGATCGGCGAGCCTAACATACTCCGCCGAATGGCCCTTCGTAGCATATTTTTGGCGACTATAAATACAT
This sequence comes from Solanum bulbocastanum, assembly GCA_037074985.1. Taxonomy (NCBI): domain Eukaryota; kingdom Viridiplantae; phylum Streptophyta; class Magnoliopsida; order Solanales; family Solanaceae; genus Solanum; species Solanum bulbocastanum. The sequence continues at coordinate 20,362,170 of CM073608.1, read as the reverse complement.
TTTCAAACATTATATTTAGTATCAAATTTTTTTTTGAACATTCATTAGAGTAAATTTTGAGTTAGAGCTCTGAGTTTTGGAGACATTTTCCCTTAGCTTTGAAGAATTGCAATATTCCATTTTTGAGAAATTGGAAGTGGGTCTTTGAGATTCTTCAATTTGGACCTTTTGTAAAGACGAAATTAATCTTATCCAATTGATGGAAACACAATTTGGTAACTATTTTTTATCTTTTTATGATGTCTAGCTAAAACCCTAATTCTTGGGGTGTGATTATGTGATTATGGGTGGATTTAGTCTGTGGGTATTGATAATTGTTAGTTTAAATGCTGTTTAGAAGTGATTTTAATCAGTAATTATGGTTCAATTTAAAGAATTATAATTGCAAATGCAGTTCTAAGTTCGTGTTTTTGGCTTGCGAGAGAGAGAGTGGTTTTAAAATCAAGATTATTGAATTAATGACCAGTGGGTATTGGGTTGTCATGGATTCATCTCAAGAGAGTGAATCTTAAACCTTCACCACACATTCAGCTCAAGAGAGTGAATGGACTAAAGCGTAGGGTGTTCTTATTTGCATGCTTGTTGGTGCTCGAGAGAAACCAACTTGATTCAGGGTAAATTGTCCGAGAGAAAGTTTATCCCTACTAAATTCTAGCTTATTCATTGATTAACAACTACTTACTAACAATTGCAATTACCCACTTGTCTACATTAGCCTATAATCCAATCACATCAAAAGAACCCATCTTATTATTCTTTTCTTCGTATTATTTGTTATTGTTATAATTGATAGTTAAAACCAAACGCCCCTTATTTGACATTCGTGTCACCCCTTAGCTTGAATTATGTTTTTACTCATAAATATCTATTCTTATGATTGACTCAAGCATATTCGTACTTTCCTATTGAATCTTAAACACGTACCATACCCTATAAGATTTGAACCTACCTCATTTAGTTGGGTTATTGTACTGACTAATGATCGTTAATGTTTAGAATTGTATTAAGTGTCCTTGAAATGTTAAATCAAAAACGGTGCCGCTGCTGGGGAGTGGTATTGGTTAAGATTCCTTAGTTCAGTTGAATTTTGTTCTTGTTAGTTATAGTTGAATCTAGTTTGTTTTAGTTTTGGTTTGCTTGTTTGAGTTTTGAAATAGAGAGTATGAGTGTGAACAGAAGCAATGGTAGCCAAGTCAGCCACCAAGATGACATCAGATACGTCAATAATGTCAATGAGCCTAATGCTAATGACCCTCATCTAATGGGTGAAATTGGTGCCATTCGTTGTCCTCCAGGTGGAAGGGAATACTATGTTCCATATTACAAGTACAATGTAGCAGCTCTTGCAATTAAAAGGGTTGTTTGATGGATTGGCTTATCAGGATCCCTATAAGCACATATGAAATTTTGTTGATGTTTGCGAGCCATTCTCATTCAAGAATATATCCCAAGAGTCGGTCCGGTTGAGGTTGTTCCCATTCTCTTTAGTGGGAGAGGCATGTAAATGGTTTGGTGAATTGCCAAGAGAATCAATCACTTAGTGGGAAGAGCTTGTCATCACATTTTAAGTGCGATTTTTCCCTCCTTCAAAAATGATGACACTTTAGGACAACATCCAAAGCTTCAATCATTTAGAGGGCGAGCCAATTCATGAAACTTGTATACGATTCAAGATGTTGGTGCTGTAATACCCAACTCATAGTTTGACCGACAATGTTTTGCTGCAGTATTTTTACCAAAGCCTTGATTCGGTGAACAAGGGTATAACTGACCAACTTTCTCTGAGAGGTTTGATGCAACAACATTACATTATAGAAGCCCAACTTTGCGATGGTATTACCATAATTAATCAGTCTTTATACACCCATAAAGATCAAGTCTCCCCTCTCACGTTTAAATTGACTAAGGAGCAGCCAAAGAAATACTAAAAGAGGGACCAGAACATGGCCAAGATCATGACATAACTTGACATTTTATCCAGAAATGTCATGGGAGCTGGTACTCGAAGTGCCAATGCCATGGGTGCTGGGTGTGTTAATCTTGATGAGGCCAAGTTTGAGGCTTTGTACAACAAGGAGGTGAACTTCCTATCCAACTAATGTGGCGGTTATCGTTCAAACTACCCGAGGCAGCATGGTAACCAAGGTTTGAATAGGGATGAAGGTTGGAAGGATCGTGATAGAGAGTGCAGGGATCGTAATCCCACCTGGAAAGAGAGACACAAGGAGAAGGATAGATATGTTCCTCCCTACTTGAATTGCTTATGTCTGAATGTGAAAGGTTTTCTCACATTGAATGATTGTAGATTGAAAGGATTGCTCCCCTAAATTGAATCTAAGCTAAAAGCTAAGAAATTGACGAGGCTAGAGGCGATAATCCATGACCTCTAATGAAAAGGATATGAGGCTATTGCCCATATTCCTTAAAATAGAATAAGAGGCGATTACCCTTATTCCTTGAAGTTGAAAAAGTGGCGACTACCCATATTCTTGTAATGCGAATTGGACAAGAGGCAAGTACCCATGATCCTTTATAGAAAGACCAGAGGTGAATACCCATGTCATTTGATGAAAGGACTAGAGGCGAATACCCACGATCCTTAAGTATGTTGGACTAGAGGCGAGTACCCATGATCCTAAAGTAAGGAGGGCTAGAGGTGACTACCCATGTTCCTTTATAATGAGGCAAGAGGTGATTCCCCATGTCTATAAAAGATAAGCTAGATATGTATGATAAGGGTTGAGCTTGGATTGTTGCTTGAGTTGACTTCCATGATGAGTAAGACTAATGGAGGATTACCCATGTCTTGGCTAAGTATGAATTAAGGTTACTTCAAGAAGTACTCCTTATATATTGATATGATCTATTATCTGCATTGATTATGCTTTATGACATATGTCGTCTAACTCTTATGTTTATGTTTATGTTTGTGCAAGTTATCATATTCAGTACATTCTTCTACTAACGCATACTCTTGCCTACATTTCTTATCCAAATATAGGATTTGACATTCCCGACTCTCATTCCCGTGGCTTGGATCCATAGTAGAGGCAAGATTGAAGATTGGTGAGTCCTCATAGCATTGAGAATTTGTCTACCATTTCCTTATGTTCTTTTTATTTTATGCTTTGAACATTGTTGTATAGGTTGTGTCCCAAGAATATTTTGTATTAGATGGTTTTTGAGAGAAGTGTATGAGACTTCTGCTTCATCTTATAAAACTTTGAAATTCTTGAAAATGTTTTAAATATTATCGATTTTCTATTATCTTGACTATGAATGTTAAGTGGCTTATATGAGGCCTTTCAAGGTCTTGTAGTCCATGTTACATCTAGGGGATACCCTTGGGTCGTGACAAACTTTGTATCAAAGCACAAAGTTTAGAAAGGTTCTAGGATGTCTCAAAACCACATCAAGTAGAGGCTTGTTCATGAGTTTGAAGTGCGCCACATTTATGAATAAAAGGCTACAAGATGTTTAATAAACTTCACTTCTTCATTATTCTAAGTCGTGTGATAGAGTTAAACTATATAAGGAATTTCTCCTAATCCTTACCAGATGGTCTACAAGATATGACTACTCGATGGAATTATAGTTAAAGGAATGAGGGAGACAATGCAAGTCAAGAAGCTCTTTCACAAGCTCCTCAAGCTACGGTTGACCCTTTGGCTGAGCAAGTGACTAATGCAGAGTTTAGGATTCCTTTACAAGTGTTATCTCAAGTTGTGACATCCCTAGTGAATAGGGAGGTTATGATCCCCGCGAACTCAAATGTGGGTATGAAGAAATATATAGTGAGGGACTTTACAAGGATGAATCCTCCCGAATTTTATTCTATAATTCTAAGGTTGAGAAAGATCCTAAAGAGTTTATCGATGAGGTTTATAAGGTGTTGGCTATTATGGGAGTGACTTCGGTGGAAAAGGCGGAATTAGCTGCTTATCAACTTAAAGGTGTGGCCAAATTTTGTTTAACCAATGTAAGGAAGAAAGATCGGTAGATGTGGGTCCCCTAGAGTAGGGAAGGTTTAAGTCAGATTTTCTTGATAGGTTCTTTCCTTTTGAGATGATGGAGGCAAAAGTTCTTAAGTTTATTAATCTCCGACAAGGAACATGAGTGTGAAATAATATGTTTTGAGGTTCACTCAATTGTGAAAATATGCTTATTCTATAATTGCCGATTCTAGGGCAAGGATGAGCCAGCTCATTTTAGGTGTGCTCGAATTAGTAGTGAAGGAGTGCCGTATGGCTATGCTTGTCCATGACATGGATATTTCTCATCTTATGGTTCATGCCCAATAGATTTAAGAGGAAAAACTTAAGGAGAGGTCTAGGGAGTCAAAGAGAGCTAGAACCGGTGATGGTAACTTCTCTTATGCAAGGTCTGATGGACATGGCCGTCCTAGGTTTCGGCAAAGGCATTCTGGGCAAGGCTCCTCTAATGCTCCTAAGTTCAACAAAGAGAGGGTGTCTAACCCTAAGCCTCAAGGAGGAAATGGTAGTTGGCCTTTATTGCCAAATTCTGCTAAGTGTGGTAGAAAGCATGAAGGTAAATGTCTAGTGGGTTCCAATGCTTGTTTTGGTTTCGGTAAGATAGAGCGATTGTCCTTTAGTTTCTAAGATTGAGGGAGATAGTCGTCGTTGGGCTCAACTCTATCCTTAATTCGGTCCAAGTGGTTCGGGTACTAATGTTCCCAAGCAAAATAGGTTCTATGCATTTCAGACTCGTGGTAAACAAGAGGGTTCTCCCGATGTGGTGACCGGTATGTTGAAAGTCTTTCAACTTGATGTTTATGCTTTACTTGATCCCAGTGCTACCTTGTCTTTTGTGATGCGGTATATGGCTATGAGACTTGATGTGCTCCCTAATGTGTTGTTACATCATTTTTCCGTATGTACTCTTATTGGTGATTCTATTGTGGCTAAGAGGGTCTATAGAAAGTATTCTGTCTCCTTGTCCCATAGATTTACTCATGTTGATTTGGTAGAGCTTGATATGCTATATTTTGATGTTATCCTTGGTATGGATTGGCTGCACTCTTTTTATGCTTCTATTGATTGTAGAACCGTGTTGTTAGATTTCAGTTTCCAAATGAGCCTATCCTAGAGTTGAAGGGGGGAAATTCTATGCCTAAGAGATAGTTTATTTCTTGTCTTAAAGCTAGAAAGATGAATTCTAAGGGTTGCATGTACCATCTTGTTAGGGTGAGGAATATGAGTTACGAAACCCCTACTCTAGAGTGGGTCCACGTTGTTAATGAGTATCTGGAAGTGTTCCCAGATGATTTACTCGGTATTCCTCCAGAAAGGGAAATAGATTTAGTTATTGACCTTCTCCCAAATACACAACCTATTTCTATTCCTCCTTATAGAATGACTCCAGTAGAACTTAAGGAATTAAAAGCATAATTGAAAGATTTGTTGGATAAGGGTTTCATCAAACCAAGTATCTCTCCATGGGGTACTCCGGTTTTGTTCGTTAAGAAGAAAGATGGTTCACTTCGTATGTGTATAGACTACCGACAATTGAATAAGGTGGCCATTAAGAATAAGTACCCTCTCCTAAGGATAGATGATTTGTTTGACCAACTCCAAAGAGCAAGTTACTTTTGCACGATTGACATTAGGTTGGCTTATCTCCAATTCAGGGTAAAAGATGATGATATTCTGAAGATGACTTTTGGAACCGGGTTTGGTCATTATGATTTTTTTTGTTATGTCGTTTGGTTTGACTAATTCTTGATAAACACTCAACTACACCTCATCCAATATTAGGTGTAGGCGATCGTAATCTAGTATAAACCCCAACAAAGAGTTGGGGTTGTACCCACAGGGAGCGGTACAAGTTTGAATCAGTTATGAAGTTATAAATGTGGTCTAAGAAATTATAGGAATAAAAATTATAGAAAACATTTAGGTAAATCAAAAGGGGTGACACAAATGTCAGATAGAGGAATTGGTTGTCAATTAGCAACTAAAACAATGAAGAAAATAGGGGAAACAATAAGCAGAGAGAAATTCTTGGATTGTGATAGATTATAGGCTAATTCCACTATATAGGTAATTGGAATTTACTAACAATTTCAGAATCTCAGTGGCTAGGCTAGACTAAAGATGAAATAGCTTTCTCTTGAACATCTATGCCACGACAAGTTTAACACTATAAACAACCCAAAACCTTAATTTATCTACTCTCTCAAGCTAGATAAGTAGAATCGAGTTTAGGATTCACTCTCTCGAGCTGAACCCACATCAACCCAATAACTACAATTATCAATCGAAAACCTTGGTTCTAAAACCTATTTCTCAAGCAAGCACATAACATTGAATTAGAATTGCATTTTTAACTACAATTCATAGATAAATAAAAAGCTATCAATTAAACCCACTTAAATTAAGCATTTAAATTAGTAAATAACAATAACCATCAGCTAATTAAGCAAATAATCACATGATCGCACCCCAAGAATTGGGGTTTTATCCGTACATAATAAAAAGGAAGAAAAAATGAGCAATTAAGTTAGCCATGAAGTGGGTAATGGTTCCAAGTCCTACAATGCTTAAAATCAACTTAATTCAAAAACACAAATGAAAAGTCATCAAAACCAAGTCTCAAGAGCTTTAAATTTTACAATGGAAAATTAGGATAGGCTTCAAGAACTCAAGGAAAAACTCAAAACTCTCGGAACTCTTCCCAACTCTCTTCCCAAAAGCTCCCTTTTTGCTTTCCAGATTTGAATTTATATTTTCACAGATTTTTGCCTTCAGGACCGATAGGCGAAGTAAGTCCAGCATCGCCGACGAGTCAGTGACGCACCTTTTGCTCCAGTCCATCGCCGGTTTGCCTTGACTTTTTATCCACAAGGTTCTATGACTTTAGGCGATCAGGATCGAGGTTGCTGATCCGTTCGGCGATCCCCCAACTATCCATTTCCATCACCAAATAGGTTCTTTACCAGGTCTTACACGTAGGAACTTTAGGCGAGCTAAAGAGCCACTCGGCGGTTCACTGAGTAGTCTTGGCGGTAACCAGGATTGCCTTCTGTCAACTTCTTCAGCTTTTTCACTCCTTTTTGCCCGGTAATGTCCTTGCCTTGCTCCTTAGTCTTCATTGTTGCAAATCAACACTTTAACATCAGTTTAGAGTATAAATTAGGCATTGAAGACACTAAAACTTTGAATACAAAGCTCCGAATGAGTCAAAATATTAGACTCATCAACACCCCCAACTTAAACTTTTGCTTGTCAAGTAAAACACAAGATCAATCAGTTCAACAAGGATGTCTACAAATAGTGCTACTCAAGACTCAACACAAATGCACACAAGAGGTTCAAACTACACATACTATGTTCAATTGTGCACTCTAAGTTTCAAATTGTGACTCACCATTATCAAATAGACTCCATCTAACAATGCTTGCTTCAAATGTAAGTTCAAGCTCAACAAAAACATTCAAATTCCCTCACATCAAAAATGATTCCATGCTCAGATAAATTTTATCAACAATTTATAATCTCAAAATTAAATACGACTCTCACACTCACAAAGATGAACACATGCATGATTCTACCCATAGGGTTGCCCTTATTTTCCAATCAACATTATTTTTAGCTCACTTAAGATCACGAAATGTCACGACCCGAGAGCACCTCCTAGTCATAACATGGTGTAGTTGACCCCAAAGGGGTTGTATATAAACCCTTAGCACATTCTTAATATAAGATAATATAAAATACAGGAAAACTAAAAACATTTACAATCGAACTCTTATTTCATAAAGCAAGCGGAAGTCTTACTAAAACCTTTGTCTCAAACCATCTATTTAAAATCATGAATAAAAGTCTTTGGGACGCCGCCCATACAAAGTCTAAAAACATAAAGAAATGACATAAGGAAATAAAGAGTTCATCCTCGAAGCTAGGAGGACTCACCAATTCATCAATTCTTCTAAATCCTTTAAACTCTAACCTCCAAAGCAACTCAAGCCTCTAACTCCACATATGGTTAGAATGTAGGCAATATGTGTTAGTACAAAACGTACTAAGTATGAACGCTAACACATCATAAGATCATCTGAAATGGTTAGTCAACATAAGACATAAGCATAGGAGACAATGACATAATCACAATATAACCATCATAGTCATAACATGGTCTCCAATTTAAGCATTATAAGCACAAGTAACATAAGATATATTTAATGAGCATAGGATATACATCATGTTCATGGCCTAGTCTTTACTTAGACTTCCATGCTTACATACTTCAACCTTAAGTCCTTCATGCTACAAGAGAACTACTTCACAAGCCACCTCCAAGTATACATGTGCAATGCAAGGATGACATCCCATACTACCATCCAAGATCAGTACCTCTCTTTGTTCAATCTTGTTCATAGTCCACCTACACATTCAAGACTTAGGTATTCATGTCATTTTAACCTTAACCTCTATACATGGTTAGCTCTTTAGCTTCTCTATGCCATAAGGGTATCATACTTCCAAGTAACCTCAATACACACTTGGCAATGCATGAAAGGCATCCCATACTACCCTTCACACTAAGTATAGCCTTGAAGTCATCCTACTCATATTCACCCTACTATGTTTTCCTTATTAGCTTAGCTCTCATAACTCAGGAAATCTCTCACCTTTAGTCAACTATAACTACGAAAGGCAACTCTAGTCCAATACTATCTCAAGACTTCTCTTTAGTGACCCTAAGTCATACTTGTGCAATGTATGCATAGCACCCCATAATACTATACATAGTAAGTACTACCTTTAGGTCCTCATGTTAACTCTTCTTAGTTTGGAACCTAGTTCCTCTCTTAACTTTAGAACACTATGAGATACTCTCTTACCACATGTTAGTTCATTAATAACTTGAACCCTATGAGGTGCTATCTTAAGTATGTCTAAGTTCATTACTAACATGTATATTATGAGATACTTACTTACGCATGTCTAAATCCAATTATAGTTTGAACACTATGAGTTACTTCATTATGTTAGTATTAGTACATTATGCTTTGAACACTATGATATGCTTCTCAAGCATGTCTTAGTTCATTGAATATGGAGATTGCTAATAGGAACCTTAACTCAACTATGTGAAGGATCCCATCTCATGAGACCTAACATTGGGAACACCCACACTCTACTACGTAAGGGTTCCCCCTTTAACTTGGATAGTCCTCACATCAACTTAGTGTGGCTCTCCTTTCTTCTTGGAGTCCGGACCCTATCTTGTGTGACATTCCATCTCATTGTCAATATCCACTTGGAGCCAAGCATACACCCCAAGGTTTACTTGTTAAGGCTTGCTTAACACTCATCTCTCATGGAAGGATGTCCTTGACAACCCTTTCTTGCTCAAGTGATTCTATCACTTTCATCTATCAAGCATTCATAAGGTAGGTTAGGTGAGTATAGACCTTTCACCACAATTCAACATATTTGACTTCTAATCTCTTTTAGACTTTACTCTCAAAGCCTTAATATTAATAGTTAATCACATTAGCTTCACCCTAAAACCCTAGTTATTAGCATAACAACCATACTCTCAAGGTTTCTTTCTTAATATCTTCTTTATACCTAGATTTCAAGGTAATTTGATCACATCTTCAATTGTTTGGTGATTCTAGCCTTAATTGATCATAAAGGTTCAATTCTTACTTTACAAGTCAAGATCAATAATATACAGTATAATCTAGTTCAACTCATGAGTATATGATCCTAACTTTGATCAATTACAACACACAACCTTGAATTAGGAAGATCACATATGAACCTTCAACTTTGCCTCTAATGGCATAAACCCACAAAGATCACATTCATCAACTTAGATTAGGGTTCATCATAGAAATTACATGAATTCAACATAATATCACTAAACAAATACAATTCAATCATAGTTGGATGCTATCCACTAGATTGGAGTCACAGCCAAGCCATACCCACAACGTAATCACAACCCTAGCTAGAATTGGGTCATTGAGTTCACAATTGGGGGAATCTATGGGGGCTCCATGGGTGGAAGAACCCATGGATGAATAAGCTTCACATACCTTCAATCAAATACCCAAACAAATCTTGAAATCAATGGATAATTGACCTATATGCTGTTCCTCTACTGTTCTCCTCTTCTTCTTCTATTCTAGACAAAGGATTTTGTTGGAGAGTAATTTGGGGGTCTTTAGGTGAATGAGTTAAAGTGATTAGTTTAGAGTCTATTAACTATTTATAGGAGGTAAATTAACTAAATAATCACCCCTCCTAGCCCTTAAACTAATTACTAAACTAACCCCTAAACACTAATTTAAAAACTAAAACTGAAAAATTGACAGCACCTACGACTTGACCATCCACGGACCGTAGATTGCTCTACTGTCTGCAGTCTGTGGTTTGGTCTCGTGGTTTGGGTCAGAGACTCATATTTTGCTGGCCTATGCAGGACAAATCCATCCCCATAACCTACGGGGTATAGGTTGATCTAAGGGGCGTGGATTGCAACCGTAGGTCACACCTTTTGACAGTTTTGGGGGACTGTTTTGGGGTCCTCCTCAAGGACCCCTTGGGAGGTCCTTGGGGAGTTGTACCAAGACTTTTAACCCCTTAACATGTCAGTCTATGTATGGGAACCATTTATATTGATTTTAACCCTCATACAACACACTAAAACTCTACTACAAGACCCTACAACGCACTAGTTCAACTCACTAGTTTTGCCTAGAATTCACTAGATCAACTAACTAATTTACGGGGTCTTACAATATCTTCCACTTGAGAACATTCATCCTCGAATGACACTTTAAATAATTCATGAAGTCTAAAATCTAACTTAGTAGACCATTATGCATGAATTACATCTAATGCTCACTATCAAGGAAGAAAACTTCAATTCCGAGCTAAACACATTCATTGTGACACAATAGAGTAGAAACTACTTCTGTAGCACCCCTAAATATTAAGAAGAGTCGTATATTGATTTACCATCGCTAAACTACTTCAATATGGGTTACTCTATTGTTGGGACCTTTAAATGTTGTGAAAATTGATAGTTTGCTTAATATAAAGTGTATCACAATTGATGGGATTGTATGGGGGTATTTATGTAAGAGGTTAATGAGAATATTGTATAACTGTAAAAAGAGGGTGAAGGATATATATATAAGTATATATGTAGGTATTTTGGGTAGCACACAACACTATTTGGGCAACTTGAAGGACAACTGTCCAAGTGATAAATATCAGTTTGTGTGGCTATATATTTTAACACTTATCTAGTGAATTTCGTGGCTTTTGAAGACTTGGAACCTTAGAACTTTAACTTACCTTTTGGTTCATCAAAATCACAAGAAAAAAACCTTGATTCTTTTGGCTGGAATTCGATACACTTCTTGGTCGGTAAGTGACTGAAATTTGTTTCTGAGCTAGGTAGTGTGTGGTAAATTGTGTATATCTTGTGATCTAGAACTCCGTTTTGGGTGAATAAATATATTTTGGAAAGCTGATTCATGTACCTACAACTTTTATGTGTATGTGAAAGTCTATATTTAGTTTTTATCGATTCGAAAAATGGGACGCAACACCGAACAAGTTCTGTCCAGATTTCTGTGTTTTGATCCTGAGTAGTGTGTGTTACGTGTAGAATATCTCATTCTCTAGAACTCTATTTTGGGTGAATAAATATGATTTGTAAAGCTGATTCATGTACCTAAATCTTTTATGCTTATGTAAAAGTCTAATTTAGCTGTTATGGATTTGAAATTTTTTATGAAATGCAGGACAAGTTTTGTCCAGACTTCGGATTTAGAAATCCGGTAGGGACCACTGTTAGTGTATAGATGATAGATTTCTGTACAAAATGTATTTTTTGGTGAGTCTTGTTGCGTTTCAATCTTAAGAGATGTATCTACATATTTGTTGAAGGTTACAAAGTCTAGTTTTGCCGTTGTCCTATTCAAATCTATGTTACAATATGGTGTACTAAACTGGCGAGAATTACTGTTTTAGGAACAAAGTTGTATCTGTGTGGGCTGAGCTTACTTGTGATGATAATCCTATTTTATTTCGACATTATTGGGATATTAGGAATTAAAGATGTTATTTAATTGTATTTTTAAGGTTATATATATACTTGTGAACAAGTTGAGGACCTTGATACGTTGGTTGGTCTCCGGTTTGAGCTTGCGAAGTTGGTTGGACTGTTTCTATGCTAAAGTATTGAGGTTTGTGTATAAACTTTTACTTGCACTCTTGTAACGGCTGGTATATATGAAATTGATCTTGATACCTCAGCTACCTCTTGTGACTTTGCATTGTCGTGTTGGTACGATGCTCATGTAACTTGCCCACTTGTACTGATTGTTTAATTACTTGGCACTCTCGTTGGGACCATGTCCTTCTTGTGGCTGTGAATTTGTCACTATTGGCAGGCCTCTTGATTCGGATCATTTGCCATCCTGACTCTGGATTTGTAGTTCGTCATAGGAATGAAAGTGATCCATTTTAAGTACTAACTGGAAAGCCATTTTTAATATGGTTCTTGGTTCTCTTGATTATTAGGCTGTGACCCTTCTTGATAGAGGGCTTCGGTCCTTTTTGATACAAGGCAGCGACCCTTCTTGATACTTGCTTGTGCCGAGTGTGACGACATGAAGTATGTATTGGGCGAGCCTTGCTATTGAATTTCTTGGAAAAATTGGTGCTATGAGCTTCTTGAAATTTGTATCTTTGAATATAGAATATGATACTTGTTATCTATTATTACTTGATTTATTTATTATGCTTCAAGTACATTGCTCATTGGCTTGGAAAAAAGGTAGCTTGGTGAAATTTGAGTACTCTGACCCTATAGTTTTTACACCACTAAGCTATATGCTTAGCGATAGTTGTTTCTATCGTAGGGGCTGATCGAGAGGAGGCATGAAGATGGCCATGGGAGATGGAAATTTTGAGAACTTTAAGAAGATCACATTTGCATTTAGGCATATATATTTTTTATAAATTTTGATACTTATACACGATCTATGTGATGTATATTTGCATTCGATTTTGAGGGCTAACTGTATCATGTCCATGGGTTGTAATCTAAGTATGGCTACATGTTTGGGTTATTTGGGGTGTGTAAGCCCAAGTTTTGTAATATGTTACCTTTCTTACTTGTTTGGAATGATCGTATGAAGCATGAACCCAATTAGTTTGGGTACTTGAAAGTTGATGAATTTTTTTTTATTATCGTTATTTTCCTGCATGGGGACAATATATGCATAAAAATATCTCATGATTCATTTGCGTATGGGAATTGGAAAGGAATGTTACAAGTTTGGTATCAGAGCCTAGGTTTGTAGTTCTAAGACTTTAGTTGTAAAGTACTTGTATACTTTTTCGTTTCGGAGACAAAAGTTATGTGGATTGTTTGTTCACTTATATGGTTCATAATATTTTTATCACATATAGAGTGCACGTGTATCATATACTTGTCCATAATGCAATGTGATCTTCCCTTTTGAAGGAATTAAATTATGGCTTCTTCTGCTGACCGACTTATGGAAGGTGCTCGTAAAGGTTCGGGTGCCTTTGTTTCCCAACCTAATGCACTTGAAGAGGTTGGAGAACCTTTATTAGATCATTATATTCCCCACACTAGTGGGTCTGAAGTGGGAAAGCAGCAGGGTGCCAGAGCTGGTTCACATCCTAACAGGAGTCATGGTACTCAAGCTATAAATCCTCCTTTTCAACAAATGGTTGAATTCTTCCACCACATGGCTGAAGCGGTGCATGATCCCAATGTGATTAACTTTGAAAAAATGAGGAAGATTGGGGGAGTGAAGTTTCAAGGCACTATTGATCCCACGGATGCTGAACAATGGCTAGAGCGAATGGAGAGGGTATTTGAGCAGTTAGAGTGTTCAGATGTTGCAAAATTTAAGTATGCTATTTCACTCCTACAAAAGGATGCTTATGATTGGTGGGTAAGTGTTCTGAATGCCAAGGTAAAACCTCCTGTTCTTACTTGGGATGATTTTCATAGGGAATTTCGTATGAAGTATGTCCCACTTGCTTATTGTGATGTAAAGAGAAAGGAGTTTTTGAATTTAAGGCAACGAGACATGTCTATTGCTGAGTACCAACAGAAGTTTCTAAGGCTCTCTCGTTATGTTGGAGGTATTATTAAAGAGGAAAAAGACAAATGTAGGAAATTTGAAGATGGTTTAAATGATTCCATTAGGAAGAATGTGGCGATCCTGCAACATGAGAACTTTTGTAAGTTAGTGCTGCTGCTTCTACTTGGGAACGACTTGATAAAGAAGAAGCTAGTCAAAATGAAATTTTTTTTCTAAAGCCTAGTTCAAATTTTGGAGGTCCATTCAAAAGGGGAAGATTTGATGATTCTAAAGTTGGTAGTGTTAACAGGCCACCTCAGCAAAAGCGAAGCAGATCAAAATTTTCTACAACTAGCACTCCAAGTTATGGCCAAGGTAGGTCTCGTGTTCCCACTTGTCCACAATGTGGAAAAAATCATTATGGTACTTGCAGGAGAGCTTCTGGTGCATGTTTCAATTGTGGGAGCTTTGATCATAAAGTGAAGGATTGTCCTAATACTAATAATTCTCTTTCCTTGAGAACTGAAAGATCAGTTTATAAGTGTTCTATTAATCCTCCTTGAACTAATGAAGGTTCAAGACCTAAAAATACACAAGCAACAGGTGCAAGTGGAGCAAATAAAGCTAGTGGACCACAGGCTACTGCACGCACTTATTCTATGAGGCACAGGGAGGATCAAGATGGACAAGACATGGTTGTCGGTAAATTTCACTTATTTGGCTTATTTGTGTTTACATTGTTTGATCCCAATTCTACACATTCCTATCTTTGTTCATCACTTACTCTTCCTGAAAACGTGAAATATGTGAGGCTTGATTTTGATGTGTTGGTTGAAAGTCCTTTGGGTTATCAAGTTGTGTATAATCTAGTTTATCAAGATTGTCCCTTTATGATTCAAAATCTAGTCTTCCCTACTGATTTGATTGAAATGCCCTTCAAGGATTTTGATGTTATTATCGAGATGGATTTTCTTTATATATCACGCAGTGGTAGATTGTAGGTCTAAGTATGTGACTTTTAAAGATCCTACATTTTCACACATCATTGTACAAGATGAGAGATCATTGACAGCTAGAATTATTTCGGCGGCCTTGGCAAGAAAGTGGATGCGTCAAGGTTGTGAGACATACCTTGCTCACATAGTTGATTCACAGTTAAAGAGTCCTGGTATTAAGGACATACATGCTGTGCGTGATTTCCAGAAGTCTTCCCAGAAAATCTTCTGGGATTGCCCCTAGAAAGAGAGGTTGAATTTCCTATCGAGCTTATTCCTGGATCTACCCCTATTTCTATTACTCCTTATAGAATGGCTCCAGCAGAATTAAGAGAATTGAAATCTCAATTGCAAGAACTTCTTGAGAAGGGTTTTATTCAACCTAGTGTTTCTCCTTGGGGAGCCCCGGTGTTATTCGTAAAGAAGAAAGATGGCACTCCCAAGCTTTGTATTGACTACAAACAATTGAACAGAATCACAATCAAGAATAAATATCCACTACCAAGGATCGATAATTTATTTGACCAATTGAAAGGGGTTAAAGTATTTTCGAAGATTGATTTAAGGTCTAGATATCACCAACTACGTGTTAGAGAGAATGATATTCCTAAAACTGCTTTTAGAACTCCGTATGGTCATTATGAATTTTTGGTGATGCCATTTGGGTTGACAAATGCTCCTGCGGTATTCATGGATCTAATGAATCGAGTATTCAAGCCTTATCTTGATCAGTTTGTGGTTGTTTTTATACATGATATTTTAATATTTTTCAGAAGTAGTGAAGATCATGATAAACACCTCCGAATTATTTTGCAAATTTTGAAGGAGAAAGAACTTTATGTTATACATTCTAAGTGTGAATTTTGGTTTGTTGAAGTGAAGTTTTTGGGACATGTTGTATCGGCCGAAGGCGTCAAGGTGGATCCTAGTAAGATACAAGCAGTTGTTGAGTGGAGAACTCCCAAAAGTCAAAGTGAGGTAAGAAGTTTCTTAGACTTAGCACGATACTACAGAAGATTTGTGAAAGGCTTTTCCATTATCGCTTCTCCATTGAATAAACTCTTGCAGAAGGAAGTAAAGTTTAATTGGAATGACAAATGCCAAGAAAGCTTTGAAACTCTCAAATCCTTGCTGACTCAAGCACCTATTCTCACTTTACCAACTGAAGGGAAGGATTATGTAATATATAGCGATGCTTCTCACAATGGTATCGGATGCGTGTTGATGCAAGAAGGGAAGGTTATTTCTTATGCCTCTCGAAAATTAAAATCGCATGAATTGAATTATCCTACTCATGATCTTGAATTTGCCGCGGTAGTGTTTGCTTTAAAAATATGGCGGCATTATTTGTATGGAGAGAAATGTCATATATTCACTGATCACAAGAGCTTGAAGTACTTGGGTACTTAGAAGGAGCTAAACCTCCGACAGTGTAGATGGCTTGAACTTATTAAGGATTATGACTGCACAATTGATTATCATCTAGGTAAAGCTAATGTGGTTGCAAATGCCATAAGTAGAAAATCCTTCCCAAGTATTTCTTTGAGCCCTTTGCCCTTGTTTCTTGAGTTGAGAGCCACGAATGTTTGTTTCACACTTGAGTCAAAGGGTTCAGTTGTTGCTAATTTACAAGTAAAGCCAATATTACTTGAACAGGTGAAAGAAGCATAAAAGTTGGATGAGAAACCTGCCAAAGTGGCCCGAGAAGTTCAAAACGGGGAAAAACTTGATTTTTCATTATCAGAGGATGGTGTCTTATTTTATCAAGATAGACTTTGTGTCCCTAATGATGTCAATTTGAAGAAAGAGATACTGAATGAAGCACATACCTCCTCATATGCAATGCATCCTGGGGGTACAAAGATGTATCAAACCATCAAAACAAATTATTGGTGGAATGGTATGAAGAAATACATTGCGGAGTTCATTTCTAAATGCTTGGTTTGTCAACAAGTAAACTAGGGACTTTGTTTATAGACTTCGTCACACCTAAAGAAATCATGATGCAATATGGGTGATTGTGGATAGACTAACCAAGAGTGCACACTTCTTAGCAATCAGGATGGATTACTCACTTGAGTGTTTAGCCAAATTGTACATTAATGAGATTGTAAGACTACATGGAATCCCTATGTCTATTGTATCTGATCAAGACCCAAGGTTTACGTCTAGATTTTGGGTTATCTTGCAGGAAGCTTTAGGTACTAAGCTGAAATTTAGCACTTCGTTCCATCCTCAGACAGACGGTTAGTTGGGAAGGGTGATACAAGTTTTGGAGGATGTGCTTTGAGCTTGCATTATAGAGTTTGAGGGTAGTTGGGACAAACATTTGGCTATGATAGAATTTGCTTATAATAACAGTTACCAATTGAGTATTGGAATGCCTCCCTATGAAGCTTTGTATGGAAGAAAATGTCGGACCCCTCTTTGTTGGAGTGAATTTGGTGAGAGGAAACTTATTGGTCCTGACTTTGTGCAACAAATGGAAGACAAGGTAAAAATTATCAAGGATCGTCTAAAGATTTCTTCGGATAGACAAAACTCGTACGTTGATCTTAAAAGGCGGGACATTGAATATCAAGTGGGAGATAAGGTATTTTTGAAGGTGTCGCCATGGAAAAAGATTATGAGATTTGGCAAAAAGGGAAAACTTAGTCCACGATTTATTGGACCTTATGAGATACTTGAAAGGGTTGGACCGGTTACATATAGATTGGACTTACCACCTGAGTTAGACAAGATCCACAATGTCTTCCATGTTTCTATGCTCAGAAGATACCATTCTGATCCATCTCATGTTTTTCCAGTTGAATCTATTGAGGTTAGTCTTGACTTGACGTATAATGAAGAACCTATTTTAATTCAAGCTCAGGAAGTGAAGAAACTTAGAAACAAGAAAATCCATTTAGTAAAGGTACTTTGGAGGAACCACTTGGGAAAATAAGCTACCTGGGAGAGAGAAGAAGACATAAGAAACCAATATCCGCACTTGTTTCGGGACTATGGTAAGGTAAATTTCGAGACAAAATTTCTTTAAGGGGGAGTGAGTTGTAGCACCCCTAAATGTTAACAAGAGTCGTATCTTGATTTACCATCGCTAAACTACTTCAATATGGGTTACTCTATTGTTGGGAACTTTAAATGTTATGATAATTGATAGCTTGCTTAGTATAAAGTGTATCGTAATTGATGGGATTGTATGGGGGTATTTACGTAAGAGGTTAATGAGAATGTTGTATAATTGTAAAAAGAAGGTGAAGGATATATATATAAGTATATATGTAGGTATTTTGGGCAGCACACAACACTATTTGGGCAGCTTGAAGGACAGCTGTCAAACTTTGTGTGGCTATATATTTTAACACTTATCTAGTGAATTTCGTGGCTTTTGAAGACTTGGAGCCTTAGAACTTTAACTTACATTTTGTTCATCAAAATCAAAAGAAAAAAACCTTGATTCTTTTGGCTGGAATTCAGTACACACTTCTTGGTTGGTAAGTCGCTGTACACTGTTTCTGAGCTAGGTAGTGTGTGGTAAATTGTGTATATCTTGTGATATAGAACTCTGTTTTGGGTGAATAAATATGTTTTAGAAATATTATTCATGTACCTACAACATTTATGTTTATGTGAAATCCTAATTTAGCTGTTACATATTCGAAAAATGGGACGCAATGCCCAACAAGTTCTGTCCAGATTTCTGTGTTTTTTATGCTGAGTAGTGTGTGTTACGTTTAGAATATCTCGTTCTATAGAACTCCATTTTGGGTGAATAAATATGATTTGGAAATCTGATTCATGTACCTACAACTTTTATGTTTATGTGAAAGTCTAATTTAGCTGTTATAGATTTGAAATTGGTGACGGAACGCAGGACATGTTTTGTCCAGACTTCGGATTTAGAAATCCGGTAGGAACCACTGTTAGTGTATTGATGATATCTTTTTGTACAAAATGTATTTTTTGGTGATTCTTGTTGCGTTGAAATATTAAGAGATGTATCTACATCTTTAATGAAGGTTGCAAAGTCTAGTTTTGCCATTTTCCTGTTCAAATGTATGTTACAATATGGGGTACTAAACTGGCCAAAATCACTGTTTTAGGAACAAAGTTGTATCTGTGCAGGCTGAGCTTACTTGTGATGATAATCCTGTTTTATTTCGATATTATTGAGAGATTAGGAATTAAATAAGTTATTTAATTATATTTTTAAGGTTATATATATACTTGTGAATAAGTTGAGGACCTTGATACGTTGGTTGGTCTCCAGTTTGAGCTTGCGAAGTTGGTTGGACTGTTGCTACGCTAATGTATTGAGGTTTATGTATAAACTTGTACTTGCACTCTTGTAACGGCTGGTATATATGAAATTGATCTTGATACCTTAGCTACCTCTTGTCACTTTGCCGTGTTGGTATGATGCTCATGCAACTTGCCCACTTGTACGGACTGTTTGATCACTTGACACTCTTGTTGGGTTCATGTCCTTCTTGTGGCTGTGACTTTGTCACTATTGGCAGGCCTCTTGATTCGGATCATTTGTCATCTTGACTCTAGATTTGTAGTTCGTCTTAGCAATGGAAGTTATCCATTTTAAGTACTAACTAGAAAGTCATTTTTAATATGGTTCTTAGTTCTCTTGATTATTGGGCTGTGACCCTTCTTGATATAGGGCTTCGGTCCTTCTTGATACAGGGCATCGATCCTTCTTGATAGTTGCTTGTGCCGGGTGTGACGACATGAAGTATATATTGGGCAAGCCTTGCTATTGAATTTCTTGGAAAAATTGGTGCTATGAGCTTCTTGACATTTGTATCTTTGATTATAGAACTTGATACTTGTTATCTATTGTTACTTGATTTATTTATTATGCTTCAAGCACACTACTCACTGGCTTGGAAAAAGGGTAGCTTGGTGAAATTTGAGGACTCCGACCCTATAGTTTTTACACCACTAAGCTATATGCTTAGCGATAGTTGTTTCTATCGTAGGGGTTGATCGAGAGGAGGCTTGAAGATGGCCATGGGAGATGGAAATTTTGAGAGCTTTAGAAAGATCACATTTTCATATAGGCATATATATTTTGTATAAATTTTGGTACTTATACACGATCTATGTGATGTATATTTGCATTTGATTTTGAGGGCTAATTGTATCATGTCCATGGGTTGTAATCTAAGTATGACTACATGTTTGGGTTATTTTGGGTGTGTAAGCCCATGTTTTGTAATATGTTACCTTTCCTACTTGTTTGGAATGATCGTATGAAGCATGAACCCAATTAGTTTGGGTACTTGAAAGTTGGTGAAATTTTTTTTAATGTCATTATTTACTTGCATGGGGACAATATATGGATAAAAATATCTCGTGATTCATTTGCATATGGGAATTGGAAAGGAATGTTACAACTTCTACCAACCCAAAATGCACTAAACTCCATATCTATTAATTCTCATGGAGGAACTAACATCTCCTAGCTAAAACATGCTCAACACATAAAGATGGATCCTAGATGCAAAATTCATCTCATAAATCATTTATCTATTGAGGAAATCTTTCAACGCAAAACTAGGGCATGCTCAAAGTCCCACTCATGAAGCCTGATCACATGCACCACAACATGAGGAAACAATGCATAAAAGTCAATTTAACAAGACCTAAGAAATTTCATGAACACGCATATAAGGAAATCATGGCAACACATAAGGCACACAATGACCCCACTAGATAGGCACACTATCCCCCACTTGGGAGTAAGCCTACACAAACTTTTCTAAACATCATGAATACTAAAAATAACTTCTAAATCCAACACAACAAGTCATAAAAGACAAGAAATTTGGAAATTTTCTAAAACATGAAATAAAGACATACCGGAAAGGGACATGAGCAGATCACTATTGATCTTCTCTAGATTGGAGACCATAAAACCTATTCTTCATTTGAGTACCCTCTTCCAGGTCACTAGAGGCAACCTTCTTATCCTCCCTTCCCTTTGCCTGAAGAACCGATAAATCTCTCATTTTATGCCCATCCTTCCTACACCCATAGCACCCATCCATGCTGGCTAGGCACTTACCATAATGGCTCCTCCTACACGTGGAGCAAGTAGAGTTGGTAAATGGAGACCCACTACCCCACTCTTTATCAAACCTAGAGATGTTGGAAGAATCTTGGCCTAAATATCTTGATTTAGTCCTAGGCTTATCTTGTCCCTCAGACTTAGCATTAGAAAAATTTCCTTCATTGGTCCTAGCCATCTTTACCTCCCTATTCATCTTCTTGAGATTTTGCTCCTCAATTTCCTCGGCATGAACCATAAGGCTTGAAATTTTCATATTAGGTATAAGCATAGTCGAACGACACTCACTCTCCACCAATTCCGACACTCCCATCACAAATTTATTCATTCTAGCCTTGAGTTTACCACTAGGGTTAGGGCATACTTAGACAATTGGGTGAACTTGAGGCTATATTCCTTCACACTCATACCTCCTTGGCGAAGGTTGATGAATTCTTGCATCTTCCTATCCCTTTACTCTAGGGGGAAAAACCTATCAAGGAATGCTTCCTTAAACCCTTCCCACTATATTGGGCCCACTCCTAACGGCCTAGTATCTTTCCATTGTTCATAACAAATTTGAGATATATTCCTCAATTGGTAAGCGGTGAGTTCTGCTTTCTCTATCATAGTAAAACCCATGATAGCAAGAACCTTATACACCTCATCTATGAAACATTGAAGGTCTTCCTCCACCTTGGAGCCATTAAACTCCGGAGGGTTCATCCTAAAAAACTCTCTCACCCTCAAAGCACTCGTATTCACATTATTAGCCAAAGCAACTACTTCCCTATTGACTTGGGCCGTCACGGCTTGAGTCAATATTTGAAGAGCCGCCCTTATCTCCACATTAGCCATAGTCCCTGCTTCATTAGGAACTTGAGGAGAAGCTTGGTGTGGAACTTGAATAGGAACCGCTTGCTCCTCATCACCTTCCTCAACTCTCCTAGCATTAGCCCTTGTATTAGCCATACCCTAAAAAACAATGGAACGGATTAGAAGCAGGGCCTACTAAAGCCAAACTCTATGGCATGATTAAGAGAATGAAAAAGTGAGACTTTTATGAACCATCCAATAGCCTCCTATTCATAAATGTGTCGCGACTCACACCCATGAATAAGACTCTACTTAGACATGATTTGAGACATCCTAAAATTTATCCCAAAACAATATGCTCTAATAACAAACTATCACTACCTGAGAGCAACCCTTAGTTGTAAAATGGTGTAGTTGACCCCGAAGGGGTCGCATAGAAGCCCTTAGCACATTCTTAACATAAGATAATGGAAAATACGGGAAAATTTAAAACTTTTACAGTCAAAGTCGTATTTCATAAAGCAAGCAAAAGTCTTACTAAAACCTTTGTCTCAAATCATCTATTTAAAATCATGAATAAAAGTCTTTGAGACGCAACCCATACAAAGTCTAAAAACATAATGAAATGAAATAAGGAAATAAAGGGTTCATCCTAGAAGCTATGAGGGCTCACCAATTATTCAATTTTTCTAAATCCTTCAAACTCTAGCCTCAAAAGCAACTCAGGCCTCCAACCCTACATTTGGTTAGAATGTAGGCATTACGTTAGTAAAAAATGTACTAAGTATGAAAGCTAACACAACATCATAAGAGCATCTCAAATGGTTAGTAAACATAAGACATAAGCATAAGAGACAATAACATAATCACAATATAATCATAATAGTCATAGCATGGTCTCCAATATAAGCATCATATAAAAACAAGTCACATAAGATATATTTAATGAACATAGGAGATATATCATGTTCATGCCTAGTCTTTACGTAGACTTCTATAATGACATACTTTAACCTTAAGTCCTTCATGTTACAAGAGAACTACTTCACAAGCCACCACCAAGTATACACGTGCAATGCAAGGATAGCATCCTATACTACCGTCCAAGCTAAGTACCTCTCTTTGGTAATTCTTGGTCATAGTCCACCTTCACATTCAAGACTTATGTCTTCATGTCATTTTAAGTTTAACCTCTATACATGGTCAACTCTTAAGCTTCTCTATGCCATAAGAGTATCATACTTCCAAGTAACCTCAACACACACTTGTGCAATGCATGAAAGGCATCCCATACTACCCTTCAAACTAAGTATAGCCTTGAAGTCATCTTAGTCCTATTCACCCTACTTTGGCCTCCTTATTAGCTTAGCTCTCATAACTAAGGGAATCTCTCACCTTTAGTCAACTATAACTAGGAAAGGCAACTCTAGTCCAATTCTATCACAAGACTTCTCTTTAGTGACCCTAAGTCATACTTGTGCAATGCATGCATAGCACCCTATAATACTTTACATGCTACGTACGACCTTTAGATCCTCATGCTAACTCTTCTTGGTTTGGAGCCTAGTTCCTCTCAACTTTGGACCACTATGAGATACTCTCTTAGCACATCTTAGTTCATTAGTAACTTGAACCCTATAAGGTGTTATCTTAAGTATGTCTAAGTTGATTACTAGCGTGGATACTATGAGATACTTACTTAAGCATCACTAACTCCATTTTTACTTTGAACATTATGAGTTAGTACATTATGTAAGTCTTAGTTCATTATCCTTTGAACACTATAAGATGCTTCTCAAGCATGTCTTAGTTCATTGGATATATAGATTGCTACTAGGAACCTTAACTCAATTATGTGAAGGATCCCATCTCATGAGACCTAACTTTGGGAAAATCCACACTCTTCTATGTAAGAGTCCCCCCTTTAACTTGGATAGTCCTTACATCAACTAGGTGTGTCTCTCCTTTCTTCTTGGAGTCCGGACCCACCCTATCTTCTATGACATTCCGTCTCATTGTCGATATCCAATTAGAGCCAAGCATACACCCCAAGGTTTACTTGTTAAGCCTTGCTTAACACTCATCTCTCATGGAAGGATGTCCTTGACAACCCTTCCATGCTCAAGTGATTCTATCAATTTCATCTATCAAGCATTCATAAGGTAGGTTAGGTGAGTATAGGCCTTTCACCACAATTCAACCTATTTGACTTTTATTCTCATTTAGACTTTACTCTCAAAGCCTTAACATCAATAGTCAATCACATTAGCTTCACCCTAAAACCCTAATTATTAGGATCACAACCATACTCTCAAGGTTTCTTTCTTTATCTCTTCTTTGTACCTTCAAAGTAATTTGATCACATCTTCCATTACTAGGTGATTCTGGCTTTAATTGATCATAAAGGTTCAATTCTAAATTTACAAGTCAAGATCAACCATATACAAGAGAGTATAGTTCAATTCATGATTATATTATCCTAAATTTGATCAATTACAACACATAACATTGAATTAGGAAGATCACATATGAACCTTCAATTTTGCCTCTAATGGTATAAACCCATAAAGATTACATTCATCAACTCAGACCATGGTTCATCATAGAAATACCATGAATTAATCATAATATCATTAAACAAATACAATTCAATCATAATTATCCACTAGATTGGAGTCACACCTAAGCCTTACCCACAATGTAATCACAACTCTAGCTAGAATTGGATTTTTGAGTTCATAATTAGGGGGAATCTATAGGGGCTCCATGGGTGGAAGAACCCATGGATGAATAAGCTTCACATACCTTCCCAAAAAAAGCTTGAAATTAATGGAAAATCGACCTAGATGTTGCCTCTCTTCTGTTCTCTTCTTCTACTTCTTCTATTCTAGAGAGAGGATTTTTGAAAGAGTAATTTGGGGGTCTTTAGATGAATGACTTAAAGTGATTAGTTTAGAGTCTATTAACTATTTATAGGAGGTAAATTAACTAACTAATCACTCCTCCTAGAACTTAAACTAATTACTAAACTAACTTCTAAACACTAACTTAAAATGTAAAACAGAAAAACTGGCAGCACCTACGACTCCACCATCTACGGACCGTAGAATGATATACTGTTCATGGTTTGGTGTCATGGTTTTGGTCAGAGACTCATATTTTGCAGGCCTGATCCACACCAATGACCTATAGGGCATAGGTTGATCTAAGGGGCGTAATCGTAGGTCAACTTTTTGACAGTTTTGGGGGACTATTTTGGGGTCCTCCTCAAGGACCCCTTGGATGGTCCTTGGGGAGCCATACCTGGACTTTTAACCCCTAAACATGTCATTCTAAGTACGGGAACCATTTATCTTGATTTTAACCCTCATACAACATACTAAAACTCTACTACAAGACCCTACAACACACTAGTTCAAATCACTATTTTAGCCTATAATTCACTAGATCAACTAACTAATATACGGGGTGTTACACAAAGGACTCTTCACGGCTTGTAGCGAGGCTAAGTGAAAGGTAAGATCATTTTTTCTTAGTGGCTTCTATCTTCATTAAGTATGGCCTGAAAATCACTTTTTCTCCTTTTCATTCGCAATCAAACATGTTCACAATCCACCCTATTAATCAACTAAGCATAACTCATTGGATACCCTATTTCTTTTACTCCTTTCACACACTTTATTTCACAACCTTTTCTTTTTTTGAGTCTTTTTCAATCTTCACCTTTATTTATTTATTTATTTATTTACATGGATGGGTTCCATATTTTTCAAAACAGTCCATCAAAATGGGGATTCTTCACACTTTTTTTGGACTTTCCAGCTTTTCACCACACCCCAACTTAGGCATTAGTTGGCTATTCAAACGAACCAAAACATATTGAAGGTTATAGGTGATAGGACAAAGAGGTCAAAGTTGCTCATGTTTCTTCCAAAGAATAGGATAGGCTCAAATGGTGCCATGCAAGTTTCACACTTCTTACAAGGTAGCCATTAATAGGTATATTATCAAATTAGGTTCACTCTTCACAAATTATGCCTGAGATCATTTCAATCTCTCACTTCAATCAATCAATTGGACTAACGAGGCAAGTTATAGGTATCATCAAGCACATAGTTCAAGACAACCTCACCACACATGGCATTCAACACAGTCATCAAACAAGACTCGACAATTTTCAACTAGCGTGCAACAATCATCACAAGAGATCAACTAAATAACAATCTAGTAACAACAAGATGCTAGGAGTTCACATATGACCTATGTAATTCAACATGTCTCATTGTAGCCGCACACTCATATTGTTCAATTGAGAGCACTATTCAGGTCATCGGTATTGGCCACAACTAACACTCATATTATCATGAGAACAACCACATTTACACACATTGAGAGGTTGCAAAAATTTTAAAATTGGTTCAAAACCATTTGCACAATAAAAATAATGGACTAATACGGATCAAAAACAAAGATATATATATATATATATATATATATAAGCACAAGATAATATCCAACATTCACAAGCCAAAACTACCAACACAACAATATCCACAAAAATAGCCCAATAGAGGTAGGTACGAAAATACCTTACCCCACGAAACAAAAATAGCAGTTGTCCTAAAATGCAAAGAAATAAGAAAAAGTCTAAAAAGTAAAAAAAATAAAGTATAAAAAATCATCTTGTCAGGCTAAGCCTAGGTGAATTTTGCATGTCTATAACTCCATCTGTCAAAGCATCAGTACTCGGCTCATCAACATCCTTGGCTTCACTAGAACCCACCATCGATGTCTCTCTATGGGATGCCTGCACAATAATCTCAACCATGGAACCCTTGCCTCAATAAAACCAAGCAATCTGTCTAAATCCATATCTTCACAATTATCTTGCTCGCCCCAAGAGGATTTTTGTGTTCTTTCGACCGCACTAAAAAAATGCATTATTGTTTTCATAATAGTGTTGTAATTTTATTTAATGCTAACGTCGTAAAACACCATCATAATATACTCTCAAAGATCTACCAGATAATCATATACAAAATTATCACGGAAAGCGAGCTCCTCCTTATCAGTCTCCACCTCAGACTCACCATCGGCATCATCAGCCCTAGCAACATCTCCGGTCATATTAGCCGGAGGAACCTTAGCTGGAATATCAGTGATCAGGACCATGGGAATCTCTATTGTACCAACCAAGATCAATAACTCAGTGAACTTTAGCTCGTCCACACTCTCCTCAAACTAGCAACATATGGCATTAGGGCCGTCACAGTGGCAGAATCACCCTGACCCTGCTCGCAAGTCTCAACCCCTACCGTAAAGGCATCTAGAGCCAACTTGTGGCTATTAATCAAATATGGATGCTCTCTTATCTCCGCCCTTATAGGAGTTGAGGCAATAGCAATAACTCATTTTATCAGCCTAGTGACAATTGCCTGTACCACACCAATAGATTGGGCCAAATGGCCCATCTTGTACAACATGGCCTAGGTGATAAGGGGTCGGGAGGCAGCAAAATAGTTGTATATGAAGAAGGAGGGGTTGCAACAGTATTACTACTATAGGCAATAGTGGAAGGAATAGAGGTACCTGTAGGCGCACTAGCTTGAGGGGGCATGATTGCCTTAATCAGCAACATATCAACATCAACCTCCGAAGATGTATCTACCGGTGTAGCCCTTCTCCTGTCGACCTCATCTCTCAAGTACTCATCCTTGATACGTTGGATGTTAGTAGAAGAGGTGGGGGTCACCTCCGTATCTGTCTTCTTATCCATGGGAACAAGGGCCCTCCAACATAGATCAGTTTCTGGAAAGAAAGAGAGGTTTGGCTCTCTTTGTCCTTCATTGCCCTCTCTTGCTCGATGAGCAGCCCTAAATTCAACCGTTGTGGATCCATAATCGACCCTAGACAGGTAGCCTTTGGATGGCGAAGGATGGAATTATACTGGGAGGGCATGATAGTGTTGTTGATGAACCTAAACCATTATCTGACAATAACGTTCAAGTCTTTCTTCTTGATGAGTGCACTTGACTTGATCCACCTAGGAGTAACATCAGATAGGAGGGGTGCCAACCAATTCTTTAGATCATCTAGGGTCTTCTTTTTGACCAAGTCGGGGTGATTATGCATAAAATCATGAGAACACCCAAGAACTGCATTTAAGTCCAAACTATTGCGCTTCATCTTCCAGCCTCGAACTATCACCTCATCAACCGGCTTAAACAAGTTGTTCTTGTTCTTTCCTTTAGGGACTATTTACCCATAAGCAATGTAAAACTCTCGGAACCAAGTAGGGATGTAAGGGCCTCAGGGTTTAGTGAAAATATCAAATTTGTGGAACTTCAAGGTGTTTCATACCTTAGGATATCTATCCACCACACCGTCGGTGGACAACCTCTTCTCTTCCAAAATGGTCCTC
The DNA here is from genome assembly GCA_037074985.1 of Solanum bulbocastanum. NCBI lineage: Eukaryota > Viridiplantae > Streptophyta > Magnoliopsida > Solanales > Solanaceae > Solanum > Solanum bulbocastanum. The sequence goes on along the minus strand of CM073608.1, from coordinate 20,333,767 downwards.
GAACCCTTGACCTTTAACTAATTGAGTGACCAGGGAGGAGGACCCTGAGCTGGTGGCACTTATACCACTGTCTACTCTGGAGCTGCAGCTGAAGTAGGAAGAGGTGTAGGAGGCACCGGGATCCTAGATGAATCATGCTTCACCTTGGAGCATAGCTCCGCTCTCCTAGCCTGTAGGAGTTGATCATTTTCATGCTCAAAAATGGATATTGAAGAACTATCTTTAGACTTATCGTCACTGCTGGAGGGAATGAGATATGTAGAGTAGATACCCTCACTGTAGGAGATCTCCTCCGCAGGTATCGGCTGCACAGGGCCCTTGACCTTTCCCTGTCCTCCTCTTGGAGGAAGTTTATTTGTTGGGACCCGGGAAGCAATAGCTTCCTCATTTATAATTATTTCTCGTGCTTGCTTGTGGGGCGGTTAATTTCTATCAAGGACTTTGGGTTTAGCCATACCTGAAAAACAATGTGGAAAATATTTGATGTAGTTATGAAAAAAAATTCAGTGTAATAGTTGTAGGAAGACTCGCCGAACCCATCGGCGAGTCGCCGAACACCTTTAGTGAGCCAAGTCGGGCTTGCCGAAGGTTCCAGAATGAAATCTACAAAAAGGTAGGTCAGGTCGGCGATGTCCAGGGACATTCAACTGATCGCCAACACCATTCGGTAGACTAGAAGTATCTCGTCGAAAGTTACAGAGAATTTTTAAAAAATAGGGGCACATAAGGGTGATCAGCAGTTACTATCGGTAAATCACCGAGTTAACTCAGTGAGCTCAACGATATCACCAAAATTTACATATCTCAAACTCACAAACTAGAGAATTAAAAGGTGATCCAGGGGACATTAGGCAAATCGTCGAACCAATCGGCGAGCTCGACACAACTCGCCGAATATCCTAACCCGCCCATTTTTTAACCCGAACATCAAACTCAAAATAGCAGCCCATGAAAATAAAATTAAATCCTCATATCATGCAATTCAAATAAGACCCATAAGACCCATATCCCTAGGGCACTCAAACTTCAACCGATTTGGCCAAAATTGGCCAATTGATGTCTTTTACACCTATGAATGATGTCAAACATTCTATCATTGGGAAAAATTTGACAATTAGCATAATTCGGGGTTACTCAGACTTTACTCCGCTAGACCCACAATAATTTCAATAGAACCCAACAATTTTAACAATCAACAACACATGAATTTACTATTTAAGGCCAAATAGTCATGATTTCAACTAAATACGGGCAAACAAGTTGCCACACAATACACAAAACAATACCAAGAACAAATAAAAACTATAAAATGATTATGCATTTGATTACAACCAATTATAAAGTGGGGATCGGAAAACCAACCTTCTATGCCGAATATTATAAAAGCTAGGCAGCAAAGAATCCAAAAATCCTCCCCGAGTCATAATTCCCACACACAAAGGTAAATAAAGTGCAATACAAAAGCAAGTAAGAGTGGTTTTGAATGTTTGGAAGGCGAAAAGTATGAAAATGTAAATATTTTGAATTTTAAAATGGTTAGGCCTTAAAGACCCTTCCGTTCCCGCACCAGTCGGCGAACGTGACTTATCTCGCCGACCCACTCAGTGATCCGCTGAGTGAGACTTTAGCCCTCTGAGTTTTATAGAACCTCTAGCACTCTAGGTGGTTCCAACGACGATCCAAGTTGGGCTCGCAAACCTGTTCGGCAAGTCGCCGACTGGACTTTTGGCTCGCCTAGTTGCCCTTTTCCCAAAATTTTAACTTTTTAACCTGCACATTCAACTCCTGTTATTCAAACAGTAGTAATAAAATCATTAAAGCTTGGGTTTCCTCCCAAGAAGTTCCTTATTTAACGTCATGGCATGACATGGGTATGCGTTCATGGTTCATTTTTAATGTTAGCCAAGGTATCAATTGGGAGAGCCCCTTTTTGCTTAGGGCTCAAATGAGATGAGATTTGACCCATTTGCATTTTCAATTGTTTGATGGACACTAAGTGAGAGGTGATTGTCTAACTAAGCGTGGAGACGTCCTCTCTCATCTCTTTCAAAACTTTGTCCAACCCTTCCACCTTATTGAGAATGCATGAAAGCATGTCTTCCATGTGAAAGTTCTCTAGGTCAGCCCTTTACCCCTTTGGATTTTGACATTCGTGGGGTGAAATGTATCTTTCCTTGTCACCATCCCTTTCCTTCCAATTAGCCCCATGATGACGCCATTCTCTATCACGGTCTCTCATCCATCATCCCTTTCTCTATTCCAACCTAGATTCCTGCCCGACCTTGGATAGCTCGGACAAAAACCTTCTTCTTGATTTGTAGCCCTGGATATTATCTCTTAATCTTAATGTCATCATCCATGTAGGTGGAAAGAACCTTACAAAGAATGCCACAGTACATTCATCCCAAGTGGTAATGGAGTTTCTCAACAGATGAACTAACTAGTTGGTAGCTTCCACCATCAAAGAAAAAGAGAACAACTAGAGGCAGACTGATTCTTGAGAGATGTTCTTGTATGAGAATGCATCACATACGTCTTAAAAATTCCAAATATGCTCATGGGGATCCTCATGAGGTAGCCCTCCATATAATCCTTTCATTTGCAAAAGTGACAACATCGTGCTAGTCACATGGAGGACAACATTCCCATCATTAGGAATTAAGCGTATAACAACAACACCACCTAATTTAATCAGGTAATTGACATCATTTAGATTTCCAATGTCATCTTGGTGGCCAAGTTGGCTACCATTGCTACCATTCACACTCATCTAGTCCTATATTCAAACACAACAAACAACAAACACAAAACAAGGTAAGTCGATTCAATTATAACACAAGAATATCACAACCTAAACTTTAATAGAGAATTATAAATGCCACTCCCTGGCATCGGTTCCATTTTTAATGAATGCTCAACTACCCCTCATCCAATACTAGGCGTAGGAGATCGTAATCTAGTATAAAACCTAATAAAGGGTTGGGGTCAAACCCACAGGAACCGGTACATGTTCGAATTCAGTTATGAAGTTATAAATGTGGTCTAATCGGTTATAGGAATAAAAATTAGCGAAAACATTTACATAAATCAAAAGGGGTGAAACAAATATTAGATAGGGGAATTGGTTTATCAATTAGCAACTAAAAAAATTACAAAAATAGAGGAAACAATAAGTAGAGAGGAATTCTTGGGGATGTGATCGATTATAGTCCAATTTTACTATATGGATAATTAGAATTTACTAACAATTGCAGAATCACACTGGGTAAGCTAGAAAAAAGATGCAATAGCTTTCTCTCGAACAACTATTACACTTCAAGTGAGTTCTCTTGAACCTCGACAAGCTTTACACTATAAACAACCCAAAACCTTAATCTATCTACTCTATTGAGCTAGATAAGTAGAATCGAGTTTAGGATTCACTCTCTCGAGCAGAACCCACATAAACCCAATAACTACAATTATCAATCAAAAACCTTTGTTCTAAAACCTCTTTCTCAAGCAAGCCTAGAACACTAAATTAATTGCATTTGCAACTACAATTCATAGATTAATACATAGCTATCGATTAAACCCACTTCAATTAAGCATTTAAATCAATAAATAACAATACCCATCATCTAATTAAGCAAATAATCACATGATCACACCCCAAGAATTGGGGTTTTATCCACAAATCATAAAAAGGAAGAAACAATTATCAATTATGTTAGCCAAGAAATGGGTAATGGTTCCCAAGTTTGAACAATGCTTCAAATCAAATTAATTCAAAAACCAAAATTAAAAGTCCTCAAAACCAAGTCTCAAGAGCTCTAAGTTATACAATAGAAAACTAGGAAAGGCTTAAAAAACTTAAAGAAAAACTCAAAACTCTCAGAACTCTTCCCAACTCTCTTCCTAAAAACTCCCTTTTCTGTTTTTCAAATTTCAATTTATAGTTTCATAGATTTTTGCCTTCAGGACCATTAGGAGCAGTAAGTCGAGCATCACCGACCAAGTCGGCGACACGCTTGTTGCTCTATTTCATCACTGGTTTGCCTTGAATTTTTATCCTCAGGGTTCTGTGACCTTAGGCAATTAGGATCGAGGCCGCCAATCTGTTCGGCGATCTGCCGACTATCCATTTCCATTGCTAAGTAAGTTCTTCACCAGGTCTGGCACACTTAAACTTTAGGAGTGCTAAAGAGCCACTAGGTGGCTCATTGAGTGGTCTTGGCGATCACCAAGATTGCCTTCCTTGAACTTTTTCAGTGTTTTCATTCCTTTTTACGTACTAATGCCCTTGCCTTTCTGCATTGCCTTCATTGTTTCAAATCAACACTTTAACATCAATTTAGAGCATAAATTAGGTATTGAGGAAACTAAAACTATGAAAACAAAGCTATAAATGAGTTGAAATCTCAGACTGATCAATGCTCTAGTGACATCATGGATTTGATGAATAGGGTGTTTACACAATACCTAGATATGTTCATAATTTTGTTCAATGATGATATATTGATTTATTCAAGAAGCGAGGATGATCACATGAATCATTTGAGGATTGTGTTGCAAATTCTCACGGACCAACAACTCTTTACAAAGTTTGGCAAGTGTGAATTTTGGCTAAGGTATGTAGCATTTTTTGTCCACATCTTTTCTTGTAAGGTTATTAAGGAAGATCCTAAGAAGAGGGATGCGGTCAAGAGTTGGCCTATACCTCTAACTCCTTCAGATATTAGAAGTTTCTTGGGTTTGGCTGGTTATTACAGGAGGTTTGTAGAGGGCTTTTCTTCGATTGCTTCTCCATTGACAACTTTGACTCAAAAGAAGGCCAAGTTCATATGGTTCGAAACATGTGAGAAGAGTTTTCAGGAATTGAAAGATAGACTTACTTCCGCTGCGGTGTTGACTTTACCAGAAGAGACGAATGACTTTGTTGTTTATTGTGATGCCTCAAGAGTTGGGTTAGGATGTGTTCTTATGCAAAATGGGAAGGTCATTTTCTATGCATCAAGGTAAACTTAAGATTCATGAGAAGAACTATCCTACCCATGATCTTGAATTAGCGGCAGCTGTTTTTGCCTTAAAGATTTGGAGGCATTATTTGTATGGTGTTCGTGTAGATATGTTTACCGACCGCAAGAGCCTACAATATGTGTTAAGTCAGAAGGATTTGAATCTACGCCAAAGAAGGTGGCTAGAGTTACTTAAGGATTATTATATGAATGTTCTCTATCACCCTGATAAGGAAAATGTGGTAGCAGATGCTCTTAGCCAATTACCAATGGGTAGAGTGGCCTATATAGTAGAAGATAAGAAAGCATTAGTAGGAGATGTACATAGATTTGCCCGATTGGGTGTTCGATTAATGGATATTACCAAGGGTGGTGTTATGGTCAATAATGGTTCAGAATCATCTATTTTGATGGATGTGAAAGCTAAGTAGTGTCTTGATCCAACCTTAATATAATTGAAGGAAGTGGTACTTAGAAAGTCCATTGAGGGTCTCTCCCAAGATGGAGATAGTGTACTTATATATCAAGGTCGTTTGTGTATTTCTATTTTTGATGATTTTAGGGAACAAATCTTGTCAGAAGCCCATAGCTTGCAGTATTCCATTCACCCGGGAGCAACCAAGATGTACAATGAATAGTGGTAGATCTATTGGTGGAATGGGATGAAGAAGGATATTGCGGAATTTGTGGCTAAGTGTCCGAATTGCCAATAAGTGAAAGTTGAGCATAAAAAATAAGGAGGTTTATCCCAAGATATTAGTATTCCAATTTGGAAGTGGGAAGCTTTGAATATGGACTTCATAGTTTGTTTGCCTCGTACCCAGCGATAATATGATTTACATTGGGATATAGTAGACCGAATGACCAAATCGGCCAATTTCATTCCTATAAAGTTTTGTTATTCGGCGAAAGACTATGCTAAGTTGTATTTGAGGGAAACGGTAAGGATGAATGGAGTGCCCTTGTCTATTATCTCTGATAGAGGTACTCAATTTACTTCTTAGTTTTGGAAGTTTTTCCAAAATGGTCTTCGCACTAAAGTCAAGCTTAGCACGAATTTTCATCCGCAAACTGATGGGAAAGCAGAGAGTACTATCCAAACTTTGGAAGATATGTTGAGAGAGTGTTTTATCTATTTCAAGAGAAATTGGGATAATAACTTGCCACTGATTGAGTTTACTTACAATAATAGGTATCACTCTAGTATTGGTATGGTTCCATTTGAGGTTGTCTATGGTAGGATTTTTAGATCTCCTATTGGTTGGTTTGAGGTGGGTGAAGTTTCCTTGATAGGACTTGAGTTAGTTCATGAGGCTATGGAAAATGTCCGACTTGTTAGAAAAATCTTGGGAATAGCCAAAAGTCGACAAAAGTCCTATGCCTATGTTAGAAGAAGAGATTTTGAATTTGATGTTCATGATTGGGTTTACTTGAAAATCTTACCAATGAAGGGATTAATGAGGTGTGATAAGAAAGGGAAACTTAGTCCCTTCTATGTAAGCCCATATCATTTTTTGAGACGTGTTGGTAAGGTTCCTTATGAGTAATAGTTTCCAAATATTTTGGCATCGATGCATCCAGTTTTCCATATCTCTATGTTGAAAAAGTGTGTTGTAGATTCGACATCTATAGTTCCCGTAGAAGCTTTAGGAGTTGATGACAGTTTTTCTTATAAGCTTCTTATTCATAAATATGGTGCGCTACGCACTCATGAATATGACTCTACTCGACGTGGCTTACGAGACTTCCTAGGACATTTATAAACATTGTGCGATGAATACCACATTTTTCACAACCCAAGGTACCCCCTAGACATGACATGGAGAATAGGACCCCGAGAGGCCCTACACAAGCCACTTAGCATATATCATACATGATAATAGAGTTTAAGAGTTTATAAGACAATTTATATCATAAAGAGTTTGTCAAAAACGAAGCGGAAATATAAAAAATATCAAAACCATCTATTACATCAAGAGTGATTGGGACATAACCTATGCATCACATATAATAACTAAAAAGTAAAGATGATAAGAAATAATTTGTTCGGTCCTCGGAGTATAAGGTCTCACCATTTCACAAAACTACTATGGTGATACCTAGCCACGAGGATGTAAAATCAAAATGTCAAAACCTACATTTTGAAAGAATGTACGCAAGAGTATGTGTTAGTACAAATAATGTACCAAGTATGATAGCAATGCATAAAAAATAAGAAATCATGCTAAAAATAGACTTTACATGACATGCAATGACTAAGCTAAATCATGAGAAAAAGGGTTAGAAAACATAAATCATAAGACATGGTAATTGCAAGCTAACATCTTTAAAAGATTCGTGAGATACTTCTACAAGTAACCTTAGTTTATTATTATGAGAGATTTAGCTTTAACCGACATAGAGACCATGTGATCTATAACATGGAATCCGGTGTCTACCCCACACCAAAAATGGGTGTCCTACTTGACAAGGTAAGACCAAAAACTTCTAGTTTATGTGGATCTATTAGCTAATGTCTATCTAAGACAATCATCCTATGGGGATGCATAGGTATGGGATAAGAAAATTTCTACTAGAATCTCGGCCTCTAGCCATGGGAGAGCTTCCATCTCAATATCCTCTTGGTGCTAAGCGTAAATCCCACATAATAGTCATTATATTAACTTGTCTTATCATTCAGAGGCATGGGTATTCTCTATTTTCCTTATCATCTATGGAAGGCACATCAACTAGCCAATTCAAGCTAGTTCTCATTAGAATAGCTCCTAAATCTTGATTCAATGTTTAGTTGAGAAAACCTTTTAACTATAATAATCCTTATGTGAGAAAAACCTTTCACATTCATGTATTGAGTAGTATATGAGAAATCATTTCTCAACAACAACAATAACAACATTTATGCTTTACTCTAAATGCAAATCCTAAATCATTTCATCATTTTGATAAAAGAACATGCATATATTCGTAAAACCATCTTTCGTAGTTCTAAACCCACATTATATCATCATAACTTAGAAAATATGGGTTATACATGGGTTCATGGAGAATTCAACTTAAATTGTGTAATTTCTTCAATACATGCATAATAAGACATAAAACAATCAATTGGATCAACATTGAAAGGAACCATGACAATTGAATAAGACCCTAATTTGATTGGGTAATATAGCTTTACAAATATTGGAGAATTAGGAACCGTACGGAGGATAGGGATCCATAGGTGAATACTATCATACCTTGGTGCCAAAAGCTTGCAATTAATGGTGAGTTTGGAGACTTGATCTTGAAACCGTAGATTTCTTCTTCTTCTTAGAGAGAGAAATATTTGAGAGGATAAAGTTGATCAACTTTTGAATTAGAAGAATGAATTGTACTGGGTGATTTTAGGGGTAAAAATCATTATATATGGCTTCGGGTAGAAGGTAAAACGATGCAGTATTAAGTTAAAGAAATTGGGAAAAGACTAGAACGGCCCTGAATTAAAACAACCAAATTGAATATCTAGAAGGACTTTACGATCCATCTAGGGAACCACGGCCTGTTAAGTAGGTCTTAATGATGCTTTGCCCAACAGGGCTTCACTATTTCAGGCATAAGTTTAACTATAAGCTAGGAATTACGAAACCTTGGCAGGGTTGGAAAGAGGACTTAGAGATCTTTAATTAGATAGGTCATGGGACACATAATTCATTTTGTGCTAAAAGATATGATTTTTTGAAGTTGATCTCAAACTCTAAGTCTGACAAGTATCCTTCATGGATGACTTTCCTATCCGTGGGATGCTTCATAGACCATTTAGACGTCCATTGCCCTTAACAATGATTAGGGGAGAAAGTCCTTCTAATTAGGCCATTCGATGACCCATTTGATGGTCAATAAACATCACCACAGGCCATCTATGCATCCGTATGAGTGACAGCTGCACGTTGCAGGTTTTGGGAACTTACCATGAGCCCCTTAATGGATTGTGGTCCCTTACACAACCCATCTAGGGCTCTGTGGAGGGTTCCATGTTTCACTTTTGGGTTCTTGACTTTCACGACCCAGCAGTACCCCCAAGATGTAACATGGCGTACAGAACCCTGAAGGACTCCATACAAGACACTTAGCTCTCATAACATAAGAAATAAAACAATAAGAGTAAAACAACATTCCAAGTCCAAAACATTTTATAAACAGAAAGCGAAAGTCTAAAAAACACTAGTCTCATCATAGCCATCTAATATATTAGGAAGGAATTGGGCCTGGCCCATACATCATGTCCAAAAGTAAAATACAAGAAAGAAACTATAATAAGGAAAGTACATCCTCGAAGCATGAGGACTCACCAAAACCTCAGAAAATCTCAAAAGCAACCTCTAGCCATGAAACTAAGTACTATGATTGCAAGATCCTACATTTGGGGAAATGTACACAAGAGTATGCGTTAGTACAAAACAATGTACCAAGTATGATAGCCATGCATAAAACATTTAAATCATCTTAAAAGGTACATTTCATTTTAGGACATGCAATGGACCAAGCTAAACATGATATAAAAGAGTTATAAAACATAAGCCATAAAATATGGTCAATGCAAGCTAACTTTATCTTTAAAACCTTTGAACTCATATGCGATACTTCTTGAAGTAACCTTAGTTCATTATTACTTGTGGGGAATTAGCCTCAACTGACATTGAGACCATGTGAGCTATAATATGATCCTCCAGTGTCTCCCACACCGAAATGGGTCGTCCTACTTGCCAAGGTAGAACAATGAACTTCTAGCTAAAGTGTATCCACTAGCTAATCAACCTATGGGGTAACACAGTTAAGGGATAAGGAAATTTCTACTAGAAACCTGACCTCTACTAACAAGGGAGCTTCCATCTCATGAGATTGCTTCTAGATACTCGGCCTTTACTAACGGGAGAGCTTCCATCTCATCATCAATATCTACTCGGTGCTAAGCATAAATGTTAAAGAACAGTCATTTATTACTTGACTTCAATTATCATGGAAAGCTACCTTTGGACAACCAAACCGAGCTAGTTTTTTTGGATAGCTCTTACTCTTTGATTCAATTAGGTGAGAAAGCCTTACAACATAAGAATCCTTTCTATGTAAGAGAACCTTTCACATCTTCCTCTTATGTGTACATGAAAAAATCCTTTCAATAACACATCATGATCATTGATACTTTACACTCAAAGCACCCTTAAAGCATTTGCATATATTTCATAAGAAAATGCATAAGTTCATAATTTACCTCTTGAGGTTCAAAACCCACTTTCCATCATCAATACTTAGAAAACATAGGTTAAATATGAGTTTCATCATAAATACATTTAAAGCTTGCAATACATGCTCAATTTCATAAAACTCTTTCTTGAAGATCAAAATCCCATATCATATGATTCATAACCTTAAAACATGGGGATTACATGGGGTCATAGGAAAATCATCATAAAATCAACATATTTGATCAGTTCATGAATAGGAGATCATAATTCAATCATTTACTCAATTGGGGAATTCTACCATTTAAATAGAGGAATTTAGGAAATCTATGAATGGAAAGAATCCATGGATGAAAACTATCATACCTTGAATCCAAAAACTAGCCATCACTTGAGAAATTGAGACTTTATCTGGAAACACTAGGATGAATCTTCTTCTTCTTCTTCTTCTTTTTCTTCTTCTTCTTCTTCTTATTCTTCTTCTTCTTCTTCTTCTTCTTCAAGTTTCTATAAATATTTGGAGAGGAGATTTTTTTTCTTTTGGGAATTTAGAAGAATGAAGTGAATGGGTTACTTTGGGAGTTGATAAAGGTTATATAGTGGTCTTAGTGAAGGGTAAAACGATGTAGTATAGGAACTAATTAATTAGGAAAAGACCCAACTGCCCCTAACAATAACTCTCTGCTGTCATCGACCTACCAACCAAGAACCCCAGTCAACAGAGCGTGGTCTTACCTACGATCCATCCCGATAGACCGTCATTGGTGGTTAGAAACCAGGAACTTAGGGCTTTGAACCACAGACCCACTACCACGGACCGTTGTCTGACCAACGGTCCGTTGGTTAGGCCATGGTTCTTGGACCTTAGACCACTGCGAGGCAGCCTAACCACAGGCCATACCTATGGTCCGTGGTCCCTTGCACGGGCCATGGGTTGCACCTGTAATTTCTAGGAATTGGTTTAATTTCTCATGCTCTGCCTTCACTTGTTGGTAATTTGGGCACTTAGTCTCAAGCCCCGCAATATCCTTGTTCAACCCATTCCACCAATAGACCTCCCGTAAATCACGGTACATCTTGGTAGCTCCCTGTGAATGAAATACCCCGAACTATGTGCTTCTGTCAAAATTTATTCCCTCAAGTCATCCATATATGGAACACAGAACCGACCTTGTTATCTAAGTCCACCATCTCCCCCTTGGGAGAAAGCCTCAACTGATTTCTTAAGCATTGCCTCTTTCAATTTTACCAAAATTGGATCAAGACCTTTCTTGGCTTTCATATCTGCCACAAAAGATGATTCGGACCCATTGTGAACCATAACACCACCTTTTATGGAGTCCACTAGTTGAACACCTAGTCGAGCCAATCAATGAACATCTAGAACTAACTCTTTCTTTTCTTCTTCAATATGAGCAACACTACCCATGAATAACTGACTAAGAGCGTCCTCTACCATATTAGCTTTATTGGGGTGATAAATAACACTCATGTAATAATCCTTTAATAATTCAAGCCACCTTCTTTGGTGAAGATTCAAATACATTTGCTTAAACACATATTGCAAAATCTTGTGGTCAGTAAACACATCTAGATGTACTCCTGTTATGACCCGAGGGTACCTCTTAGATGTAATAAGGCGTATAAGAGTCCGAGTTTCCTCATACAAGACACTTAGCATATCATAACATAAAGTAATATAAATGAGCGGGAATTTAAAGCATTTCAATACAATCAAAGTCTTTTATAAAACGAGTGGAAGTCTAACAACAATGTTTCAAAACATCTAACATAAGAGATAAAATCATGTGACGCAACCCATTTAATAGTCCAACATGAAAGAATGACATAAAAGAGATAAACGGTGATCCAATCCTCAGATACAATCAGGTCTCACCAAAGCTTCACATCCTTGATAAACTAAGAACCTAGCCACAAGTGTGTGAATCGGGAGCACCGAACCCTACATTTGATAAGAATGTAGGAAAGATTATGCTTTAGTACAATGAAGTACTAAATATGATGGCTAGTATAAACAACATAACATAAGACATAAGTAATAAGCATAATCAAACATAATAAGCATCATAATGAAAGAGGAATACTTCCTTAGGTGTCCTCACTTAACATTAGCCAATACATAGGTAATCCGCCTGTTGTCAATCTTACATCATGGAAGGCATATCTAGCTACACTCCAAGAAAATAAACTTCATAACATTATCACATTAGTCATACTTACATTTAAAGACATTGGGATTTGCCTCATTGCCTAACTTACAAAGGCTATTGGGTATTCGCCTCTTGCCTTACTTACTTTTAGATTATGAGTACTCGCCTCAACAATCTCATCATATGACACGGGTACTCGCCTCCACATCATTTCATAAGGAGAATGGGTATTCGCCTTCATGTCCATTCATCATACTAAGAATGTGGGGACTCACCTCTTGTTCAATTCTAAGGAGTATGAGAATCACCTCATATCCTTACATATGGAGGTCAAGGGTAATAACCTCTAGCCTCATCAATTACATAAGCTTTTAGTCTTGATTCATTTTAAGTGAGCAATCCTTTCAATTTAGAATCATTTATGTGAGTAAACCTTTCACATTCACTCAATCATGCTTAGCAATTCATTAACGGAAGTATCTCTTCCACACCATATCATTAACAATCAACAATTCATAGTCTGGAATTTACTCTCAAGTACTACATCTCCTGATCTTCATCTATGCTTTACTCTCGAGCAATTCTAATCATACTTCATCGATCCTATAAGGAGATATCTAACCCATGAAGTTTCCCTTCATGGCATCAACCCAAATCATATAAATTCTACCCTAGGTTCATAGGATAGGAACGAGTACATGTAATTTCGTGCTAAATACATGTAATTCTATCAATTCAATCATAAACAATCATAATTCACTAAATTTGATCAACATTCATCATAACAAACCATAAGTAGAATTGGGGATATTCTTCTTCAAATTATGGAATTCTAAGGGACTCATGGGTGGAAGGATCCCATGGCTAAAAAGCCATCATACCTTGATTACAATGCTCTCAAAATCTTGAAGATTGGGAGATTTGATCTTGACCTAGCTTTAATCTCCTTTTTCTTCTTCCACCTTCTAGAGAGAGAATATTTGAGAGAGGATTTGGGTTTTCTTTTTTGAATTGAGAGAATGACTTAATTGAGTGAATTTAGGGGTCTAAAATACATATATAGGTGGTCTAGGTTTAGGCAAAATGACACCACATTGATTTAACTAAAACTAGAAAAGACCCATATGCCTCCAAAATAACCATCCAGTCCTGACCCACGAGACCAAGACTGACGAACAGTGGATGGACATACAGTCCATCCTGGCAATAGTTATTTGTGGGTAGAGACTTATAGCCTATCAACCATTGTTGGGACCACGGGGCGTACACCTACCTACGGTCTATAGGTCCCTTCGTGGTCACTACATGGATAAATTCTGGACTTGCCTACCCACGGCCCAACCTATAGTTCGTAGGTCAACCCACGGACCATGGTTGGCCCTTGTGGATGGCACCTGTAAGTCCCAATTCTGGAATTTTGCCTCTTTTCAAATTCGGGATGTTACAACTCCAAATAAATAGTGTCTCTAAATTTTTAAAGAAAAAACGACCGCTGCTAATTCAAGGTTGTGAGTAGGATAATTATTCTAATGGATTTTAAGTTTCCTTGAGGCATAGGCAATAACATTCTCATTTCGCATAAACACACACCCTAGCCCAATTCTCGAGGCATCACAATGAACAACAAAGCCATCCATCCTTCCCGGTAAGTCAACACCAAGGCTGCAGTAAGTCTATCTTCAACTCTTGGAAACTCTTCTCACACACTTCGTACCATATAAACATAGCTTTTTCTGAGTCAAAGTTGTCAAAAGAGAGGTAATTGAATAGAATCCCTCAATGAACCTTCTATATTAACTGGCCAAGCCCAAGAAACATCTAATATCTGAGGGGGTTAGAGATCTAGGCCAACTATTGACCGCATCTGTCTTCTTAGGATCTACCTCAATACCCTTGAAACAATGTGACCAAGGAAAGATATAGACTTTAACAAAAATTCACATTTGCTAAACTTTGCAAAAAGATTTTGGTCCTTCAAAATTTGCAACACGATCCTCAAATGATCAATATTTTCATTCTTACTTCTTGAATAGATCAAAATATCATCGATGAACACAATCACAAACATCTAAAGGTATTGTCTAAACACCCTATAAATCAAATCCATAAATGCCCCTGGAGCATTAGTCAATAAAAATGACATTAACAAAAAATCATAATGACCATATCGAGTTTGAGAAGCCGTCATTGGGATATCATCATCTTTCACCCTCGATTGGTAAAACCCGATCAGACATCAATCTTAGAGAAATAACTTTCTATTTGAAGTTGGTCAAATAAATCATCTATACTTGGGAGAGGATACTTATTCATAATGGTCACTTTGTTCAACTGATGATAATCAATACACATACGAAGAGAACCATCCTTCTTCCTCACAAACAAAACTCGAGCATCCCATGGAGAGATACTCGGTCGGATGAAACCCTTATCTAACAATTCCTTCAATTGTTCTTTCAACTCCTTAAGTTATGCCGGAGCCATACAATAAAGAGGAATAAAAATAGGTTGCTTATTTAGGAGAAGGTCAATACCGAAGTCTAATTCCTGCTCGAGAGGAATACCTGGTAAATCATCTAGGAACACTACCAGAAATTCATTTACAACTTGGACCGACTCGAGAGAAGGGTTTTATTAATCTACATCCGTCGCCCTTACTAAATGGTAAATGCAACACTTAGAAATCATCTTTCTTGCTTTAAGATGAGAGACAAATTGACCCTTAGGCATAGAATTTCCCCCCTTCTAATTTAGGATAAGATCATTTGGGAACTGAAACTTGACTACACGAGTTCTACAATCAATAGAAGCATAACATGAGTGCAACCAATCCATACCCAAGAGAACATAAAAATCTAGCATGTCAAGCTCTACCAAGTAAACAAGAGTAACTCAATAGGACAAGGAAACATGACACTTTCTTTAGACCCTCATTAATAAATCCTTGAATATCTTCCTCAACTTTAGAACCATGAAAATCTGGAGGATTCATCCTTGTGAAGTCCCTCACTCTTGAAGTTGTCATACCCACATTTGGGTTCACGGGAACCACTACCTCCCTATTGGCTTGGGCCGTCAAGGCTTGAGCCAACACTTGAATTTAGCCCTAAACTCCGTATTAGACACTTTCTCCACCAAAGGATCGATCAAAACTTGATGAGCTTGGGGAGGAGCTTCTTATTCCACACTCCCTCTCATTCCTTCTAGAATAAACCCTTCGAGTCGCCTTATCCTGAAGAACATAGGATATGGATTAGGAGAGAGACCTTATAGATTTAAACACTATTGCATGACTTAAGAGTAATGAAAGAAGTGGAGATTCCTAATTATCTATACGCTCTCATTCATAAATGTAGTGCGCTTTACACTTATGAACAAGCCTCTACTAGATGTGGCTTATGAGACATCCTATGACCATTCTAAATCTTGTGCTCTAATTACCAAGTTTGTCATGACCCAGGGGTAGCCTCTAGATGTAACATGGCGTATAGAACCCCAAAGGACTCCATACAAGTCACATAGCTCACATAGCATAAGAAATAGAATAATAAGAGTAAAATAATAGTCCATGTCCAAAATATTTTATAAACAAAAAGCGAAAGTCTAAAACACTTGCCTCATGATAGCCATCTAACACAATAAAATGGAATTGGGCCTAGCCCACACATCATGTATAAAAGTGAAATAAAAGAAAGAAACTACAACAATGAAAGAAACTCACCAAAAGCTTGGAATATCTCAAAGTAATCTCTAGCCACGAAACTGAGTACCATGACTGCCAGACCCTACATTTGGGCAAATGTAGGCAATAGTATGCATTAGTACAAAACAATGTACCTATTATAATAGCCAAGCATAAAATATTTAAATCATGATAAAAGGGACATTTCATTTCATGACATGCAATTGACCAAGCTAAACATGATATAAAAGTGTTATTAAACATAAGTCATAAAATCATGGTCAATTCAAGCTAACTTTATCTTTAAGACCTTTGAACTCATATGCGATACTTATTTAAGCAATGTTAATTAATTATTACTTGTGGGGAATTAGCCTTAACCAACATAGAGACCATGTGACCTATAACATGATCCCTGGTGTCTCCTACACCAAAAAGACCCGTCCTACTTGCCAAGGTAGAACTATGAACTACTAGCTGAAGTGGATCCATTAGCTAATCAACCTATGAGGGCCCATAGTTAAAGGAGAAGGATTTTTTTTACTAGAAATCCAATGTCTATTAACGGGGGAGCATCCATCTCATGAGATTACTTCTAGAAACCCGACCTCTACTAAAAGGAGAGCTTCTATCTCATCATCAATATCCACTTTGGGCTAAGAATATATCCAACGGAATAGTCATTTATTACTTGACTTCATTAATAATGTAAAGGTGCCCTTGGACAACCAAATCAAGCTAGTTCATTCGGATATCTTTTACTCTTTGATTCAATTAGCTGAGAAAGCCTTTCAACCTAAGAATCCTTTCTATGTGAGAAATTATTTTACATCTTGCTCTTATGTGTACATGAGAAAATCCTTTCAATAACAAATCATGATCATTGGTACTTTACTCACAAAGCACCCTTAAAACATTTGCATAGATTTCATAAAAAATTCATAAGTCCTTAATTTACCTCTTGAGGTTCAAAACCCACTTTCAATCATCAATACATAGAAAACATTGGTTAGATATGGATTTCATCATAAGTACATATGAAGCTTGCAGTTCATGCACAATTTCATTAAACTCTTCCTTGAAGATCAAAATCCCACATCATATGATTCATAACTTGAAAACATGGGGATTACATGGCTTTATGGGGAAATCATCATATTTCATCAATTAATGCATAAGAGATGATAATTCAATCATTTAAATCAATAATGAAAAGGACCCATGATAATTGACGAAAACCCTAACTCAATTGGGGAATTCTACCATTTGAAATAAAGAAATTTTAGAACTCCATGGATGAAAACTATCATACCTTGAATCATAAAGCTATCCTTCAATGGAGAAATTGAGACCTTGTCTTGAAACCCTAAGATGAATCTTCTTCTTCTTCTTCAAGTTTCTAAAGAGAGAAATATTTGGAGAGGATATTTGGTTTTTATTTTGGGAATTTGGAAGACTGAAGTGAACGGGTTAATTTGGGGATTGAAAAAGCTTATATAGGGGTCTTAGTGAAGGTAAAATGATGTAGTATAGGAACTAATTAATTCGTAAAAGACCCAACTTCCCCCAATAATAATTATCTGCTATCGCCGACCCACCAAGCACATACCCCAGTCGATGAACCTTGGTTTGACCTATGGTCCATCCTAGTGGACCATTATTGGTGGTCAGAATCTAGGTTCTTGGGGCTTCGAACCAAAGGTCCCCAACCACAGACCATGGTCTGAACAACAATCTGTTGGCTAGGCCATGGTTCTTGTCACTTAGACAACTGCTAGGTAGCCCAACCTCAGACCACACCTTTGGTTCGTCGTCCCTTCCATGGACCACACCTTTGGTACGTGGTTGCACCTGCAATTTATGGGAGTTGGTTTCATTTCCCTTTTTTTGGATCTGGGGTGTTATATTAACTTTCCTACATAACTTCTTTCTAGCCTTTCTCTAATATGGGGTGTTACTAAAGACAAGGAATAACTAAGGATCTATACAAAATAGCTAACTTGGGGGTTCACCTTTTTGAGTCTCTAGATGAACAAGTTATCATGCAAAATGCTATTAAATCTTTATTTGTTGTTGAAGTGAAAGATAAGAAATATAAGGACCCTATGATGAGTCCACAAATTGGACTCATTTAGGGCTTTATTTTGATAGAAATAATGTCCTCAAATGCTTATTTAGTCTAAATATCTGATGAAAACACTTAAGTTTCAGGTATTTGAAGTTTTAGTGGAAGCAAAGACACTTAGGTGCAAAAAGGAACAAAAGGGCTGAAAAGAATGAAGAACTAACTCGAATCAACTAGTTGCAGGTGGTGTGCTATGTTAACCCTATGTGGTCATAGAAAAAACCCTTGATGGCATGGTTGAAGCCAACAAGGAGACAAAGAAAGAAAAAGAGTGGAATACACCGGTTAATAACTTGGACACTTTCTCCAATAGAGTTTTTGCATTAGAAGCGGAAGCCATGGAAAGGGAGAAGTATGCCATCCTCCAAAAGTGCTGATATAGGAAGAAACATAGAAGTGTACGAGATGATGAGCTTCTTCCCCTCATTCAACAAAAGATTACTGAATAAAAAAAAGAAGTTGAATGAGATGAAAGATAACATGGAAATGCTAAATGAGGTGTCCACCTCAAACTCCATGACTATCCAGCTACAGGATGCTCAAATCTCACAATTGATGGAGGTCACTTTTAATCGTTCGCCGAGGACTTGCCCAACAACACCATGGGCGACTCTTAATATTAGTAATAGAGGGATGATTTTTGTTGTGCCACGACGTTAAATGAGGTACTGCTTGGGAGGCAACCCAAACCATTATTGATTTTATTCCTTGGTCAAATAATGGTGTGATGCTTGTGCCGATTGAAGTTAAGGAAATGTTTGAAAAAGTGTATGAAAGCGAGCAAATGATCCAATTGGCATGCCGCCGGCTTGTTCAATGACCTCGATATTTTTTGCGATCTTACTCAAGACACTATCAGCTTGGATCCTGTAAAACTTAGCGGTTGGTAAGTAATTAGAGGTGTGTCGCCGACCATGTCTACAATCTCAATGTAGACCGCCGTTAGGATTCTCACATGAGATTAAAATCCTATTTCACTTAGGCGAAGTTTGTAATCACTTGGTTCTTCGCCAAGTGACTGGGTGAGCCTGGCTCAACTCGTCGAATAGGTGGTAATTGAACGGTTTTTGCAAGCCATAGGTTTAAAAGTACTACTTCATTCATTTCCTCTCACTTTTTCATCATATCAAACTCACGCCTGCACTTTAGCTTTATATTTCTTCATATTTTAAAGTATTTTAAGTATCAAATTGTGCGTGGATTTAGATCGCATTATTGCCTAGCACGTCAATACAATCTAATTCAGCACAAAAGAAGTGGCTAGACCAAAAGTTGCAAGGAGAAATGAACCACCCCAGAATGTATAAATATGTTAAAGAATATGAAAAGAAAGCAGAGCTAGCCAGACAAAGGAAATATACCAAGGAAGCTAGGGCTAGAGGGAGGATTCATATTGATCCCACCATTCATCCATGGAGATGCGGATTCTACACAGTCATAAATTACTTTTTGCTAGATCATGTCGTGGACAGAATGGGTGAGTCTTATACCCACTTGATTTCAACATCACTTTAGGTATAATTTCTTATTTCATGATGTGTCGCTAAAAACCCCAATTATTGGGTGTGATTTAGCGAATATGGGTTAAGATTGTTGTTGGGTCTTACTTGCTGATAGATTAGATGTAGTTTAATGGTAATTTTGTCTAGTAGTTGTGGTTGAATTTAAAAAATTTGTAGTTGCAAATACAAGTTTATTTATGTGTTTTCTGTTTGCTCGAGAGAGAGGTCGCAAAACTAAGACTACTAGATTGATGGTCTAAGGAGTGGGTCGACATGAGGTTCAACACAAGAGAGTGAGCTCAAGTCCCATATCCTAACACTCAACTATAGAGAGTAAGTGGGGTAAGGCGTACACTGGTCTTCAAGCGGCAAGAGGGTGTCCGAGAGGAACACATTTGAAAGTGTTAAGCTTCTCGAGAGAGAATTTATTCCCACGTATAGCTTAGCCTAGTCACTATTACTCTATAAATTTTCTATCTAAAGTGTGTACCCAGTAATTTAGATTAACCCGTATTCCGATCACTTCCCAAGAATCCCCTTTGACTCATAGATTTCTTTGTTATTTCTACTGTTTTTGCTATACTTGTGACAAAACCCTATTGTTAATTGATACTTTTGTGTCCTCCTTTAATTTACAATGTTTTTAATCATTATTGTCTTTAGCAACGACTTGTTAGAAATGATTTTATTTTTCTATTTATTCTCGAAACCACTCCCTAGGGACTCGACCACAACCCTTGGTTGTGTTATTATACTATTGCACGATCTTAGGCACTTGCATCAGAAGTTGTGTCGTTGATTATGCAAACATCAAAATGGCGCCACTGTCTGGCAGTAGTCTTACGTGAAGATGTAGTTAATTAAAGATTTTATTCTTTTTAGTTATAGCTTTCACTAATTTAATTTTTAGTTTTGTTTTGTGTTTTTGTGTATTTCCAAAGAGGAATGAAAAATGGAAAACCATTATGGACTTCACACGGATCATCCCCTCTTGAAACTCCTGAACCTCAGGGACAACCACCTAACCTTTAAGCAAGTATGGGATGAGACTCTTGAGGAAATGTGGTTAAAAATTCAAACAGTGTTAAGTCCTTGTCTGTCTTATGGGATGACTGACAAAGCGTTACTCTAATGTTTCTATAGAAGTTTGGGACTTGATAATAGAAGTAACGCGAATCAACTGGTCGCAGGTGGTGTGCTGTGTCAACCCTATGAGGTTATAGAAAAAACGCTTGATGGCATGGTTGAAGTCAACAAGGAGACAAAGAAAGAAAAAGAGTGGAATACACTGGTTACTAAGTTGGACACTTTGTCCAACTGAGTTTTGGCATTGGATGTGCAAGCCATGGAAAGGGAGAAACATGTCATCCTCCAAGAGTGCTGAAATAGGAAAAAATATGGAAGTGCACAAGATGATGAGGTCCTTGCCCTCATTCAACAAAAGATTGCCGAACAAAACAAGTGGTTGAATGCAATGAAATATAACATAGCAATGCTAAATGATGTGTCCACCTCAAATTCCATGACTTTCCAGCTACAGAATGCTCAAATGTCACATTTGATGTAGGACACTCTCCACCAATCGCTAAGGACTTGCCCATTTACACCATGGGCGACTCTGAATATTAGGAATAGAGGGCTGACTTGCATCGTGCCACGACCTTAACTGAGGCGCTACTTGGGAGGCAACCCAAACCCTTTTTAATTGCTTTTATTCCTTGCTGAAATAATGGTGTGACGTTTGTGCAGATTGAAGTTAAGGAAATGTTTGAAAAAGTGTATGAAGGTGAGCAAATGATCCAATTAGCATGCCGCCAACTTGTTCAGCGACCTTGATCTTTTCCGCTATCTGACACAAGACACTATCAGCTTGGATCCTGTAAAACACGATGGTCGGTAGGTAATGCGAGGTATGACGCTGACTCTGTCGGGGATCTCGATGTAGACAGCCGTTAGGATTCTTAGATGAGATGCAAATCCTGTTTCATTTAGGTGAAGTTAGTAATCACCTGGCGCCTCCCCGAGTGATTTGGCGAGCCTGACCCATGTCGTTAAATTGGTGGTAACTAAATGGTTTTTGCAAGCCACAAGTTTAAAAGTACTACTTCATTCATTTCCTCTCACTTTTTCATCATATCAAACTCACACCTACATTTTAGCTTTAGATTTCTCGATATTTTAAAGTATTTTAACTATTGAATGACATGCGGATTTTGATTGCAATGTTGCCTAGCACGTCAATACAATCTAATTCAACACAAAAGAAATGGCTAGACTGAAAGTAGCAGGGAGAAATGAACCACCCCAGAACATAAGAATATGTTAGTTTAAAGAAGATGAAAAGAAAGCAGAGCTAGACAGACAAAGGAAATATACCAAGTAAGCTAGGGACAGAAGGAGGATTCTAATTGGTCCCACCATTCCTCGATAGAGACGTAGATTTTACACACCCATAGATTTCTTTTTGGCGGCTCATGATGTGGACAGAATGGTTGAGTCTTATTCCCACTTGATTTCAACATCATTTTAGGTATAATCTTTTATTTCATGATGTGTTTCTAAAAACACCAATTCTTGGGGCGTGATTTAACGAATATGGGTTAAGATTGTGGTTGGGTCTTTCTTGCTAATAGATTAAATGTAGTTTAATGGTGATTTTGTCTAGTAGTTGCGGTTGAATTTAACAAATTTATAGTTGCAAATACAATTTTATTTATGTGTTTTCCGCTTGCTCGAGAGAGAGGTCACGAAACCAAGATTGCTAGATTGATGGCCTAAGGAGTGGGTCGACATGACGTTCAGCTCGAGAGAGTGAACCCTAGTTCCATATCCTAACACTTAACTCGAGAGAGTGAGTGGGGTAAGGCATACACTGGTCTTCAAGAAACAAGTGGGTGTCCGAGAGGAACCCATTTGAAAGTGTTAAGCTTCTCGAGAGATAATTTATTCCCACGTATAGCTTAAGCCTAGTCACTATTACTCTATGAATTTTCTATCTAAAGTGTGTACCCAATAATTTAGATTAACCTGTATTCCGGTCACATACCAAGAATCCCCTCTAATTCATAGATTTCTTTGTTATTTCTACTGTTTTTGCTATAGTTGTGACGAAACCCCCATTATTAATTGACACTTTTGTGTCCTCCTTTAATTAACAATGTTTTTAATCGTTAATGTCTTTAGCTACGACTAGTTAGAACTGTGTTTAATCGTATGTAACAGTGGCTTGTAATAGTCCTTCTTCAACTAAAAGAAGCTATTAAGATAAACTCTAATCGAGGGACAATTATTTGTTAAACGATGTACACATCCTTCAAATTTTCACGCACAAACATAAGTGTCCGTTTAGGTTGTTTTGGACTCAAGATGGCCTTTTTATTGGATCAACACACCTAAGTGTTGGTCATCTTAGGACAATGCACATAATCAAGGTTTTGACTTTGTTTTACACCAGTTGAGTATGAGCGGACTTATGAATAACTACAACCAAGTGGATAACTTGAGTTGGATTTATGACAACCATTGGACGGATGACGAACCAATAAATTATCACATATTTTGAAAAGGTTATATTTGAAAAATGACTGCCGGATTGCAAAATAGTTCTTTGATAATAAATAAAATTGATGTCATTTGGCCAAAACCTATCATGAATGCAATGACAAAATGCATATAATTTTAAAAAATAATGAATGAATAATAAATACAATACACAAATAATCAACAAAATATACAAGATACAATATATAAACTAATAAAATAATACTCCCCTAATTTGAGCAAATGAAACCATAATGGTTAGTACCTCTATATCCCCAGCGGACTCTCTATCACATCCCAATTATATTCAAATAAGGCGAAACATCGTGATAACTAAAAAATTTATTAATTTGTCATGACCCAAGGATAACCCCTAGATGTAACATGACATATACAACCTCGAGAGACCCCATACAAGCCATTTAGCATTCATATCATAAGAAATAGAACAAGGAAGTAAACACAACATTTCAATTCCGATAGTTTTATAAAAGAAAAGCGGAAGTCTAAAACACTTGTCGCAATAGTCATCTAATATAATAGGATGAAACTGGACCTAGCCCATACAGCATTTCCAAAAACTAGAAACACAAGAAAGAGACTAAGAACAATTAAAGTTAGTGCTCGAAGCATGAGGACTCACCAAAGCTCGGGAACCTCAAAATCAACCACTAGCCACAAAACCGAGAAACCTAACAATTAGACCTTACATTTGGGGAAATGTAGGCAAGAGTATTCGTTAGTACAAAACAAAGTGCCAAGTATGATAGCTATGCATAAACAATTTAACCATGCTAGAAGAGAATATTTATGACATGTAATTGACCAAACTAAAATTGTAACACCCCGGAAACTAGTAGGCTAAACTAGATCTTAACATGAGGAGTGGTAAACATAACTTCCCGTACTTAAAAATAAAGGGTTTTGTGTTGAAACGTCAAGGTACGACCCCTAAAGACCAACCATAAGTCCTTGAGGAGGACCCCAAGAATATTCCTAGATAGTGACCCACAACGGGGACCTATGCCCCATAGGTCCACCCATGCCATGTGGGTCAGCCCGTCGATGGACACCATGGAGGCTGCTAGAGGAAGTGACCCATAAGACCAAGACCAACGCCCCATGGGTGTGTCCACGGTTTGTAGGTCAATGGGTTGTAGAAAAAAATAATTCTCTGTTAAGACACGATTGACAGCACGCCATGTGGGTCCATCCATAGACTGTGGTTGTGGGGTCGTGGGTGGTCACCTAAAACTGCTTTTTGGCAGTTACACTTAGGGGCATTTTGGGGTTTTCCAATTTTATATAATATTGTATGACATCTTTTTATTCTAATTTTGACCAACTATATATTGTTTTAGGAATCGTAAATTTAGTCATCCTTTTCATTATTCCTAAATCCCAAACCAAAACCAACTTTTCTCCAAAAAATCTCTTTGTAGAACTCCAAGGAAGAAGAAGAAGAAAGGTGGAGCTATGGTTGAAGGAGCAAAGTTTTCTACTCAATTTTGTTGGATTTCATTACTAAGGTATGGTAGTCTGTCATCCATGGATCCCCTTCAAAATCCCAATTTCAAGATAGAAATTCCCAAAAAGCTAGGGTTTCACTCCAAGTCATCGATCCCTTTCAAAAACGATTCTAATGGTTGAATTACTTTATATTATGATTGAATTGATGATTTATTATGGTTTTTATGTTGAAATCCCCCTTGTTCCCAAATTATGATCTTGTGATGTGAAATGTGGATGAAAGAAGGATATTATGAGATTATGATTGTATTAATTGAACTTGTTGAATTGTATAATTATCCATGCCTAATGTAGTGAATTATAGATGTGTTGATGGAATATGATCTTTGGTCCTTGAAAGGGAAAATTATGACATAATGCATGAATTATGAAGTTTAGTATATGCTTTAAGAATACTTTGAGAGTAAAGTGAATAAGATCATGATCTAGTTGTTGTGTTGTTGAAAGGTTATTCTCATACATACACTTATACATGATATGATATGAGTTGAAAGGTTTTCTCACAATGTAGTGATTCTAAGGTTGATAGGCTTCCTCGCCTATTGAATCTATATATATAGACATGGATGGTGAAAGGTTATTCTCATGCATCATCTAATGAGATATCTTATGAGTTATGTTGGATTGGGTGTCAAGACATTCTTCCATGAATATGAATTAAAGTCAAGACTTCATATGAACTCCATGGGAATTAATGCTTAGCACCGAGTAAATATTGATATGTGATGGAAGCCCTCAAGTTAGTAGAGACCAAGTTTCTAGAAGTAATCTGTTGATATGGGTGCCCTCACGTTAGTAGAGGCATGGTATCTAGTAGCAATCTCCTTATCCCATAAACTATATGCCCCCATAGCTTACTTAGCTAAATGGATCCACCTAAGCATAGAGTATGGTTCTACCTTAGGCAAGTAGAGCAACCTTTTGTGGTGAGGGAGTCATCGGATTCCATGTTAATCTCACATGGTCTATGTTGGTGAAAACTTATTCCCAAAACTAGAATATGAATTGTGAACTATTGTATTCAAGAAGCTTTACGTAGCATGGGTGGGATTATGGGGTGGGTCTTATTCATGCATTGCACAAGTATTCTTTGAGGGTGCTTATGACAGGTCCTCTTATCTTATGATGATCCATGTGTTGACTATGCTTATGACTTATGTTTTTCCACTATTTTCAGGATGATGTTCAAAATTAGTAAATTGCATGCATTCAACTAAAATGTCTCTTTTATCATGTTTTCAATGTTTTTATGCATGACTATCATACTTAGTGCATTTTTGTACTAACCCATGGTTTTCCTATATCTTTCCCAAGTGTAGGGTCCGGTTCTAAAGGTGCTAATCATTGTTGCTAGAAGCTTTGATTGCTTATTGATATGCTTCAAGCACACCTCATCCAATTCTAGGTGTCAACGATCGTAAATCAGTATAAAACCCAACTAAATGAGTTGGGGTCCAATCTCACAGGGAGCGGTATGTGTTTAAATTCAATTAAGAAGTATGTAGTCAAATCAGCCAAAGGAATAAAAATTATCGAAAAAGACATTACACAAATTAAAGGGATGACACGCATGTCAGATGGGTGGGTTGGTTTAGTTATCAACTACAAACAGTCACAAAAACTATGAAATAACAATAGAGAGAAATATTCTTGGGATGTGATCGATTCTAGGAAAATATTGGCATATGGGTAATTGCAACTACAAATAAATGACTAAATATCAGTGAGTAGGCTAGACTATAAGGGATATAGTTTTCTCTTGCATAACTACCTCGAATTAGGTGATTTATTTCAAACATCAACAATAATGCCAATGAAGAACAGCCCACACCTTAATCCATTCACACTCTCGAGCTAAATGTGTGGGACTGAGTTTAGGATTTACTCGCTCGAGCTACACCAAGTCAACCCAATACCCACAAACCATTAATCAATAATCTTAGTTCTAAAACCTCTGTCTCTCCCAAGCCAAGAACATAAGTATAGAACTACATTTGCAATTACATTTCTTAAAGAAAACCACAATTAATGATTAAACTCACTTTTAAATAGCATTTAAACTAGCAATTAGCAATACCCATAAACTATTTCAGCCCATAATTATATGATCACACCCTAAGAAATGTGGTTTTAGCTAAATATCATAAAAAGATAAAAGCCATTACCGAATCGATTATCCATCAATTGGATAAGAATGATTTCGTCTTTACAATACTCCAATTTAATGAATCTTAAAGAACCACTTCCAAAATCTCAAAAGTGAATTTTTTCAATCCTTCAAAGCTAAGGAAAACTATGGAGAAAAGTCTTCTAAAACTACTAAAATTGTTCGAAGATGTAAAAAGATGCTAAACTAAATGTTCAAAATCTAATTTACAGTAGCTAAAAATAAGCTACTAAAGTTCCTTTTACGTAGTAAGTCGTGCTCGCTGAACCACTTAGTGAGCCACCCTTTGATCTCTTCCATCGCCTTTTTCCCTTGGCATTTAGCATCCTTAAGGCCTGTAATTTTGGGCAATCTACCTTGTCTTCGTGGAACAACTCAGCGATCCACCGAATTCTCCTTTTCGTCGCCGACTTGGTTCTCTCCTTTAGGGCATGGCACATTGGAACTTTAGTGGGTCTGATAGCCACTTGGCGATTCGCCAAATGCCCTAACACTACAAAATCACAAACAACTCTCACACTCAAAAAGATGAACACATGCATGACTTCACCCATAGGCTTGCCCTTATTTTCCAATCAACCTTCGTTTCAGCTCACTCAAGATCAAAAAGGTTATTTTAAGGCTTGTAACGGGGCTGAGTGTAAAGGTATGGTCATTTAGGCTCAGTGGCTACTATCCTCATGAAATGCGGTGTGAATAACACTTCCTTTCCTTTTCTTCTTCATTCTCATTCATGCTCAAAATTCACCACTTTATTCCCTTTTCATGGAATTCAGACACCCAATTTCTTTTTGCAACTTTATTCCAAAAGTTTTTCATTCTGTTTCTTTTTCTTTGTTCTTTTTTTTTCTTGTAGAGGGGTTCCATCTTTTTCAAAACCATGGGTAGAGGGGAATTCCTTCACATTTCTTGATTTACCTTATCTTTTCACCACACCCCCAACTTAGGCTTTTGGCCTAAGTTGGCTATTCAATTAAGCCACACTTCTTGAAGATTATGGGTTAAGGGATAAGTAGAAGTTACAATTTCACCACGTTTCTTCGAAGAAAAGGATAAGGCTCAAAGGGTGTTCAAGCAAAGATCACACACTCACACGGTAGGCCACAAAAGTGGTATAATGTCAAATTGTTTCACTCTTTAAAATTGATGCCTAAGATCATTGCAAGTGTGCACATCACTACGTCAACCAAACCAACGGGGCAAATTATAGGTGTCATCACACATGGTTCACGGTAAGCTCATCACACATGGAATTAACATCGATGTCAAACAATACTCTACACATTTGCTAGTGTGCAATGTTCAACACAAGAGACTCAATTCGATAATTCTCTAGTCACAACGAGATGCAAAAAGTTCACATATTGTCTATGTAACTTCATTTGGCCTCATCGTAGCCGCACATTCATGTTTGTTAAATTTAGAGCACTATTCAAGTCATCGGTATTGATCATAATCGATACTCAAATTTGCACAAGAACAACCACAATTAAATACACAAGAGGTGGCAATTTTTTTTAAGGGTCCAAAAATCATTTTCAATTAAAACAAGGAGCCACAAGCACAAATATCCACAAAAAATAGTGCTAAAACATACTTTACAGCAAAAGACCCAATATATACAGAAAATATCATCAACACAAGATGAAGGTATGGAAATACCTCACCCACCACAAACAAAAAACAATTTGTCCTCAAATGCAATAAAATATCCAAAAATCAATAAAAATGATAGAGAGGTAGGTAAGAAGCATCCTGCTTACACAGTCGCTCCATCTGTTGGGGCATCACTGCCTGTTGCAACACTCTAAACTTGGGCCTTAGTGCCCATAGGCACATCATTAGTACCAGCTCCACTAGGGTCAACCAAGGTTGTTTTTGCCAAAGAAGCCTGCACAACTGCATCTACCATGGCCTACTTAATCTCCGTAAGACTTTATAAGAAACCTCCTCAGCAACCCCAAGCATCTCTTCATCCGTCTCAGCCTCATATTCGGGATCAGCTACCTCATCAAATCAAATCTCTTCTCCGGTGGTAGCCAAATGCATATTTGGCTCAAATGGCACATCTGCGATCTCCACCATACCGAAAATCATAGACATGTCAATGGACTTCAGTTGGTCCACATCACTCCATAGCACATCAATAGTGGCCTTTATAGACTTCACCTCATCAGTGGCCTCTTAGCCACGCTCGCACACTGCTATCCTTGCCGCAAGGGCATCAATATCCATATTTAAGTATGCCACGTTATTAGCAAGGGTCCTCTCAATCATTCTATGAATGGAGGCCATAAGTATGGAGGCTCGTCTATCTATAGAATGGGATAGCTACCCCATCTATAGCAATGCAGCGTGGGTGAGTGGAGGTCGGCCAGCAACAGCAATACTAGATCTGCGAAGCAAGGGAGTACTAAAGGTACTAGATGTCGTAGAACTGGTAGTGCTAGGTATACCTAAAGGCTCATGGGCTAGAGTAGGCAAAGGTGCCTCTATAGGTAATGTATCTATATCTACAATTGGGGAAGTGTCCACTGGGGTTGCCTTAATTTTTTCCGCCTCATCATTCAAGTACTCCGCCTCAATCCTTTGAATGTTGGTAGAAGAATTGGGATTCACTTCCATATCCTTCTTCTCATCTCTAGGAACCCGAGCCCTTCTGCATAGCTCGGTGATCAACACCAGAAAGGGGAGGGAAGTATGGCGCTATTTTGCCCTTATGGCCATCTCCTACTCAACTATCATACAAAAATTTATGTGCTCTCGTGCAATGATTGAGACAAGATAAGCCGCCTTTATGTAACTTAGGATGGACTCATTCTAGAATGGGATAATAGATCTGCTGATAAAGCCAAACAGTACATCGCAGCTACAGTTAGGTCCTTTTTTTTTATTGGAGCCCCTGCCTCCAACCACCGTAGAGTACCATCACATATGAGAGGGGCTAGCTAGCGTTTCATGTTCTCTAAGGACTTAGTCTTTATCCTGTACTGGTGGGCATTTACAATGTTGTCGGTGCACTCCAATACGCATTTATGTTAGAATTGTCACATAGAACTTTCTTTCCCTTGACCACCACATAATCAATCGGCTTGTATTTAGCAGCCAAGTTCTTCCTTTGCAGCACTAAGGCTTCACAAGCGGTGTAGAACCAAACACAATTTCGAACATAAGGGCCTCGGGGTCGAGTGAAAAACTAGAACTTGTGAGAGTTCAGGCAGCTCATGATCTTCGGATATCTGTCAACGACCCCATCACTCAATGTTCATTTCCCTCTATAATGGTTCTCACCCCCTCAGTCTTCAGTTTATTCATAGACCGTGGGGGAGGACCCTCTACCGGTGGTGCTAGGACCACAGCTTGTGCAAGAGTAGGAGAGGCCTGGGGAGTCATGATCTTAGATGGATCATTCATCCTCTTGGATTGCAGGTCCACTCTCTAGGTTGCTAGTAACTCATCTTCAAGCTTAGAAGTTGCAACCTGATGCTCCTGTTTCTCACCCTCACTTTCAAAAGTGGTGAGGTGAGTGACATAGATGTTGTCACTATCGCAGCTGGCCTCCGATGATACAGGTGCAGGTGCCTTTCATTTTTCTTTTCCTTTCCCACCTGTGGTGGGCAATTTAGAAACCTTACCCTTGGATGCAACTGCATCTTGGTTGATCTTGATTCTCTTGGCCCTCTTGTGCAGTGGCATGTCTAGACCAGCTACTTTAGCTCTAGCCATATATATAAACACATTGTAAAAAGTGAGAAATAGTTCAAGAAAATGTGCAGACAAATAGTTGTAGACAAACAGCGAGTCGGCGAAATACTTTGGCAAGCCAGATTGGGCTAGCCGAAAGGATTGGCTCAAATTTTCCAATAAAACTAGCATGTTGGCTATGGGAGGGGCCATTTAGAGGATTGCCGACAGAATTCGGTGAGCAAGGACTAGCATGCTGAACATTACCGTGCATTTTAGGGGTTAGGGGCGCAGAAAGGGCGATCAAAAAGGACATTCAGTGGGTCATCGAGTGCACTCGGCGAACTCAGGCTTCTCACCAAAAGTTATAGTACCTAAATTATAATTTAGCGTAAATTAAAGACGATATAGGGGAATTCGATGAACCACCGAGTGGTTTGGCGAGCTCGACCTAGTTCACCAAATGACCCAATGTGCCTACTTTCAACCCAACTTCAAAAATTTAACCCCGCTGCCTTGGAAAACAAAATCAAACCATGCACCATTTTAATTAAGCTTAGAACCATTACACCTATGCCCCCAAGATACTCAGACTTCTCTTAGTTTGCCAAAATTCATCAATTTGATGACTTTTTCCCTTAAGAATGACATCAACCTCTCCATCATTGGGCAAGTAACATTATTTAGCACAAGTGCGAGTTACTTAGACTTCACTCAACTAGACCCAACCATATTTTAGCATAACTCAACAAGATTTAATCAATTTTAAGCACAAATTTTTGGGAAATCAACAACAAACGCATTTACAGGCATAAAATTCAAATTAAAGCAGGCACACTAGCACTCATTTATGATCAGAAAGGCCAAGCACACATCACTGAGATAAGAAAAATTGAAAGTGAGTAGTATAAAAAAAATATAAGTTTTAGGTTTGGAACACCAACCTTTTATTTCGAATATATATGTTGTAAAGCTAAGCAGCAATAATATCCACTCCGAACACACAATTGATGACTAAAAGGTAGTAAAAACACAAAAATATGGAAAATAAAGTGTGGGTGTGAATTTGGAAAGTTGAAAAATGAGGGAATGTGAAAGAGTTTGAAAGTTTAAATCATTGGCCTTTAAAAACTCATCCCGTTCTAACCCACTGGGCGACATTAGTCTTGCTCGCTGACCCACTCTGCGACACGCAAAGTGGACACTTACCTCACCGAATTTTATAGGACCTCCAGTTAAACTGAGGGTCCAAACGATATAACCACCTCCTTTGTTATCTAGGAAGTTCAGCTTTTCATTGTACAAATCCTCAAACATGGCCTCATCAGGATTAACACACCTGATACCCATATTATTACCTCTTTGAGCACCAGCTCTCATGACATTTTTGGACAAAATGTCAAGTTGTGTCATGATCTTAGCCATGTTCTGGTCCCTCTCCTGATCTTTCACAAGTTGCTTCTTGGTCAATTTAAACGTGAGAGAGGAGACCTAATATTTGCGGGTGTACCAAGCCTGATTAATTATGGTCATACTATCCAACAACATGGCTGCTATAATGTAAGCTTGTTCCATCAAACCTCTCAGAGAAAGTTGGTCAGCTACACCCTGGTTCAACAAGTCAAGGCTTTGGTAAAAATATTGTAGCAAAACGTTACCGACAAATCATGAGTAGGGCATTGTAGCACCATCTTCTTTAATCATAGCCAAGCCTCATGAATTGGCTCGCCCTCCAAACGCTTGAAGCTTTGGATGTTGTCCAAAAGTGTGATCATCTTCGAAGGAGGGAAAAATTGCACTCGAAATGTGGTGACAAGCTCTTCCCAGGAAGTGATTGATTCTCTTAGCAATTCAGCCAACCATTTACATGTTTCTCCTATTAAAGAGAATGGGAACATCTTCAACCAGACTGACTCTTGGAATATATTCTTGACGGAGAATGGCCCGCAAACATCAAAAAAGTTTCTTATGTGCTTATGGGGATCTTCATGAGCCAATCCACCAATCAAACCTCACAATTGTAAAAGCTGCAAAATGGTACTTGTAACATGGCCATTAGATGAGGGTCATTGACATTAGACTTATTGACATTATTGAGGTTTTCAATGTCATCTTTGTGGCTGACTTGGCCACCATTGCTCCCATTCACACTCATTTCTTCCGTTTAAAATAGCAACACACAAACCAAAATGGAAAATAAGTAGATTCAACTATAACTAACAAGAACAAAATTCAACTTTACTAAGGAATCTTAATCAACAGCGGTACCATTTTGATTGAATAGCTCTATCTAAGATGCTGAATCTAGTTCTAAGAGTCAACGATTGTTAGTCAGTATATATAACCCAACTAAATGAGTTGTGGTTAATCCCACATAGAGTGGTACGTGTTTAAGATTCAATAGGAAAGTACAAATATGCTCAAGTCAATCATAAGAATAGATATTTAGGAATAAAAACATAATGTAAATAAAGAGGTGATACGAATGTCAAATAAGGTGGTTTTGGGTTTCAATTATAAACTACAGCAACAACAATATAATACTAAATAACAATAAAGAGACGAGTTCTTGGGATGTGATTGGATTATAAGCTAAGGTAGAAAAATGAATAATTCCAACTTTTAGTAAATAGCTGTAAATTAGTGATTAAGCTAAACTTTAGAGGGGATAAACTTTCTTTAGAACAATTTACCCCGAATCAAGTTGGATTCTTGCGAACACCAACAAGCATGAAAATAACAACAACCTATGTTTTAGTCCATTCACTCTCTCGAGTTGAATGTATGAAAAAGGTTTAAGATTCAATCTCTTGAGTTGAACCCATGACAAGCCAATACCCACTGACCATCAATTTAGTAATCTCAGTTTTAAAACCTCTCTCTCGAGCAAGCAAAAAACATGAAGTAGAACTTCGTTTGCAACTACAATTCTTTAAATTGAACAACAATTACTGATTGAAATCACTTCTAAACAACATTTAAACTAACAATTCGCAATACCCACAAGCTAAATCAACCCATAATTACCCAATCACACCCCATGAATTGGGTTTTAGCTAGACATCATAAAACGATAAAAATTGTTACCTAACTAAGTTTCCATCAACTGGGTACCATTAATTTAGTCTTTACGAAGGTCCAAATTGAAGAATCTCAAAGATCCACTTCCAATTTCTCAAAAATGGAAATATTCAATTCTTCAAAGATAAGGAAAACTTTTCTCTCTGTTTAAACACTCCAAATTAAAAAATAAGTTACTTGATAATGATCCAAAGTTGTGATACTAAATATTCACAAATATATTCATAGTCGCCAAAAATATGTTGCGAAGGTCCATTCGACGGAATAAGTCAGGCTCGGTGATCTGCCCTTTGGCTCAATTCATCACCTTCTTGCCTTGGCCTTCAGTATCCTCCAGGTCTGTAACTTAGGGCGATCTAACACAGCATCACAGAACCACTCGGTGATCTGCCGACTGCTCCTTTCTCTCGCAAACTTGATTTTCATCTTCAGGACTTGGTACACTGGAACTTTAGGCGAGGTAATGGCCATTCGGTGAGTCACCAAATGGACTTGGCGATCACTAGGCTCTATTTTCTTCCTTCTTTCAGCTTGCTTTGTTCCTTTTTGCAAATTAGTGTCCTTTCTTTGTTCCTCTATCCAAATACTTGGCAATCAAGGATTTTACATCAGTTATTGGCCAAAATAAGCATTTAAGGACACTAAATCTATCCATATAAAGCCCTAAATGAGTCCAAATCTAGGACTCATCAATATGGCTAGAACCAACTTAGACATGTTGCCCCGTAAAAGAGCACAAGGCATAGTTATAAATGAAGGGGCATCTAATCCTCCTAAAAAGGGAAAGATGGAGAGCCTGATGATGACTAGTCTCTCCAGTCATGGCGGGCAGAGATTCCTGCTAGGTCTCTCTGAGATATATCGAGAGTTTTGGAAGCCACTACTCCTACAGATGATACAGTGCCATCTCTGACACTAACTATGGTTCCAACGCTACCAGATCAGGGTCCTTCTTCGTGGTTACTCAATAGATTAAAATTTGAGAGACTGAGGACGATTCTAGAAGAGAAGTTCCTGTCCACATTGGGCCTAGAGGGCAAATATTCAACGGAGAGAAAGAGACTCCAGTACCATCGCTTTGAGTATTTTACAAAGCCCCGAGGCCATACAATCGTACACGGGCTAGGGAATTTTACTCAGAATAGGGTGACTTGGTCTATAATGGAAAGAAGAAGGCCAGTACTTTCAGGCTAGCAGAGTTCGTCATGGTACGGGCAATAGTTGTGGGACATATCAACGATCATATCAACGTTATATTGGATAGAGGGTCAGTCTTTGACTACCCAAATTTGGCTACCACTATGAGTCCCTTGGATGATCTCAAGGGTTGGCTTGCACCCCTCATCTCTAACACCAACCCAAGGTGGATTGAGGTGGGAACTCCAATTGAGAAGAAGGAGAAGAATGTAGTTGCAATATATTAGTTCAGATTAATCAGCAGCTCCATTATGCCATTCTAGAATGAGATCATCTAGCTGGAGATTGATGTTGACACGATTCCTGCAGAGGCACCTTTGCCTAAACCAGTCTCCGAGCCTTCAGGTACACTTTCTTCAATTTCTTCCTGCTAAGCTCCTGGTGCTTCTGCCACTTCCCATCCCACTAGGATTACTCAAGCCATGATCCTAAAGATGGGGCACTTAGCCTATCCTAGCTACATTAACACCCCTACAAGCATCTATTGACACTTTCATAGTGAGAGTTGAGACTTGTGAGAGTAGACAGGGATGACTTCAAAGGTGACGACTTTAAAAGCCGAGGTCAATGATTTCAAAAAGGATTTAGACTACTTGTAGTCTACAGACTTTACTGCACTACTAGAGTCAGCTGATGATGTGGATGCCCCGACTGTTTCTGAGATTCCTCTGGCCACCACAAGAGACTTACAAATGGATGACATAGCAGCTGATGAGTCAGAAGTAGAAACCGACGAGCATTAGATAGAGGTGACGGTGGAGACCATCTATGGAGCCCAGCCTGACCTTGAGGAGACAATTGTACAGTCAGTAATTCAGACATTATTGACAGACACATCCATGGCTGACCCTAGTGGATCGAGTGCTTCTGATGAGACATCAGGCACTAATTCCCTGATAGATGGAGCGACTGTGTAGATAGTACCCTTTTTTACCTCCCTCTCTGTCATCTTTTATGATTTTTAGAGTTTTTGTTGCATTTGAGGAAAAATTGTTTTTTGTTTATGGTGGGGTGAGGTATTTCCATACCTACCACTTGTGTTTACCCTTTTTTTGTATATATTTTTGTGCTGTAAATTTCTTTTGACACTATTTTGTGGATGTTTGAGCTTGTGGCTTCGTTTTATGAATGCAGATGGATTTTGACCCTTCTGAAAAAGATTTCCACCTCTTCATTATGTTTAAATGTGGTTGTTCTTGTGTAAATTTGAGTGTCAATCATGATCAGTATCGATGACTTGAATTGTTCTCTTAATGAAACAAAAATGAATGTGCGGCTACGATGAGGCGAAATGAAGTTGTATACATAATATGTGAAATTTTTGCATCTCGTTGTGACTAGTTCATTATCAAATTGAGTCTCTTGTGATGAACATTGCACACTAGCAAAAGTGTGGATTCTTGTTTGATATTGGTGCCAATGCCTTTTGTGATGAGCTTACTGTGAGTCCTGTGTGATGACACCTAGAATTTTCCCCGTTGGGCTGGTTGACTAAGTGATGCAAGCTTTTGAAATGATCTTAGGCAACAATTTTAAAGAGTGAAACAATTTGACATTATACCTCTTTTGTGGACAACCTTGTGAGTGTGTGAACTTTGCTTGAACACCCTTTAAGCCTTAGCCTTTTCTTGGAAGAAACTTGATGCAAATGTGACCCTTCTTTATCCATTAACCCATAATCCTCATGAAGTGTGGTTTGCATGAATAGCCAACATAGGCCAAAAGCCTAAGTTGGGGGCATGGTTAAAAGAGAAGCTAAATCAAGAAGTGTAAAGAAGTCCCCCTGTATCCATGATTTTGAAAAATATGGAACTCCTCCATACAAGAAAAAAAAATAAGAATGAAAAAGAAAAGAAGAACGAAAAAAGTTGAGAAATAAAGTTGTAAAAGTTGCAAAAGAAATAGGGTGTCCATTAGTCCATAGGAAATGAATAATGGAGTAAATTGTAAGCATTGCTGTAAATGTTGAATAAAAGCAAAGAAAGTGATGTTCATACCACTATTCATGAGGGTAGCAGCTTGTGAACTTAAATATCCATACCTTTACACTCATCCTTGTTATAAGCCTTGAAAAGACATTTTCTGATCTTGAGTGAGCTGAAGTGAATGTTGATTGAAAAATAAGGGCAATCCTATGGGCGAACTCATGCATGTGTTCATCTCTTTGAGTGTGAGAGTTGCATGTGATTCCGAAACTATAATGTGCTGAACAATTATGTGAATATGGAATCATTCTTTGTGTTAGGGCATTTGAGTGCCATTGTTGAGATTCATTTGAAGCAAGTATTGTGAACTTGAGAATCTTTGATGAAGGTGAGTCACAACTTGAATTTTTGAGTACACAATTGATCCTTGCATATGTAAGTTCAGTCTTGTTGTGTGCATTCATGATTGACTCTTGCGTAGCACTATTTGAGACATCCTTTCTGAAATGCTGAACTTTAGTTTTACTTGAGGACAAGAAAAAGTTTTAGTTGAGGGTGTTGATGAGTTCGAGATTTGGACATATTTAGGGATTATTTGTGTAGATTTAGTGTCCTCATATGCTTATTTTGTGCCAATAACCGATGTAAAATCTTTGATTCTAGGTATGTGGATTGAGGAACATAGAAAGGGCACTAATTTTCAAAAAGGAACAAAGCGAGTTGGAAGAATGAAGAAAAGCAAGCCTGGTGATTGTCAAGTCCACTTGGCGAGTCGCTGAATGGCTACTTGACCGCCTAAAGTTCCAGTGTGCCAAGCCCTGAATGAAAGAACCAAGTTGGTGAGAGAAAGGAGTAGTCGGCGGATCACCGAGTGGTTCTGTGATGAAGTGTTGGAGCGCCCAAAGTTACACACTTTGAGAACGCTGAAGGCCAAGGCAAAAGGGAAATGGAATTGACCAAAGGGTGGATCATTGACTTGATTAATCCGAGTGCTTCATCCAATACTAAGCATCCACCATCTATCAATAGTAATATAACCCAACTAAGGTTTAGGATCCCAGGGAGCGGTTTCCAATTGATAATCATTAGAAAAGCTAAAATGTGTTCAAGTTAATCATAGCTATAGACATTAACTAGTAAAAATATGATTAATTTAAAAGGGTTACACAAATGTCAATTATCAAAGGGGGTTTTGTAAGCAATTATCAAATAAAATGACAACTAAAGCGAAAGTGCAAATATGGAGACAAGATTCTTGGGATGTGATAGGAATATGGGCTAAAATACAAAGTTGGGTAAATGTTATTGATTGTAACGCACTGCAAATTAGTAACTAGGATAGAATTTAGTGGTGGTAAATTTTCTCTCGAACAATTTTCCCTGAATCAAATTGGTTTCTCTTGAACTCCGATAAACAACAATGAAGTACAACCTTCATCTTAGTCCATTCACTCTCTCGAGCTTAATGTGTGGGAGAGGGTTCAGGATTCACTCTCTCGATTTGAACCCACGACAACCCAATAACCATCGACTATCGATTAATTAGTTTTGGTTTGAAAACTTCTCTCTCGAGCAGGTCAAAAACAACGAAGATAAAATTATATTTGCAACTATAACCCCATTTAATTCAAACACAACTACTGAATGAAATCACCTCTAAGCAGTGAATAAACAATAAATTAGCAACACCGAGTAGTAAATTGAACCCCTATTCACAAATTCACACCCCAAGAATTGGAGTTTTAGCTAGACATATTACAGAGATAGAAATCAATACCAAAAAGTGTTTCCATCAAATGCTTACAATAAATATTGTCTTTACACATGTCCATGATAAGGAATCTTCAATACCTACTTCTGATTGCTCGAAAAATGGAAATCTTCAACTCTTCAAAGCTAAGGAAAAATTGTCTCCAAAAACAAAGTTCTAAAACTCAATAATTCTAAAAATTGGTTTTATAAAAATATAAAACTTCCTTGCTGAAATGTAACACTTGATACTAAACTAAAAATTGAAACATGTATTTATAGTTGTCAAAAATTATGCTGCAAAAGATCACTCGGCGCAGTTAGTCGGGATAGCCAATTCACTCGGCGATCCACCCTTTGGTTTGGTTCATCGCCTTTTTGCATTGTCCTTCAACCACTTCAAGTTCTGTAACTTTGGGTGATATAGCACTGCTTCGCGGAATCGTTCGGTGACTCGCCGACTACTCCTTTCCATAGCCTATTTTATTTTTTTCTTCAGGGCTTGGCACACTGGAACATTGGGCAAGGACAAAGGCCTTTCGGTGACTCGTCCAATGGCTTAGGCAATCCTCATGCATTCTTTTCTTCGTTCTTTCGGCTGTCTTTGTCCTTTTTGTTCCATAGTGTCAATGCCTTGTCCCTAAGTTCAAATACCTGAATTTCCAGTATTTACATTAGTTATGAGACAAAAAATGCATTTGAGGACACTAAATCTATTAAAATAGAGCCCTAAATTTGTCGAAATCGTGGACTCATCAACAACCCCAACATAAACTTTTGCTTGTCCTCAAGTAAAACTCAAGTTCAACAGTTCAAAAAGGATGTCTCAAACACTGTTATACAAGAATCAATCATGAATGCACACAAAAAGCCTCAACTTACTCATGCAAGGATCACTTGTGCACTCAAAGTTTCAAGTTGTGAGTCACCATTATCAAAGAATCTCAACCTCAATATACTTGCTACAAATGCAAGTTCGAGCTCAACAAAGGTATTCAAATGCCCTCAGACAAAGAATGATTCCATACTCACACATAATGGTTCAACAATTTAAAGTTCCGAAATCAAGATCAACACTCACACTCAATGCATGATTTCACCCAAGATCAAAAAGGTCTTTTTCAAGGCTTGTAATGGGGCTGAGTCTAATGGTATGGTCATTTAGGCTTATAGGCTTAAAATCCTCGTGAAATGTGATGTGAACAACACCTTTTTTCCTTCTCTTTATCAATTTAATTCAAGGTCTAAAGTCACCTCTTATTCATTTTCCATGATTCATTGGAAACCCCATTTTCTTTATATTTCTACAACTCTATTTCAAAACTTTTTCTTTCTTTTTTTTTTTTTCAATCTTTTTTTGTTTTTCTCTCTTCTTTTCATATGGAGGGGGTTCCATTTTTCTCAAAACATGGGCATGAGGGACTTCTTTTGCATTTACTTGATTTGCCTTCTATTTTCACCACACCCCAACTTAGGCTTTTGGCCTAAGTTGGCTATTTAGACAAACCACAAATCATGAGGATTATGGATAATGGGTCAATAAAAAGTAGCAATGTTATCAAGTTTCTTCAAAGAAAAGCTTAAGGTTCAAAGGGTGCTCAAAAGAGGTCCACTCACTCACAAGGTAAGCTGCAAAAGAGGTATAATTTCAAATTGGTTCGCACTCTTTAAAGTTGCCTAAGATCATCTCAGTAAATCACATCACTTAGTCAACCAAACAAATGGGGCAACTTCTAGGTGTCATCATACATGGTTCACAGTAAGGTCATCCCACCAAAGTCAAACAAAACTCCACACTTTCACTAGTGTGCAATGGTCATCACAAGAGAACTCGATTTGATAATTGGCTAGTCACAAAGAGATGCAAAGAGTTCACATATTGTTTATACAACTTCAATTGGCCTCATCATAACCGCACATTCATTTATGTTCGATTATGAGCACTATTCAAGTCATTGGTATAGATCAAAATTGATGCTCAAATTTGCAAGAGGACAACCATATTCAACACATAGAAGAGGTGGAATTTTTTTTTTGAAGGGTTCAAAAATCATTCAAAATTTAAAAATGCCGAGCCACAAGCTCAAACATCCACAAAAAAAAAAAAGTAATGTCAACACAATTATAGATTTCAACCCAAATATATAAACAAAATGGAGTCACAAAGATGGGCCTCAACCCACCACAAATAAAAATATTTGTCCTCAAATGCAAATAAAAACAACCACAAGTCGAAATAAAGTAAGACAGAGGTTGAATTAAAGAAAGGATCTTGTCTACACAGTCGCTCCATCTGTTTGGGAATCAGTGCCCAATGCATCACCCTGACTCTGAGCATTAGTGCTCGGGGTCACCTTAGGAGGAACGACAATGCCAGATCCAGTAGGGGCTGTCACATGCGAGTCATCCTGAAATAGATGCACAGCTACACAGAATCCCTGGGCCATGAAGGCACATTAGGATCTGTGATAGTGGTCTTCCTATCAGAAGTGGACTTCTTGCCCTTGCATTTCGCATCCGTTGTGGGATATTTCGTATCTTTGCCTCTGGCTATAGCTGCATCATCATTTATCATAATCCTTTAGTCTTCTCTTGGGTTGGTATTAGTCTTTCAGCTTCTTTTTATCTAGTCATGTATGCAAAACCTCAAGGAGAAGTTAGCAAATATCCAAATAACGACACAAAAAATTAAGCACAGATAGACTCACCGAACTAGTTGACGGGTCACTAAAATGCTTCAGTGAACTGGGTTAGCCCGCCGAAATGTATAGTGAAAGAAAGGTTCAAGGAACAAACAAAAGTCAATTAAGAAATCTTTTGGCAATTTGCCAAATTCCTTCATCGACCTCAGGCTTATTGTTGAAAGTTACAGAGACCAACATGAATAAAAGCATGCAAGTAAAAGCGAGATGGGGACATTTGGTGAACCATCGAGTGGTTTGGCGAGCTTGACCCAACTCTCAAAATGACCCAACATGCCTATTTTCAACCTAACTTCTCGAATTCAACCCCGCAACCCCAAAAAAAGAATTCAACGGATGCTCTCATGAAATTAAAGTACACCCCATGACACCCCAGCATAAACCTATGAAATTTACTTCATTTTAAGCACAAGTCTATGGGATTTCGACAATCAAAACATTATGGGCAAGATTATCAAATTAAATCAGGCATTCAAACATACTTATTCTATCCGAGAGGCCCAGCACACGCCACTAAGATATGATCATTGCAAATAAGTACAATTTTTGTAAAATAATCTTGGGGTTCAGAAAACCAACTTTGATGATGATTAATAGAGATTGAGATGCTAGGTGGCAAAGTAATCCACAATTCGAGCACAAATCAACTACTAAAATACTCTAAAAATGCAACAAATATAGAAACTAGAGTGTGGGTGTGAGTTTGGGAAGATAAAAAGTGAGGGAAAGTGAATGAATTTGGAACTTTTAAATGTTTGGCCTGAAAAACCATCCAGTTAACGCCCATTTGACGACATTAGTCATCTCGCTGAGCTACTCAGTGACACACCAAGTGTTCACTTACCTCATCGAGTTTTACAGGACCTTCAGTTAATGTGGGGGCTAAATGGTGGTCTACGTCGAGATCACCGACATGGCCGGTGATTAGACAATAATTTCCTAGGTTCGCTGAGTTTTAAATACTCTAATGTAAAATTGTCTTGAGTGTGACGGTTGTTTGGGTTGGGGGCATACCTCTTCGATGATTTTCTGAATAGACCTGATGCTCGCCAACTTGCACTTTTTGAATACTTTCACCTACACAATCAGCACACCATTATTTTATCATATCAAAATAAATCAATAAGGGGTCTTGGGTTGCCTCTCAAGCAGTACCTTAGTTAACATCATGGCATGACGTAAGTCCACCTTCAAACCTCATTTTTTGTGTTATCCATAGGATCACTAGGCAAACCCCCCTACTGTCTCGAGTTGAGATGAGATGAGGTCTCTAACTGCTTGATCGACACTGAATGAGAGGTGACGGTCTGACTAAGGGTAGACATATCTTCTTTCATTTCTTTTAAAATCTTGTCTAACCCTTCAACTATGTTGAGGATACGAGAGAGCATATCCTCAGACCAACCACCTTTCGAATCTTTTGGCTTTTGGCACTCGTGGGGAGGCACATACCTATCCTTCTCACCATGCTTTCAATTTGGATTACGGTCCCTCCATTCACGATCTTCATCTCTCCAACCTTCATCCCTAGTCCAACCTTGGTTACCACCCTTCCTTGGGTAGTTTGAACGATAGCCACCGCCCTGGTTGGCTAGGAAATTTACCTCTTCCTTATACAAGGCTTCAAACTTGGACTCATCCAGATTAGCACACCCGACACCTACAGTATTAACACTTAGAGCACCATCTCCCATGACATTTTTAGACAAAATATCAAGTTATGTCATGATCTTGGCCATGTTTTGGTCCCTCTCCATTTATTCCTTAGTTAACCTGAACATGAGAGGGGAGACCTAGTCTTCGCGGGTATACCATGCCCTGTTTATGGTAGTCATGCCATAAAATAGATGAGAAACTACCACATAAGGTTGCTGCATCAAACCTTACGGAGAGAGTTGGTCAGCAACATCCTTATTTACCGAATGCAGACTCCAATAAAAATACTACAGCAACTCGCTATCAGGCCAGCCATGGTTTGTGCATTGAAGCACCAACTTTTTGAGTCATAGCCATGTTTCATGAATAGGATCACCTTCTAGACTCTTGAAGCTCTGAATGTTGTCACGAATAGTCATCATCATCGAGGAAGGAAAAAATTACACTTGAAATGTGGTGACCAACTCCTCCCACAAAGTGATTTATTCATGTGGCAATTTGTCTTGCCACTTGCACGCCTCTCCCATCAAGGAGAATGGGAACAACCTCATCCAGATCGATTCTTAGGAGATATTCTTGAAAGAGAATGGTCCGCATATATCCATGAAGTTTCTAATGTGCTCATGGGGATCCTTATGAGCCAACTCGCTGAAAAGCCCTTTTCGCTATAATAGTTGCAACATAGTACTCATGATATGGAACACTGCATTCCCTTCAGTCGGAGGTAAGCGAATGGCACAAATACCGCCCCTGAGATAGGGGTCATTTGCATAAGGCTCGTTGATATCGTTAAGATTTTCGATATTGACTTGACAGCCTACTTGGCTACCATTACTGCAGTTTACCCTTATACTTCCTGTTTACAACACAAACAAGTAAAACAAAACTAAAAATGAAGTAAGTAGAACTATAACTAGCAAGAACAAAATCGAACTTAACTAAAAATTCTCAATTAGCACCACTCCCTGGAAGCGACACCATTTTGACTTGACGTATCCAGGCGCTTCATCCAATACTAACTGTCCATGGTTGTTCAATAGTAATATAACCCAACCAAGGGTTAGGATCGTTCCCACAGTGAGCGGTTCGTAATTGAGAATCAATAGAAAAGATAAAATGTGTTCAAGTTAATCATAACTATAAAAATTAATGAG
Source organism: Solanum bulbocastanum (assembly GCA_037074985.1). Lineage (NCBI taxonomy): Eukaryota > Viridiplantae > Streptophyta > Magnoliopsida > Solanales > Solanaceae > Solanum > Solanum bulbocastanum. The sequence continues at coordinate 20,289,686 of CM073608.1, read as the reverse complement.
TAAAAAAATGATAAATCAAGTGAGCCCGACTTTTGGCTACCAATGGCTTAGGCGATACTCAGGCATTCTTTTCTTCGTTCTTTCGGTTGCCTTGTTCCTTTTTGTTCCACAGTTTCCTTGCTTTGTCCCTAAGTTCAAATACCTGAAATTCAAGTATTTACATCAGTTATTGAGACAAAATATGCATTTGAGGACACTAAATCTATTCAAATGGAGCCCTAAATGAGTCCAAATCGTGCAATCATCAATCACCAAGTGGTTCAGTGAGCCTGACATACTGAGCCGAGTGGCCCTTCACAACATATTTTTGGCGACTATAAATACATTTTTGAAAATTTAGTTTAGCATTGAATTTTCATTATATCAAATTGTGATTATTATTCTAAGGATTGACATAAGTTTTTCCCTAGTTCTTTCTAAGCTTTAAAGGATTGAAGTTTCTTCACTAGCATGAAATTAAAAGTGGGTCTTTGGGATTCATTGACTTGGAACATTGTAAGAGCAAAATCAATCTTACCCAGTTGATGGAAACTTAATTTGGTAACTATTTTTATCTTTTTATGATGTCTAGCTAAAAGCCCAATTCTTGGGGTGTGCTTATATGATTATGGACTGATTTAGTTTATGAGTATTGCCAATTGTTAGTTTAAGTGCCATTTAGAAGTGTTTTCAATTATTAATTATTGTTTAATTTAGGAATTGTAGTTGAAAATGCAGTTCTACCTTTGTGTTTTTGGCTTGCTCGAGAGAGAGGTTTTAAAACTAATATTATTGATTGATGGCAGTGGCTATTGGGTTGACCTGGGTTCTGCTCGAGAGAGTGAACTCTAAACTCAGTCCCACACATTCAGCTCAACAGAGTGAATGGACTGATATGTGGGTTGTTCTTATTTTGGATGCTTATTAATGTTCGAGAGAAGTTGACTTGATTCGGGATAAATTGTTGGACAAAAAGTTTGCATCGTCAATAGTCTAGCTTACTCACTAATATTTGGGTACTTTCTAATAGTTAAAATTACTCATTTGTTATATTAGCCTATAATCAAATCACACCCTAAGAACCCATCTCAGTAATTTTATTTCGTATTGTTCGCCACTGTTTATAGTTGATAATTAATACCAAAACCCCCTTATTTGACATTTGTGTCACCCCTTGATTTGAATTATGTTTTTATTCAATAATGTCTATTCCTATGGTTGATATGACCATATTCATACTTCTCATTTGATTCTCCAACACGTATCGCTCCCTGTAGGATTCTACCCCAACTTATTTGGTTGGGTTATATATTGCCTAGCGATCGTTGACACTTAGAATTGAATGAAGTGTCCTTGAAACATTAATCAGCTCCTCCAAGCGGTTCAAACTCCAATGCCCCAAAGCGAAATCTTTTATACTATTTAATCCCAAGGTGACCAACAGAGGTCTGTGGATGTTGTGACCGATATGTTAAAAGTCTTTCTTATTGATGCATATACTTTGTTAGATCCCAGTGCTACATTGTCCTTTGTGACACCCTATATGGCCATGAAGTTTGATATACTCCCCGAAGTGTTAGTAGAACCTTTTTCGATCTCTACCCCGGTTGGTGACTAGGTGGTGATTAAGAGAGTCTATAGGGGATGCCCTATTTCTTTATCCCATAAAGTTACTTTGGTAGATTTGGTAGAGTTAGACATGTTCGACATTGATGTGATTTTGTGTATTGATGGTTGCATGCATGTTATGCCTCTATCTATTGTAGGACTCAGCTGGTTAGATTCCAATTTCCAAATGACTCTATCTTAGAGTGGAATGGGGGAAATTCTATCCCTAGAGGTCAATTTGTCTCTTGTCTTAAAGCTAGGAAGATTATCTCAGAAGGATGTAATTACCATCTCGTTATAGTGAGGGATGTTAAGTGTGAAACCCCTTTTGTAGAGTTGGTTTTGCCCGCTATTCCTCCCAAGTGGGAAACAAATTTTTGTATTGACCTTTTTATGGAATACACAACCTATCACTATTCCTCCTTATAGAATGGCTGCAGTGTAACTAAAAGAGTTGAAAGAGCAACTAAAGGATTTGCTAGATAACAGTTTCATTCGGCCAAGTATCTCTCCATAGGGTGCTCTAGTGTCGTTTGTTAGAAAGAAGGATAGGACTCTTAGAATGTACATCGACTATCATCAATTGAATAAAGTGAGCATCAAGAATACTTATCCTCTCATAAGGATAAATAATTTGTTTTACCAACTTCAAGGGGCTAGTTATTTCTCTAAGATTGATCTTCGTTAGGGTTATCACCAATTGAGGGTGAGAGGGGATGATATTCCAAAGACGGCCTTTAGAACCTAGTATGGTCACTATGACTTTGTGCTGATGTCGTTTGGGTTGACTAATTCTTCCGCGGCATTTATGGGCTTGATGCATAGAGTGTTTAGGCAATACGTAGATATGTTTGTGATTTTTTTTATCAATTATATCTTGATCTACTAAAGGAGTGAGAATGAACATGTGGACCATTTGAGAATTGTGTTACTAGTTCTTAAGGACCAACAAATTTTTGCAAAGTTTAGCAAGAGTAAATTTTTGTTAAGGTTCATAGCTTTCCTTGGTCATGTTTTATCAAGAGAGAGTATTGAGGTAGATCCCAAGAAGACGGATGCGGTCAAGAGTTGGCCTAGACCTCTAACTCCTTCTGACATTAGAAGCTTTTTAGCTTTGTTCGGTTACTATAGGAGGCTTGTTGAGGGTTTTTCTCCATTGCTTCTCCATTAATGGCTTTGACTGAAAAGAAGACTAAGTTTATGAGAAAAGATTCCAAGAATTAAAAGATAAACTTATTTCCGCTCCATTGTTGACCTTATCGAAAAGTATGAACGATTTTGTGCTGTATTATTATGCCTTTAGAATTGGGTTGGGATGTATGCTTATGCAAAATGGCAAAGTTATTGTCTATGCTTCAAGGCAACTTAAAGTCCATGAGAAGAATTATCCTACCCATGAACTTGAGTTAGCAACGGTTGTGTTTGGCTTAAAGATATGGAGACACTATTTGCATGGGTCCATATGGATGTTTTCACCGATCAGAAGAGTCTACAATATGTGTTTAGTCAAAAGGACTTGAATCTTCATCAACGAAGGTTGTTAGAATTATAAAAGGATTATGATATGAGTGTCCTTTATCACTCTGAGAAGGATAATGTGGTAGCGGATGCTGTTGTTAGTAGGTTGTCTATGGATAGTGTGGCTCATGTAGAGGATGGAAAGAAAGAGTTGGTTCTTGATATGCATAGGTTGACCCGACTACGTGTTCAACTAGTGGATTTTACAAAGGCTGGTGTCATTGTTACGACCAAGGGGTACACCCTAAATGTAACATGCCGTACTTTACACCGAAAAGGTCTCATACAAGCCCTTAGCATCATAACATAGGTAATATAAACCAAATATGGGAAAATTTAAAACTTTAACAATTGAAGTCAGTTTTCATAAACGCAAACGAAAGTCTTAACTAAACCTTTGTCTCAAACCATCTAACATAATACTTGAATAAAACTTTTGGGATGAAACACATACAAAGTCTAAAACATAAAGAAATGATATAAACAAAACATGGGTTTGTCCTCGAAGCTATGAGGACTCACCAATTTTTCAACTCTTCTTGCACCTTAGAAATCTAGCATCCAAAGCAATTTAATATCCAAAACTCTACATTTGATTAGAATGTAGACAATCATAAGCTAGGATAAGACATAAGAGCATAAGAGATAATAACATGTTCATAGCATAATCATCATAGTCATATCATGGTCTCCAACATAAGCATCATATAAACATAAGTCAATATGAGACATAGTTAATGAACAAAGGAGATAAGTCATAATCAAAATAGCATTATTGACTCTTAGTCATCTATACCACAATAGCATCATTCTCAAGTAACCTCAAAAGCATACATGTGCAAAGCAAGAATAGCATCCCATAATACCACCCAAGCCAATTATCCGTTTTTGGTCATCTTAATCATAGACTATATGCATGCTTAAGTTTTAAGTATTTCTTCTATAAGGGTACCATACTCCTAACTAACCTCAAAGTACACTTGTGCAATGTATTAAAGGTGTCCCATACTACCCTTCACACTAAGCAAAACCTTAAAGTCATCCTAGTCATATTCACCCTACTCTAGTCTTACTATTGGCTTATTACATGTAGACAAGGGGACTATTACCTTTAGTCAATAATATCTTGGAAGGCAACTATAGCAACAACCCAAGCTAAGTCTATACTATGTGTGGGAAACCTTCATACCTATCCTTGAGTCATACTTGTGCAATTTATTGATAGCATTCCATACTACTACCCACACTAAGTGCACCTTTAGACTATCTTGATTGTTCACTAGTTTGGGACTAGTCCCTCTATTCTATTTACCTCTATTCAAGGCTACGAAGGAATAACCCCCTAATAGGCTAGACCATGCTATCATCTTACTAACACAACTAGGTTAAGCTAAACTAACTACCTTGGAAGACACACTGTCATGTAATTCCAAGCTGCTCTAGGAATGGTACAAGTGTCATATCCTAGCTACCATGAAATCGTCCTAGACCAACTAAGTCATGCTACCCTTACAAGTAGATTATGATACAAATGCAGGCTAACCTTAGGAAAGTATGGTTCTCAATCCTATGCTATCATTAGGAGAGTATGAGTCCTCAATCCCAAGCTACCATGACTAACCTAACTTAAGCTTCCCTTGAAATGCATCTTACAATGCAAAGTCAAGATACTCTTAGGAGAGTATGGACTCTTAATCCTAAGCTATTCTTAGGAGAGTATAAGTCATCAATCCTAAAGCTACCATGAAATGCTCTGGCCAAACCAAGTCATGCTACCATAAAGGCATCCTAACAATGCTAGTTCAACCTACCCATACCATGGCTACTATTAACTAACGCTACCTTGAAATGCATCATACAATGCCAAGTTAAGCTATACATTAGGAGAGTATAGATCCCCCATCCCAAGCTATCAACCTTGGTCTTACCCTACTAAGCTAAGCTATACATGAAGGGATCATAGATCATAACTTCACGCTATTCTAGTCTAACATGCTTTGACTCATTTTAGGTTATTAAGCGAACCTAGAATCATTCTATGTGAGAGAACCTTGGATCTCCTAGCATCTTTATGCCTAAGTGTGTAAGAGAGATACAATACACAAAACAATAACATTAAATTGGCTTTTCCCCTAAAGCCCTAACATTGATGTCTACAAGCCCTACTATCAAGCTTAACTTCATTCATCTCTAAATTACAAGCTATTCAATCACATTCTTTACTGTTAAGTGATTCTAGTCATAATTAAGTGATTCATCTTTACAAGTCAAGATCCTTCATATTCGATAAAGTCTAGTTAAATTCATGATTGTTTGATCCTAAGTTTGATCGATTACTATACATTACATTGATTTTGGAAGATCACCTTTAACCTTCAATTTTACCTCTCATGGCATGAACCCACAAATATCATATTCATCAAATTAGATTAGGGTTTACCGTAGAAATCACATGAATTTAACATAACATCACAATTAGATGCTAATAAAAACATAATTAGTTATTATCCACTAGATTAGAATCATACCTAAACCCTACCCACAATATAAGCATAACCTTAGCTGGAATTGGGTTTTTGACTTCACAATTGGCGGAAACTATGGGGACTCTATGGGTGGAAGAACCCATATATGAATAAGCTAAATATAACTCTTCTCAAAGACCTAAAGAAAGCTTGAATCAATGGAGAAACACTACCCTCTTCTCTTCTCTTGTTCTTCTTCACTTCTAGAGAGAGAATATTTGTATTGTAATTTGGGGTCTTAGATGAATAAGTTAATGACTTAGTTTTAGAGGTCTATTAAGTATTTATAGGTGGCTCATTAACTAACTAACTAACCGGCCTCTTAATCCCTAATTAATTATTATCTTAATTTCCCGACCCAGGGATACCCCCTAGAAGTTACATGGCGTACTTGATCCCGAAGGGGTCTCATACAAGCCCTTAGCATAATACAAACATAAGATAAATAGGAAATACGGGAAAATATAAAACTTTTACCATCAAATTCATTTTCATTAACAAAAGAAATGGAAGTCTTTACTGAACCTTTGTCTCAAACCATCTAACTTAATACATGAATAAAACTCTTGGGACGCAGCCCATACAAAGTCTAAAACATAAAGAAATGACACAAAAGAACATAATGGGTTTGTCCTAGAAGCTATGAGGACTCACCAATTCTTCAGCTCTTCTTGATCCTTGGAAACCTAGCATTCAAAGCAACTAAATCTCCTCAACCCTACATTTTATTAGAATGTAGGCAATATGCATTAGTACAAAATGTACCAAGTATGAAAGCTAGGACAACAACATAAGGGCATCTCAAAATGGTTAGTCAACATAGGACAAAAGCATAAGATATAATAACATATTCATAGCATAATCATCATAGTCACATCATGGTCTCCAAAATAAGCATCATATAAACATAAGTCAACATAAGATGTAGTTAATTGACCCTTGGTCATCCATACCATAATAGCACCATTTTCTAGTAACCTCAAAAGCATACAAGTGCAAAGCATGAATAGCATCCCATAATACCACCCAAGCCAAGTATCCCATTTTAGTCATCTTAATCATAGTCTATGTGCATGGTTAAGTCATAAGCCTTTCTACCATAAGAGCACCATACTTCTAAGTAACCTCAAGACACATTTGTGGAATGCATGAAAGGCTTCCCATACAACCCTTCACACTAAGCATAACCTTGAAGTCATCTTGGTCATATTCACCCTACTTTGGTCTTACTATAAGCTTACTTCATATAGACAAGGGAACTACCACCTTAGTCAATCATAACTTTGAGGGAAACTATGGCAACAACCAAAGCTAAGTCATGCTATGTGTGGGAACCGTTCATACCTAGCCTTAAGTCATAGTTGTGTAATGTATGGATAGTATCCCATACTACTTCCCACACAAAGAGCACATTTAGACTATCATGAATGTTCACTAGTTGGGGGACAAATCTCCCTAGTCTATTTACTTCTTCAAGGCTACCAAGGAATAACCCCCTAATAGGCTACACCATGCAATCATATTACTAACATAACTAGGTTAATCTAAGCTAACTAACTTGGAAGACCCACTAACATGCAAGTCCAAGCTATCAATAGGGGAGTATGATTCTCAACCCTAAGCTATACTTAGGAGAGTATGAGTCCTCAGTCCCAAGCTACCGTTACTAACCTAAGTGAAGCTACTCTTGACATGCATTTTACAATGTAAGGTCAAGCTACACTTAGGAGAGTATGGATCTTCAATCATAAGATACCCTTAGAGGAGTATAATTCCTCTATCCTAAGCAATCATGAAATGGTCTTGGCAAAACCAAGTCAACCTACCATGAGTGCATTCTAACAATGCTAGTTAAAGCTACCCATAGAAGAGTATGAATCTTCAATCTTAGGCTACCATGACTAAACCTAACTCATGCTACCATGACATGCACTCTACAATGCTAAGTCAAGCTATACCTTAGGAGAGTGTGGATCCTCCATATCAAGCTATCAACCTTGGTCTTATCCTAATAAGCCAAGTTATACATGAAGGGATCACACATCACAACTTCAAGCTATTCTAGTCTAACATGCTTTGATTCATTTTAGGTTATTATGAAAACCTAGAATCCTTTTATGTGAGAGAACCCTTGAATCTCCTAGCAATTCATGCCTAAGTGTGTAAGAGAAATAGTATACAAAAGAAGATCACATCATATTGAATTTACCCCCAAATCCCTAACAATGATGGCTAGAAACCCTTCTTTCAAGCTTAACTTTATTCTATCATGATCCATGTCTAAATTACAAGCTATTCAATCACATTCTTTACTACTAAGTGATTCTAGTCATAATTGATTCATAAAGGTTCAATTCTAACTTTACAACTCAATATCCTTCCTATTCAATCAAGTCTAGTTCAATTCATGATTAGATGATCCCAATTATGATCAATTAGAACTCAAGACATTGATTGAGGAATATCACTTTTAAATGTTCAACTTTGCCTCTAATGGCATAAACCCAAAATTATAATATTCATCAATTTAGATTAGATTTTATAATGGAAATCACATGAAATCATCATAATATCACTAAACAAAGCTAAATCAATCATAATTGGGTGATATCCACTATATTGGAATCACACCCAAACCCTACCCACAATGCAAGGACAACCCTAGCTAGAATAGGGTTTTTGATTTCACAAGTGCGGAAAGTATGGGTGCTCCATGGGTGGAAAAACCCATGGATGATTACAAATCTTGAATCAATGGTGACTTCGACCTAGTTGCTGCCCCTCTTCTTCTTCTTCTTCATTCCTTCTAGAGAGATAATATTTGGAGAGTGATTTGAGAATTCTAAGATGAATGAATTAATGAGATAGTTTATGGGCCTATTAAGTTTATATAGGAGGTAAATTAAATAAATAACCTACCTCCCTAATCTCCTAATTAATAACTAACTTAATTCCCAAACCCCCAACTCAAAACTAAAATGTCAAAAACTGGCAGCATCCATGACCACCCATCCACGGACCATGGATGGGTCTACTGGCCGTCAATCACTTCCGTGGTTTGCACCTGAGCCTTAGCTTTGCAGGCCTGGTGCAGTACTGGCCCACACCCATGATCTACGGGGTGTAGATTGGTCTACTGGTCGTAGATGGCCAAACGTAGGTTACAAAATTGGATAGTTTTGGGGTCCTCCTTAAGGACCCCTTGGGTGGTCCTTGGGGAGTCGTACCTGGACGTTTAACCACTAAAACCCCTATTCTAAGTACAGGAACCATTTTTACAAGTTTTAACCTTCATATGACACTCTAAAACTCTTTCCAAAGTCTCTGGAACTCACTAGTTCAACTAACTAAAATATGGGGTGTTACATTATCCCCCACTTGGGAACATTTATCCTCGAATGACACTTTTAACTCGTCATAAAATTTAAAATATAACTTAGCAGCCCATTATGCATGTACTACATATAATGCACACTATCAAGGAAGAAAACTTAAATTTCGAGCTTAACACATTCAATGTGACACAAGGGAGTAGGAACTACTTTTACCAACCCAAAATGCACTAAACTTTATATCTACTAATTTTAAAGGGGAAACTAACATCTCCTAGCTACAACATGCTCTTCACATACTCATGGAGCCTAAATGCCCAATACTTCTCAAAAAGCATTCATTCATTGAGGTAATCTTTCAACTCAAAAACTAGGGCATGCTCATAATCCAACTCATGAAGCCTATATGCAATTCTACTCACATGCACCACAACATGAGGAAGCAATGCATAAAATCCATTTCCAACAAGACCTATGCAATTTCATGAACATGCATATAAGGAAATCTTGGCAACACATAAAGCACACAATAACCCTACTAGATAGGCACGCTATCCCCCACTTGGGAGTAAGCCTACACAAACTTTTCTAAACATGATATATACTAAAACAACTTCAAAATAAATCATAAAAAGTCATAAAGGACAAGAAGTTTGGAAATTTTACTAGAGCATGAAACACATACAGGAAAGGACATGAGGAGATCACTCTTGATCTTCTCTAGATTGAAGAGCATGAAACCTATTCTTCTTTTGAGGCTCCACATCCCCACTACGAGAGGTAACTTTCTTACCTTCTCTTCTTGTACCATTAGCATTAGGGCAATCTTTCATCATGTGGCCATTCTCACCACAGCTAAAGCAACCCTCTCTACCGTCCAAACACCTACCTCATGCCTCTTACCACACCTAGAACAACAGGGCCATAGGGACTCGTTATCGATCCCTTGTGGCCTAGGGGTAGACACCCTCTCATCCCTATGCTTAGGAGCATTAGAAAACCCTTGTTCGAAAAATTTTGGTCAATTCGTAGAACGACCATGCCTATCAGACCCATCATGAAAGGACTTATCACCATCTATCCTAGACCTCTTTTTCTCTGCAGCCCTGTTCTTCTTCAGTTTTGATTCTTTTATTTGTTGGGTAAACACCAGAAGGTGTGAGATGTCCATATCATCAACAAGCATTGCCACACGACTTTCTTTTTCTATGAAATCGGATACCCCTATCATAAGCCTATTCATCAAATCCCTTGGATTAGCTACCTATCTTGGAGCATACTTAGACAAAAGGGTGAGTTTCAAAGAGTACTCCTTAACACTTATACTACCTTGCTTGAGTTTGATGAATTCTCCTACTTTGGCGTCCCTCAACTCCCGGTGGAAGTACCTATCCAGAAATTCCTTCTTAAATATCTCAAACTCTATAAGGCCAGCTCCTACCAGCGTACTATCTTTCCATTGCTCATACCAAATTTGGGCAACATTCTTCAATTGATAGGCGGTTAGTTTCACATTCTCAATAGAAGTCACCCCCATAATTGCTAGCACCTTATAAACCTCCTCTATGAACCCATTTGGATCTTTTTTCACTTTGGAGCAACTAAACTCCCGAGGGTTCATCCTCAAAAACTCTCTTACTCTAAAAGCACCCATTCCCCACCACCTCTCTATTGGCTTGTGACGTCAAGGCTTGAGCCAATAGTTGCATAGAAGTCCTAAATTCTTCAAGAGTGTCATTCCAAATTGGAGGGTCATTTGGAGCTTGACGAGGAGCTAGAGGTGGAAATTGGGGAGGAACCTATTGGTCCACATTGCCTTCCTCTTCACCCGTAGCATTAGCCTTGTGTTTAGCACACCCTGAAAAATAATGGGCACGGATTTGAAGAAGGGCCTACTAAATCCAAACTCTATGGCACGACTAATAGAATGAAGAAGTTACATTTTTCCTAAGCATTTAATAGCCTCATATTCATGAAATGTGTCGCGAATCACATCTATGAACAAAACTCTACTACACGTGGTTTGATACATCCTAAAATTTATCCCAAAACCTTATGCTCATATACCAAGTTTGTCACGACCCGGGGTTACCACTAATAAGTAACATGGCATACTTGACTCCGAAGGGTTCTCATACAAGTCCTTAGCATAATAATAACATAAGATAAATAGGAAATACTGGAAAATTTAAAACTTTTACAATCAAAGTCATTTCATTAAAAAAAGAAACGGAAGTCTTTACTAAACCTTTGTCTCAAACCATCTAACATAATACTTGAATAAAACTCTTGTCACGCAGCCCATACAAAGTCTAAAACATAAATAAATGACATAAAGGAACATAATGGGTTTGTCCTCAAAGCTATGAGGACTCACCAATTCTTCAACTCTTTTTGATCCTTGGAAATCTAGCCTTCAAAGCAACTCAATATCCTCAACCCTACATTTGATTAGAATGTAGGAAATATGTGTTAGTACAAAATGACCAGGTATTAAAGTTAGCACAACATCATAAGAGAATTTCAAAATGGTTAGTCAATATAAGACATAAGCATAAGAGATAATAACATTTTCATAGCATAATCATCATAGTCACATCATGATCTCCAACATAAGAATCATATAAAAATAAGTCAACATAAGACATAGTGAATGAGCATAGGAGACAAGTCATAATCATATAAGCATAATTGAACCTTGGTCTTCCATACGATAACAGCACCATTCTCAAGTAACCTCAAAAGCGTACAACTGCAAAGCATGAGTAGCATCCCATAATACCACCCAAGCAAAGTATCCCTTTTTAGTCATCTTAATCATAGTCTATGAGCATGGTTAAGTAATAAGTATTTCTACCATAAGAGCACTATAAATCTAAATCACCTCAAGTCATACGTGTGCAATGCATGAAACGAATCCCATACTACACTTCACACTAAATATAACCTAGAAGTTATCTTAGTCATATTTACCCTGCTTTGGTCTTACTATTATCTTACTTAATATAGACAAGGGAACTACCACCTTAGTCAGTCATATCTTGGAGGGAAACTATGGCAACAACCCAAGCTAACTCATACTATGTGTGGAAACCCTTCATACCTACCCTTAAGTTATATTTGTGCAATGTATGGATAAAATCCCATATTAGTACCCACACTATGAACTCATTTAGACTATCATGAATGTTCGCTAGTTGGGGACTAATCCCTCTAGTCTATTTACCTCTTCAAGGCTACCAAGGAATAACCCCCTAACAGGCTAGACCATGCTATCATCTTACTAACATAACTAGGTTAATCTAAGCTAACTAACTTGGAAGATGCACTAACATGAGAGTCCAAGCTATCCATAGGGGAGTATGATTCTCAACCCTAAGCTATCCTTTGGAGAGTATGAGTCCTCAATCCTAAGCTACCATTACTAAGCTAACTCAAGCTACTATTGACATGCATCCTACAACACAAGGTCAAGATACCCTTAGTAGAGTACGAATCCTCAATCCTAAGCTACCCTTAGGAGAGTATAACTCCTCTATCCCAAAGCTACCATAAAATGGTGTTTGCCAAACCAAGTCAAGCTACTATGACTGCATCTTAGCAATGCTACTTCAAGCTACCCTTAGTAGAGTATAGTCCTAGGCTACCATGACTACACCTAATTCATGCTACCACGACATGCATTCTACAATGCTAAGTCAAGTTAAACCTTAGGAGAGTATGGATCCTCCATCCTAAGCTATCAACCTTGTTCTTATCCTACTAAGCGAAGCTATACATGAATGGATCACACATCACAACATCAAGCTATTCTAGTCTAACATGCTTGGATTTATTTTAGGTTATTAAGCAAACCTAGAATCCTTCTATGTGATAGAACCCTTGGATCTCCTAGCAATTCATGCCTAAGTTTGTAAGTGAAAGAGAATACACAACAAGATCACATCATATTGACTTTAGCCCCAAAGCCCTAACAATGATGGGTAGAAGCCCTAATTTCAAGCCTTACTTCATTCTATCATGATCCATGTCTAAATTACAAGCTATTCAATCACATTCTTTACTACTAAGTGATTCTAGTCATAATTGATTCATAAAGGTTCAATTCTTACTTTACAAGTCAAGATCCTTCCTATTCAATCAAGTCTAGTTCAATTCATGATTGGATGATCCTAACTATGTTCAATTAGTATCTAAGACATTGATTTAGGAAGATCACTTTTGAACATTCAACTTTGCCTCTAATGGCATAAACCCACATTTATCACATTCTTCAATTTATATTAAGGTTTATCATGGAAATCGCATGAAATCATAATAATATCTCTAAACAAAGCTAAATCAATCACAATTAGGTGATATCCACTAGATTGGAATCACACCCAAGCCCTACCCACAATTCAAACACAACCCTAGCTAGAATGGGGTTTTTGATTTCACAAGTGGGGAAACTATGGGGGCTTCATGGGTGGAACAACATAGGGATGATTAATCTTCACATACCTTCTATCAAAGCCCTAAATCAATGTTGAATGAATGGTGAATTCGACCTAGTTGCAATCACTCTTCTTCTTTTCTCCTTCTTTCCTTCTAGAGTGAAAATTTTTGGAGAGTGATTTTAGAGTTCTAAGATGAATGAATTAATGAGTGAGTTTAGGGCCTATTGAGGTAATATAGGAGGTAAATTAACTAACTAACAGATCTCCCTAATCCCCTAATTAATAACTCACTTAATTCCCAAACCCCCAACTTAAAACTAACATGTCAAAAACTAGAAACATCCACGCCCACCCATCCACGGACTATGGATTAGTCTACTGGCTGCCAATCACTTCCATGGTTTGCACCTGGGGCTTAGCTTTGCAGGCCTGGCCCACACCCATGACCTAGAGGGCATAGATTGGTCTACTAGCCATAGATGGCCAAACGTAGGTCACTAAAATTGGACTGTTTTGGGGACTGTTTTGGGGCCCTCCTCAAGGATCTCTTGGGAGATCCTTGGGGAGTCGTACCCAGATGTTTAATCCCAAAAACCCCTATTCTAAGAATAGGAACCATTTTTACAAGTTTTAACCCTCATACGACACTCCAAAACTCTTTTCAAAGGCTCTAGAACTCACTAGTTCAACTCACTAAAATATGGGGTGTTATACTTAACCCCTAAGTCCCAACTTAAAAACTAAAAGCTGAAAACTGTAGGGACCTACGGATCCCTACCCACAGACCATGGGTGGGTTGACGGCTCGTGCTAGCTACACGTGGATGAGTACTGGATCTAATGACTTGAAGGCCAACCCCAGCCTTACCCACGACCCCTACCTATGGGACATGGGTCAACCTATAGCGAGTAGGTGGCCAGGCGTAGGTGCTGTAAGTTTTAGGATTTAGGGAATGTTTTGGGGTCCTCCTTAAGAACCCCGGATGTTTAACCCCTAAACACCTCATTTTAAGTACGGCAATATGTTTTGGGACTTTTATCCTTATACAACACTCCAAAACTCTTACAAAAGGTTCTAGAACTCACTAGTTCAACTTGCTAGTTTTCGGGGCGTTACAATATCTCCCCTTTGGGATCATTCGTCCTTGAATGACGATTTCAAACACTCCTTAAATTCAAAACTCTAAGCTAATAGCCCATCAAGCATGCACTACTTCTAATGCATCTAACCAAAGAAGAAAAGTTTAATTTCAAGCTAAACACATCAAATGCAGCACAAGGGAGTAGGAACTACTTCTACCAACCCAAAATGCATGAAACTCTATATCTACTCATTTTCAAGGAGGAACTAACATCTCCTAGCTGAAACATGCTCAACATACACTCATGGAGCCTAAAAGCAAATTTCTTCTAATAAAGCATTTATTCAAGGAGGAATCTTTCAACTCCAAAAACTAAGGCATTCCAATAATCAATTCATGAAGTCTATATGCAAATCTCACTCAAATACACTACAACATGAGGAAACAATGCAAATAAGTCATTTCTAACAAGACCTAAGCATTATCATGAACATGCATATAAGGAAATCATGGCAACACATAAAGCACACAATAACCCTACTAGATAGCACACTCTCCCCTTGGATGTAAGCCTACACAAACTTTTCTTAACATCATGTATGCTAAAAATAACTTCAAATTCCAACATAACAAGTCTCAAAAGACAAGAAATCCAGAAAATTACTAAAGCATGAAACACATACTTGAGAGGACATGAGGAGATCACTCTTCATCTTCTCTGGATTGGAGAGCATAAAACCTATTCTTCTTTTGAGTCTCCACATCCCCACTACTATAGGAAACTTTCTTAATCTATCTTCTTGTAACCTTAGCCTTAGGGCAATCTTTCATCATATGGCCACTCTCACCACAAATAAAGCAACCCTCTCTGTTGGAAAAACACCTACCCTCATGCCTCTTACCACACCTAGCACAACAGGGCCATAGAGACTCATTACCTGTCCATTGTGGCCTAGGGGTAGACACCCACTCACCCTTATGCTTAGGAGCATTAGAAGAGCCTTGTCCGAAAAAATTTTGTCCATTCCTAGAATGATCATGTCCATCGGACCCATCATGAAAGGATTTATCACCACCCATCCTAGAGTTTTTCTTCTTCCATTTGTTTTGCATGAATCATGAGGCATGAGATATCCAAATTATCAACAAGCATTGTTGTACGACATTCTTTTGCTACCATGGAGGACACACTCGACAAAAACCTATTCATCCTATCTCTCAGATTTGACACTATGGATGAAGCATACTTAGAAAAAAGAGTGAATCTCAAGGCATAGTCCTTAACACTCATACTACCTTGCTTAAGGTTGATGAACTCTTCAAAATTGGCCTCCCTCAACTTCCGAGGGAAGAACCTATTTAGAAATTCCTTCTTAAACATCTCCCAATCTATGGGGCATGACTCTATCCGCCTACTATCATTCATTGCTCATACAAAATTTGGGCAACATCCTTCAATTGATAGGCGGCTGGTTCCTCTTTCTCAATAGAAGTCATCCTCATGGTGGATAACACTTTATAAACTTCATCTATGAACCTATTTGGATCTTTCTCCACCTTGGAGCCACTAAACTCTAGAGGGTTCACCCTAAAAAACCCCCTTATTCTAGAAGCACCCATCCCCCTTATTGGGTTTTTCGGAGCCACCACGTCTCTATTGGCTTGAGCCGTCAAGACTTGAGCCAACAATTGCATGGAAGTCCTAAACTCTGCTAGAGTGGCATCTCTAATTGGAGGGTCATTTGGAGCTTAAGGAGGAGCTTGGTGTGGAACTAGGAGAGGAACCTCTTACTCTCCATTGTCTTCCTCATCCCTCCTAGCATTAGCCTTAGTATTTGCCCTAATCTGAAAAGCCATAGGGTAAACATAGAGGAAGGACCTATTAGAGCTAAACTTTTATGACACGACTAAAAGAATGAAGAAGTGAGATTTCCTCAGCATCCAATAGGCTTCTATTCGTAAAAGTGGTGCACTTCACATTTATGAACAAAACTCTACTAGACGTGGTTTGAGACAATCCTAGAACCATTATAAAACCTTGAGCTCTGATTACTAAGTTTGTTATGCCCTAGGGGTACCCCTAGATGTAACATGGCGTACTTGACCCCAAAGGGATCTCATACAAGCCCTTAGCATCATAATATAGGTAATAGAAACCAAATACAAGAAAATTTAAAACTTTTACAATCGAAGTCATTTTTCGTAAATGAAAATGAAAGTCTTTACTTAACCTTTGTCTCAAACCATGTAGCATAATACTTGAATAAAACTCTTGGGATAAAGCCCATACAAAGTCTAAAACATAAATAAATGATATAAAGGAAACATGGGTTTTCCCTTGAAGCTATGAAGACTGACCAATTATTTAACTCTTCTTGAAGCTTATAAACCTAGCATCCAAAGCAACTCAAACTCCAAAACCCTACATTTGATGAAAATGTAGGCAATATGCATTAGTACAAAATGTACCAAGTATTAAAGCTATCATAACATCATAAGATTAACTCAAAATAGTTAGTCAACATAAGACATAAGCGTAAGAGATATTACCATATTCATAGCATAATCATCACACTCATAGAATTGTCTCCAACATAAGCATCATATAAACATAAGTCAACATGAGACATAATTAATGATAATATGAGATAAATCATAATCATACAAGCACAATTTACTCTTAATCATCTATACCACAATAGCACCATTCTAAAGTAACCTCAAAAGCATACATTTGCTAAGCAAGAATAGCATCCCATAATACCACCAAAGCAAAGTATCCCTTTTTGGTCATCTTAATCATAGTCTACATGCATGGTTAGGTCTTAAGTCTTTCTTCTATAAGGGTACCATACTCCTAAGAAACCTCAAAGCACACTTGTGCAATGTATGAAAGGCATCCCATAATACCCTTCACACTAAACATAAACTTGAAGTCATCCTAGTCATATTCACCCTCCTTTGCTCTTACTATTGGCTTACTACATGTAGACAAGGGAACTATCACCTTTAGTCAATCATATCTATGAAGGCAACTATACCAACAACCCAAGCTAACTCTATACTATATGTGGGTACCCTTCATACCAAGCATTGAGTCATACTTGTGCAATGTATGATTAGCATCCCATACTACTACCCACACTAAGTAATCCTTTAGACAGTCATGAATGTTCACTAGTTGGGGCCTAGTCCCTCTATTCTATTTACCTCTATTCAAGGCTACAAAGGAATAACCCCCTAATAGAATAGACCATGATATCATCTTACTAACATAACTAGGTTTAGCTAAGCTAACTACCTTAGAAGACACTCAATCATGTAAGTCCAAGCTACTCTAGGAAAGGTACAAGTGTCCTATCCTAGCTACCTTGAAATAGTACTAGACCAACTAAGTCAAGCTACCCTTACTAGTATATTATGATACAAATGCAATATAACCTTAGGAGAGTGTGATTCTCAATCCTAAGCTATCCTTAGGAGAGTATGAGTCCTCTATCCCAAGCTACCATGACCAACTTAACTCAAGCTACCCTTGAAATGCATCATACAATGCAAAGTCAAGCTACCTATAGGAGAGTATGGATCCTCCATCCTATGCTATATTTAGGAGAGTATAAATCCTCTATCCTAAAGCTACCATGAAATGGTCTTGGCCAAACGAAGTCATGCTACCATGAAGGCATCCTAACAATTCTAGTTCAAGCTACCCATAGGATAGTATACATCCTCAATACTAGGCTACCAAAACTACTCCTAACTCATGCTACCATGAAATTCATCATACAATGCCAAGTCAAGCTATACCTTTGGAGAGTATAGATCCCCAATACCAAGCTATCAACCTTGGTCTTACCCAACTAAGCCAAGCTATACATGAAGGGATTATACATCATAACTTCAAGCTATTCTAGTCGAACATGCTTTGATTCATTTTAGGTTATTAAGCCAAACTAGAATCATTTTATATGAGAGAACCTTGTATGCCATAGCATCTTTATGCCTAAGTGTGTAAGAGAGAAGAAATACATAACACAATAACATAATATTGCCTTTACCCCCAAAGCCCTAACATTGATTGCTACAAGCCCTAGTATAAAATTTAACTTCATTCATGTCTAAATTACAAGCTATTGAATCACATTCTTTACTACTAAGTGATTCTACTCATAATTCATCATAGAGGTTCAATTGCATCTTTACGAGTCAAGATCCTTCATATTCAATAAATTCTAGTTCAATTCATGATTTTATGATTCTAACTTTGATCAATTAATATGCATGACATTGATTTAGGAAGATTACCATTGAACCTTTAATTTTGCCTCTAATGGCATAAACAACAAATATCACATTCATCAATTTAGATTAGGGTTTACCATAAAAATCACATAAATTCATCATAATATCACAATTAGATGCCAAAACAATCATAATTAGATATTATCCACTAGATTGGAATCCTACCAAAACCTAGCCACAATGTAAGCACAACCCTAGCTAGAATTGGGTTTTTGACTCAGAATTGGGGGAAACTATGGGGCTCTATGGGTGGAAGAACCCATAGATGAAGAAGCTAAACATACCTATTCTCAAAGCCCAAAATAAAGCTTGAATGAATGGAGAAACACTACCCTCTTCTCTTCTCTTCTTCTTCTTCATCATCATCATCATTATCATCTTCTTCTTCTTCACTTCTAGAGAGAGAATATTTGGATAGTAATTTTGTGTTATAGAAGAATGAGTTAGTGACTTAGTTTTAGGGGTATATTAAGTATTTATAGGTGGATAATTAACTAACTAATGACCTTCCTTAAACCCTAATTAATTACTAACTTAACCCCTAAGTCCCAACTTAAAAACTAAAAGCTAAAAACTGTAAGGACCTACGGATCCCCACCCATGGTCCGTGGGTGGGTTGACGGCTCATGCTAGCTACTTGTGGATGAGTATTGGAGCTAAGGACATGTAGGCCAACCTCAGTCTTGAACCATAACCCCAACCTATGGGGTGTGGGTTCACCTACGTCTAGTAGGTGGCCAGGCGTAGGTGCTGCCA
The DNA here is from genome assembly GCA_037074985.1 of Solanum bulbocastanum. Classification (NCBI taxonomy): domain Eukaryota; kingdom Viridiplantae; phylum Streptophyta; class Magnoliopsida; order Solanales; family Solanaceae; genus Solanum; species Solanum bulbocastanum. The sequence continues at coordinate 20,270,146 of CM073608.1, read as the reverse complement.
CTTTTGCAGATTTAGGATTGTTTTTGGGGTCCTCCACAAGGACCTCTTTGGTTGGTCCATAAAGAGTCCTACATGGATGTTTAACCCCTGTACACCTCATTCGAAGTACAGGAATCATTCATATGACTTTTAATCCTCATACAACTCCAAAACTCTTACAAAAGGCTCTAGAACTCACTAGTTCCAATTGCTAATTTTTAGGTCATTACATTCATGGTCCATTATGGTTCCGAATCGTCCTTTGTGATGGATGTGAAGCCTAAGAAAAGTATAGATCCCATCTTGGTTAAGTTGAAACAGGCTGTATTCAAAAAGGCAGTAGAGGCTTTCTCCTAAGGGGGAGAAGGGGTATTAAGGTATCAAGGTAGATTATGTGTCTGAAATGTTGACGGCTTAAGATAGCAAAATTTTAGAATAGGCCAATAGTTCTTGGTATTCTATTTACGCGGGAGCCACCAAGATGTACCATGACCTATGGGAAGTCTATTGGTGGAATGGGATGAAAAAAGACATCACAAATTTTATAGGCAAATGTCCTAATTGCCAACAAGTTAAGGTTGAGCACCAAAGGCTAGGAGGCTTGTCTCAAGATATTGCTTTTCCTACAAGGAAGTGGAAGATGTGAACATGGATTTACTGTAGGCTTGCCACGTACTAGGCGACAATACGACTCGATATGGGTAATAGTGTACCGGATGACTAAGTCCTCTCATTTCATTCCCATCAAGGAGTCCTACTTGATGGAAGAGTATGCTAAGTTGTATGTGAAGGAGATAGTGAGTTTACATGGTGTACCCTTGTCTATCATTTCAGACTGAGGTCCCCAATTTACTTTTCAATTTTTGAAGTCGTTCCAAAGGGGCTAGGTATCAAGGTGAATCTTAGCACAACTTTTCACCCTCAAATGGATGGTCAAGAGAAATGCATCATTTAGAATTTCGATGACATGTTGAGGGAAGACATGATAGATTTTAAAAGAAATTGGGATGACCATATTATGTTAGTTGAGTTTTCTTATAATAATACTTATCATTAGAGTTTCGACATGGCTCCCTTTGAGGCTCTCTATGGTAGAAGATGTAGGTCTCCTATAGGATGGTTTGAAGTAGAGGAAGTTTCTCTCCTAGGCCCGAAATTGGTGCATTAGGCCATTGAAAAAATTTAGGTTATTAGAAAGAGGTTGAGAATGACCCAAAGTCAACAAAAGTCTTATGCCAATGTTAGAAAGAGAGATCTAGAATTTGATGTTCACAATGGGGTTTATTTGAAAATCTCACCCATCAAGGGTGTTATGAGGTTTGGATAGTAGGGGAAACTTAGTCTTTGGTTTATGGCTCCTTATAAGATTTTGAGGCATGTAGGCAAAGTTGCATATGAGTTAGAATTTCAAAATGAGTCTGCACTAATGCCTCCAGTGTTACATGTCTCAATGTTAAACAAATGTATTGGGGATCCATCAACCATAGTTCCCTTAAAGGTTTTAGAGATTAAGGAGAATCGTTCTTTTGAAAAAGTTACGGTTGAGATTCTAGACCGGCAAGTGAAGAGGTTGAGAAACAAAGAAGTTTCCTCCGTGAAGGTATTGTGGAGAAATGACTTAGTTGAGGGTGCTACATGGGAGGCCGATGCCGATATGAAGTCCCCATATCCTCATCTTTTTCCTTCTACTTCTATTCAATCTTAAGGTAAGAAGTTCCTCTAGAGTTTTATTTCTTTTGGAGGTCATGTGCGATTTATGTGCTTCCATGATTTCCTTATGTTGTGCATGTTCTTGTGAAATTCATGTTTGGTAAGAAAATGACTTTTTCATGATTTATGTTCCTCATGTTGTTGTGAATTGAGTAGGAGTTGCCTATTTGATTTCATGAAATGAAATGAAGAACATGCTTTAGTATGTTTGTGAGAGTAACTTGTATAATAGCTCGATGATGTTGTGTCTAGCATGCTTTAGTTGGAGAAGGTAGTTCCTCTATGAATATTTGAAATGTTGGAGTTTTCATGCATAATGGGTTGGTAGATGTAGTTCCTACTTCCTTATGATCGATTGATTATGTTTGATATGGAGTTGATGTTTCCTCCTTTGAATTGTGCATTATTTTGATATTTCATGCATAATGGACTGCTTGTCTTTAGTCTTTACATCCGTAAAGTGTCTAGATCTTCATTTGACGATGAATGTTCCCAAGGGGAAGATATTGTAACACCTCAAAAACTAGTAGGTTAAACTAGAGCTTAACATGAGTGTTAGAGTCGTAAACGTAACTCCCCATAATTTAAAATAAAGGTTTCATGTAGGAACGTCAAGGTATGACCCCTAAGGACAAAACATGGGTCCTTGAGGAGGACCCCAAGAATTTTCCTGGACAGTGACCCACGAAGGGGACCTTTGCCCCACAGGTCCACCCATACCACATGGGTCAGCCCGTAGATGGACACCATTGAGGCTGGTAGAGGCAGTGACCCACAATACTAGGACCTATGCCCTGTGGATGGGTCCATGATTCGTACGTCAGTATGTCATAGATGGCCAATATTCTTTTTCAAGACCACGGTTGATAGCACGCCACGTGGGTCCATCCACGGACCATGGTCGTGGGGTCGTGGGTGGTCACCTGAAACTACTTTTTGGTAGTTACACTCAGGGGAATTTTAGGGTTTTACTGATTTAATTAATATTTGACGTCATTTTATTCTAATTTAGCAGAACTATATATTGTTTTAAGACACCTAAATTTAGTCCTCCTTCTCATTATTCCTACATCACAAAACAAAACCAACTTTTCTCCAAAAGTTCTCTCTAGAACTCCAAGGAAGAAGAAAAAGGAAGGTTGAGCTAGGGTTGAGGGAGCAAAGTTTTCTACTCAATTCCGTTGGATTTCATTGCTAAGGTACAGTACTCCTTCACTTATGGATAGCCTTCATCCATGGAGCCCCTTCAAAACCCCAATTTAAAGATAGAAATTCCCTAAAAGCTATGGTTTGAATCCAAGTCATGGATTGCTTCGAAAAATGATTCTAATATTTGAAATACTTTATATTATGATTGCATTGATGATTTAATATGGTTTTTTATGTTGAAATCCCCTTGAATCCATGAAATCTCCCTTGTTCCCAAATTATGATCTTGTGATGTGAATTAGGGGTGAAAGAAGGATATTATGAGATTATGCATGTAGCAATTGAAATACTTGAATTATGTAATTATCCATGTCTAATGTACTAAATTCTAGATGTGTTTAATGCAATATGATCTTTGGTCCTTGAAAGGGAAAATTAGGATATAATGCATGAATTAGGAAGTTTAGTATATGCTTTAAAAACACTTTGAGAGTAAAGTGTATATGATCATGATCTAGTTGTTCTGTTGTTGTAAGGTTGTACTCATACATACACTTATACATGAATATGATATGATGTGAAAGGTTTTGTCAAAATGTAGTGATTCTAAGGTTCAAAGGATTTCTGACCTATTAAATCTATATGTAGACATGGACGGTGAAAGGTTATTTTCACGCATAATCTAATGAGCCATCTTATGAGTTATGTTGGATTGAATGTCAAGAAATTCTTCCATGAATGTGAATTTAAGTCAAGACTTCATATGAAATCTATGGGAATTAATGCTTAGCACCGAGTGGATACTGATATGATATGAAAGTTCTCACGTTAGTAGAAGCTAGGTTTATAGAATTAATCTCTTGAGATTGGTGCCCTCAAGTTAGTAGAGGTTGGGTATCTAGTAGCATCTCCTTATCCCATAAGTTGTGCTCCTATAGGTTACTTAGATAAATGGATCCACCTAAGCTAAAAGTACGGTTCTACCTTAGGCAAGTAGAGCAACCCTTTTCAGTGAGGGAGTCACCGGATTCCATGTTAAACTCACATGGTCTATGATGGTTAAGTCTTATTCCCACGACTAGAATATGAATTATGAACTATCATTACTCAAGAAGCTTTACTTAGTGTGGGTGGGATTATGGGGTCTTATTCATACATTGCACAAGTATTCTTTAAGGGTGATTATGGTAGGTCCTTTTATCTTATTATGATCCATGTGTTGACTATGTTTATGACTTATGCTTTTCCACTATTTTCAAGATGATGTTCAAACTCAGTAAATGGCATGTTTCAACTAAATTGTCCCTTTTAACATGATTTCAATGTTTTTATGCCTGGCTATCATACTTGGTGCATTTTTGTATTAACCCATGCTTTTCCTACATTTTTCCTAAGTGTATGGTCAAGTTCTCAAGGTGCTAATAATTGTGGCTAGAAGGTTGGACTGCTTATTCTCCTAGAGTGTTGGTAAGTCCTCAGGATTTGAGGATGGATATTATCTTTTGCTCGTCATTTCTTGTATTTTCTTTTCGGCTTATGTTGTATGGGTTCTGACACTATTTGATTCAAGTATTGCAATAGATTGCTATAATGAGACAAGTATAGCCTTCCACTTTCCTTTATGAAAATCTTGGACTTGAAAAGCATTTTTACTCTTATTGTTCTAATGCTTTATATTATCATATTGTAACACCCCGAAAACTAGTAGGCTAAACTAGAGTTTGACGTGAGGGTTAGAGTCGTGAATTTAACCTCCCATTCTTAGAATAAAGGGTTTTGGGGTAGAACATTAACATACGACTCTCGAAGGAGCAATCAAGGGTCTTTGAGGAGGACCCTAGAAATCTACCCAAGAAAGCTACACAAAATAGTACACCCACAAAAGGGACCCACGACCAATAGGTCTCCTCACGCTCTGTAGGTAAGGGGTTGTGGATTAGGGTCCTAAAATATGAGTTGCGTACCACCACCCACAGATGACCAACACACCCTAAGGGTCCACTCACGGCCCGTGGGTAAGGCAGTGGTCATATTTGAGAGAGTTAAGTGAGGATATTATGGAACTTTCCAAAATTAATTAGGGGTTAAGTGTTTCCATTTTAACCTTACTTAGACGACCTATATAAAGATTTTAGAACCTTAATTTAGTAATTCCAAATCATTATATCAATACCCACCAAAACAAGAACCCAATTCCCTCTCAAATATCCTCTCTCTAGAAACAAGAAAAAGAGAATCAAGCTAGGTCAAGACTCTATTGTTGCAAGCTTTGAAGGGATTTATAATCAATATATGTTAGCTTATTCAACCATGGATTCTTCCATCCATGGAGTCCTCTAGTTATTCCACAATTGTGAAGATAAAATCCTCAATTCAAGTTAAGGGTAATATTGTGGGTTAAGTTCAATATGGATCCAATTGAGTGGATATTGATTGTTTATGATAGAATTAGTAGTGAATCGTGTTTTTATGATGAAATTACATGTTTTCTATGTCTAACCCTATTCTAATTGATGAAATTTAAGTAATGTGGGTTTATTCCTTGAAAGGTAAAATTGGGGATTTAGAGATAATCTTCTTGGCTGGATGATATGTGTAATAATTGCTTGAGAGTAAAAGCATATAGATATGAATTGAATTAGATTAAAAAATTTATGATGGATCATGACTAGTAAGGCTTGAGATTGAACCTTTATGATGAGACATGGCTAAAATTGCTTAAGAATGAAGCATGTTACTAGAATGTCTTGTGATCTAGACCTATGTGAGGATTGTAAGAAGTAAAAATTTGAGACTAAGGCTTGTAGTGAGGTATGTTGATTCCTAGGGCTTTGAGAGTAAGGCTATTGTGTTGAATTGTATATGCTTAAGAAACACTTTGAAAGTAAAGTGTCTATAATCATAATATGTTGTCATGTTGTTGAAAGGATATTCTCACACATACACCTATGTATGAATATGTCATGATGTGAAAGGTTTTCTTGATGTAGAATGATACTAGGTTGAAAGGCTTGCTCACCTAAAATGAATCAAAGCATGTTTAGTTATGTTAGCTTGAAATTGTGTTATGAAACACCCTTTCATGTATAGCTTTTGACTTGGTAAGACAAGACCATTCCATGGAAGCTTGAGTGAAAGATCTCATGGTAGCTTTGGGTTAAGAAGTCATACTCTCCCTAAGGGTAGCTTTCACTAGCATCATAGTATGCTTGCATGGTAGCATGACTTGGTTATGCCAAACCATTTCATGGGTAGCTTGGTTGGTGAAATAATAACCTTCCTTGTATATCTTGGACTTGCATGATAGCATGTTTTTCTATGGTAGCATATTCTAGCCCAATATGGTAGCTATTCCTTTGTAGCTTGGTCTAGAATAATAGGGTGCTATTCCTTGTTAGTCTAAAAATGATGAACAATAATCATTTTTGTATGATAGCCAAAAGTGGTACTTAGTATGGGTAGGATTATGGGGTCTTATTCATGCATTTCACAAGTATAACTTGAAGCTACTTATGAAGTGTTCTCTTATATGTTGTATGCTTATCTTGGACTGTTGGTATAGTTGTCTTCCAAAATATATTGGAATAATGATAAAGGTTCCCTTGTCTATGAGAATTAAGCTAAGGATGAGATGCAAATGTGTTAAGTATGATTATGATGACCTAAAAGTTGTACTTAGTGTGGCTCGGATTATGGGGTCTCATCCATGCATTACACAAGTATGCTTTGAGGTTACTTGAGAAGTAGTTCTCTTATTTTATTAAGATCTAAGGATTTACTAGGTTTATGAACATAATGTATCTCTTATGTTAATTAATTATGCTTTATGTTGACTAATGCTTATATGAAGTCTATGTTGAAGATTATGCTTTCTAATATGTTGTTATGCTCTTATGATGTTATGCCAGCTATCATATTTAGTGTAACACTCAACAAATTAATAGGCTAAACTAGAGCTTAACATGAGGGTTAGAGTCATATACGTACCTCCTCGTAGCTAAAATTATAGGGTCTCGTGTTAGAACTTCAATGTACGACCCGCAAGGACAAACCATGGGTCCTTCAGGAAGGCCCTTAGAGGCAGCCTGGGCAGTGACCCACGGAGGGCACCCACACCTCATGGGTGAGGAGCATGGATCAACCTTGCAAATAAATAGACCTCTAAACTTCCACTCATGGTTCACCAGCATGCCACGTGGGTCCATCCGCGGACCATAGTTGTAGAATCATGGTTGAGGCCTAATACTGCCATTTGGCAGTTACACTTAGAGGTATTGTGGGATTTTTTGGTTTTCATTAATATTAAGTGATGTTGTTTTACACAAAATTAGACTAACTATATAAAGTTTTTAAGTCACCAAATTAAGTCATCTTCCTCATAATTCAAAAATCCCAAATCAAAACCAACTTTTCCCTCAAAATTCTCTCTCTAGAACTCCAAGTAAGAAGAAGAAGGAGGCTAAAGCTAGGGCTGAACAAGCAAGGTTTTCTTCTCAATTTCATTGGACTTCATAACTAAGGTATGGTAACTCTTCATCCATGGAGTCTCTTCAAAACCCCAATTTCGAAGATAGAAATTTCTCAAAAGCTAAGGTTTGACTCCAAGTCATGGATTCCTTTCAAAAACGTTTCTATTGATTTAATTACTTGATATTATGATTGAATTAATGATTTATTATTGTTTTTTGATGAAATCTCCCAATAATTCATGAAACCCGCATATTCAAAATTTATGACCTTGTGATGTGGGTGAATTGTAGAAAGATGAATATTATGAGATTATGCTTGAAGTAATTGAATTAGTTGAATCATTTTATTATCCATATCTAATGTAGTATTCCAAGATGTGCTGCTTGAATACGATCTATTGTCCTTGAAGGGCATAGTATGAGAATTAGGCATGATTATGAGGGTTATGTATATCCTTTAGGAAGACTTTGAGAGTAAAGTGAATATAATCATGATCTAGTTGTTGTGTTGTTGGAGGTTATACTCAGGCACACACTTATGTATGAATATGATTTGACGTTAAAGGTTTTCTCACAATATGATGATTCTAAGGTTGAAAGTCTATTCTCACCTATTGAATCTATGAGCTATAGTATGAATTATGTTGGATTGAGCATCAAGACATTCTTCCATGAATATGAACTTAAGTCAAGACTTAATATGTAATATATGGGAATTAGTGCTTAGCAGTGAGTGGATATGAATATCAAATGGTAGCTTATATGATAGTTGAGTCTGGCTTCCCAATGAAATCTTTTACACTAGTTAACTCTGGCTTTCCAAATGGGTTCTTTCTATCTTAGTTGAGTTCGGGTTCCCAAAGTATGTACCTCATGATATTGAATCTTTATACCTTAGTTGAGTCTGGGTTTCTAGTAGAAATCTCCTTATACCATAAACTATGTGCCCACATAGGTATTTAGCTAGTGGATCCACCTAAGTTAAGAGTATGGTTCTACCTTAGGCAAGTAGGACAACCCCTTTTCAGTGTGAAGTAGACATTGTACTCCATGTTAAGCTCACATGGTCTATGTCGATTAAGGCTAATCTCCCTTTATGATAGTATGAAAAAGAATATGAATTATGTACTATAGTTACTCAAGAAGCTTTACTTACTAATGGTGGGATTATGATATCTTATTTATGCATTGCACAAGTATGCTTTTAGGGTATTTATGGTATGTTCCTTTTATGATATGATGATCTATAAGTTAATTATGCTTATGACTTATGCTTTTCCATTATATTTTGCATGCATTCAACTAAAATGTCCCTTTTAGCATGTTTTCATGATTTTATTCATGGCTATCATACATAGTGCATTTTTTTAGTAACACATATTTTCCTATATTTTCCCCAAGTGTAAGGTCTGGTTCTCAAGGTGGTCCCCATTGTGGCTAGAGCTTGGATTTGTTCATTTTTCCTTGCTTGTGGTGAGTCCTCATGATTCGAGGATGAATATTATCATTGTAGTTTCATTCTTGTATTTTCATTTTGAATTATGTTGTATGGGCAGTGTCCCAAATTGATTTGACTATTGTAATAAATGGCTAATTGAGACAAGTCTAGACTTCCACTTTCCTCTAAGAAAATTTTGGACTTGAAATACGTTTTTACTCTTATTTTCTAATTCTTTTTGTTATGACATGCTAAATGGCTTACATGGAGCCTTTCGGGGTTCTATGTGCTTTGTTACATCTAGGGGGTACCATGGGTCATGACATATAGTACTTTTGTACTAACTCGTACTCTTGCATACATAATCATCAAATGTAGAATCTGACGATTTTGAGTTCCATCTCCGAGGATAAGTTCATAGTATAGCAAGGATTGAAGACTTGGTGAGTCCTCATAGCATAGAGGATTCCATTGCCTTTCCTTTTAAGACTTTCTTTTGTATTGAGAACTATTATATGGGCTTTGTCCCAAAGATATTCAAGTTCTAGATGATTTGAGACAAGTGTAATAAGACTACTGTTTTTCTTCTATAAAAGACTTTGATTGTGTGGAAAACATTTTAAAATTTCTACACTTTTCTATTATCTTATGTTATGATATGCTAAGTGGCTTACATGGAGGCCTTCAGTGTTCTATGTGACATGTTACATCTAAGGTGTACCCTGGGTCATGAAAAACTTGGTAATCAGAGCACAAGGTTTAGAATGGTTCTAGGATTTCTCAAACCACGTCTAGTATAGTCTTGTTCATAAATTTGAAGCACGTCACATTGATGAATAGGAGGCTATTAGACGTTTAGGAAACTTCTCTTCTTCATTCTCTACGTCGTGCCATAAAGTGTAACTCTATTTGGTCCTTCTCCCAATCCATTCCCATTGCCTTTTAGGGTATGGCTAATACAAGGGAAAATACAATATGGATAAAGCGGTTCCTCCCAAAGCTCCAATTGATCCTTCAGCTATGTCGAATAAGAAAATTAGGTTGGCTTTTCAAATGTTGGCTCAAGCCATGGCGACTTAAGTCAATAGGGAGGTTGTTGTTCTTGTGAATCCTAATGTGAATTTTGCAGATTTAAAAGTGAGGGATTTTATGAGAATGAACCCTCCGGAGTTTTATGGCTCCAAAATGGAAGAGGATCCTAAGGAATTTATAGATGAGGTTTATAAGGTGATTTCTATCATGGCGGTGACTTTGGTAGAGAAAGCGAAGTTAGCCGCTTACCAATTTGAGAGGCGTAGCACACATATGGTATGATCAATGGAAGGAGAGTAGACCGGTAAGAGCGAGACCCATAAAGTGGGAGGATTTTAAGTTGGCATTTCTTGATAGGTTGTTTCCCCTAGAATTGAGGGAGGCTAAAATGCAAGATTTTATTAACCTTAGTTAAGGTAGAATGAGTGTTAAGGAGTATGCCTTGAAATCTATCCAACCATCCAAGTATGTTCCAACTGTAGTGGCAGATTCGAGGGCTAAGATGATTAAGTTTATAATGGGAGTGTCCGACTTAGTAGGAAAGAATATTGTATGGCAATGCTTGTTGGTGATATGGATATCTCACGACTTATAGTATATGCCCAACAAATTGAGGAATTGAAACTCAAGGAATAGAAATCTATGGAGAAAAGGAGGTCTAGGATAGATGATGATGAGTCCTTTCATGAAGAGTCCGATGGACATGGTTGATATAAATGGTGACAAAAATATTTTGCACAAGGCTCTTCTAATGCTTCTAAGTATAAGAGAGAGAGGGTGTCTAAACCTTAGCCACCCAGAATTGGTAATGAGTCCCCATGGCCTACTTTTGGTAGATATGCAAAGAAACATGAGGGTAGGTGTTTGGACGGTAAAGAGGGTTGCTTTAGTAGTGGTTAAAGCGGCCGCAAAATAAGAGATTATCCATAGGCAAAGACTAAGAAAAATAGGGTAAGCAAATTGCTCCTAGAAGTTTGGATGGGGATGCTCAAAAAGAATATATTTTATGCTCTTCAAGCTAGAGATGAACAAGAGTGACCTTCGGTTGTTGCTACTAGTATGTGTTTTATACTTTATTAGAATCCATGTTTCTTGTCTTTTGTGACTTAATATGCTAGACTTTGATGTTGTCTTTAATATAAATGAGCTTCATTGTTGCTTTTATGTTAATGATGGTGCTTAGAAAGTCCACCTAGGATTATTCCCAAGGGGGTGATGGTGTACCTAGATAGCGAGGTCATTGTTTGTTTATGTGTAGCCATGATTACTTTATATGCATGTTCAAGAAAAGGGTTAGGTGTTGATAGAAATTATTTTTGTGAATTGTTTTCCTCATGTTTTATTGCATAGAGTTGCCTATAGAACTTCATGAGATGAATAGATGAGCATGTCCTAGCTTGGAGTTGAGAGTTCCTCCTTGGATGTATGCTTGAGTATAGATTGCATATAGGCTCCATGAAAGTGTGCTAATCATGATTAATCTTTGAGATGGTTGTTCCTCCTTAAATATGAATAGATGTAGAATTTCATGCATTTTGGGTTGTTAGATGTAATTACTACTTTCTTATGTTGCATTGAGTATGTTTAGCTAGAAGAAGAAGCTTTCCTCCTTGGTTGTGTGCATTTGGATGAGTTGCATGCATGATGAGTTGCTAGCCTAGAGTTATCACCTTAAGAAGTGCCTAGAGTGTCATTTGATGACGAATGTTCCCAAGGGGGAGATATTGTAGCACCCCAAAAAATAGTAGGCTAATGAGAGCTTGACTTGAGCATTAGAATCGTGAATTTGATTTTCCGTGCTTAGAATGAGTGTTTCGGGGTAGAACATCAAGGTACGACTCCTCAAGGACCAACCAAGGGTCCCTGAGGAGGGCCTAGCAAACAGCCAAAGAAAGTTGCCTGAAACTATGCACTCACGAAAGGGACCCACGCCCAGTGGGTGAGGCGTCATGGGTCAGGGTCCCAACAGATGAGTTACAGACCACCATCCATGGATAACCAGCCTGTCCCGTGGGTCCACTCACGACCTGTGGGCGTGATCTCGTGGGTGAGGCAGTGGCCATGTTTGAGACTGTTAAGTCGAGGTATTATGGAACTTTCCTGAATTAATTAGGGGTTAAGTGGTGTTGTTTTAAACTTAGTTAGACCACTTATATAAAGACTTTAGACCCTTAATTTAGTCATTCCAAATCATTATTTCAAAACCCACCAAAAAAGGAACCCAATTCTCTTTCAAAAATCCTCTCTACAAAGAAGAAGAACAAAAAGAGAATCAAGCTAGGGCAAGACTCCATTGTTGCAAGCTTTATAAGTCTTTATAATCAAGGTATTTAAGCTAATTCATCCATGGATTCTTCCATCCATGAAGTCCCCTAGTTATTCCACAATTATGAATATGAAATCCCCAATCCAATTTAGGGTTCCTTCCAATATTGTAGGATAAGTTGAATACGGATCCAATTGACTGCATAGTGATTGTTTATGATAAAATTAGTAGTGAATCATGTTATTATGATGAAATTACATTTTTCATTGTCTAATCATAGTCTAATTGATGAAACTGAAGTAATGTGGGTTTATGCCTTAAAAGGCGAATTTGAGGATTTAGAGCTAATCTTCTAGGGTTGATGATATGTGTAATAATTTCTTGAGAGTAAAAGCATGTAGACATGAATTGAATATGATTAAAGCATTTATGATGGATCATGACTATCAAGGCTTGATATTGAACCATTATGATGATATACGACTAAAATTGCTTAAGAATGAAGCATGTGACTATAATGTCTTGTGATCTAGGCTTATGTAAGAATTGTAAGAAGTAAAGCTTTGAGAGTAAGACTTGTAGTGATGCATGTTGAATCCTAAG